>BLKM01009501.1:2683621-2764897 GCA_013340265.1 Coptotermes formosanus | reverse complement strand
ACAACACAGTACACAGTCAACAGCACATTCTCACTCAACTATAAATTTCAACCTTAGTGTAACAATAACAAAATAGTTCTCCCTGAAGATGACCCAGCAGGGTCGAAACATGTAGGAGTGTGTTACGATTGATGATAAAACTCTCTTTGTGCATTTGTTGGTGATTAGTGTTTTTGTATAATATAGTGCACGGACATGGAACACATTAAACAACTTTGATTTTTGTCCTTGCCAAATTTCGTCACGTTTTAAATGATTTTATCAGCTGTTTTTATGCAGTCTGTTGATTGGACATGAATAAGGGGTTAGGCAGATGTAGCCAGATATTGGCATTTTGCACTGTTTGTGTTGCCGGCAGAGTCACTGTCCTGCTTTGTGCAGGTATTCATGCCACGTGTCTACTGCTTTCTGTCTGCGTTCTTAAAACGTGTTTCAGGTGGAGCAAAAGTTAATGGTTTCGCTCGGGTTCTTCTGAAAGCACCCCACTGCGCATGTCTGTGAAGCATGTAACCACGGGAACAGCCTTCGGAATGAGGATGAAGTATCACTAAACTGCATCTTGTGCATGATGCAATTAAGCCTGTCATCATCGCGTTTACGAATTCATTCTTCATGGATCATCATTTCATTACATCATGCGATGGGCTGTAGAACCGCCCTGTGTGTATGAAAAATTACTCCTCTAAATTAGTAGGATAGAATGATTTAGACGTTGCTAATGTTACGGTGTAATAAATTTTGTCGTTATCAAATTTTTGCTTATAAGTTATTGACGCATCTTTACTAATCTTACATCTTAGAATATCTTATTGGGCGACTCGCCAAGGAAACCGGTTTCAGTCCCGGTACAGTCAATGACGTTTTGTGTCAGACAAAGGAGCGTAAGAGCAGTTTCCTTTCCCATAAATTCGGTCTTTCCGTGCCAGTTACCATTCTGCCAATACTATTTTCCATAAGTCATGTGAGGCCAGTAAAGTAGTCTGCCTTGCAAGTGACTCACCCGCAACGCAACGCACTGCACTGCTACAACAAGTACAACCTGCTACCGTAGAAGAACCTTTGTCTGACGCAACAAAGCGTCTAAAAAATCTCCAAAATTGTGTTGGGGTAGTGTGTTTGTGTTTGCCAGTGACTAACAAATATCGGCGCACTACATGAAATAATTTTGACAGGATGTTTTAATGGCTAGAAAATAGAAGTATATAATAGTAAATGAATATTGTGTGAATATTGATGTACCAACTAATGCAACCCTTTATTATCATTAATTGAAATATTTTTGACTATGAAATCCTGCTGACTTGATTTAAAAAAAAGGAATAGTTGTCTATCGCATAAACCGGTTTCACCAGCTGTAAAAATAAATTGAAGGACATTTGCTAAGATGTTTTAATAACATATTCAGAAAACCAGATTAAAAACACGAAAACATGCAAAGGACAATTTCTGAGTTTGAACCTTGGAACTGGAATAGCCTAGTAACCCTGGTGAAGATGATGACGTTATAAATACCATGAATATGGTAATGACTGAAATGAAGGAAAAACACGCACCGATATAAATTAATGCCTAATTGTACACACCAACTTTGCGTATATTCTCTCCTCTTTTCGAAGGCAATGGCGTGATGGAGTAGGCTGTTATGCAAATATGATAATGTCGAAGAGGAGGGAATCTCCTTTCGCTCTGAACTGACATCTCAAGGTGCAGCGCATTCCGTAGCTAAGTGCCGTTTGGCTTTGTTGGAATCGTGACACTTCTAGGAAAGTTCAAGTACAGAGCAGCGCAGTAACACTTGGAGGGCCAGTTTCCTTATTAGTTTGTTTTATTGGTAGCTGCAGTCATCTTCAGAACTCCTCATGTCCCCTCGATTCCACAGATAACACATATTTTCTTTTTTAACACTTTTGTCAAAATTATTGTCACCGAATTTTGTGTACTAAAAACTAAAGTAGTTCTCAAATATAGATCGAAGGTCTTCCTTAAATTTCGTTTGTAAAATAAAAAAATGGAAAATATGAACTCTAGCTTGTAAATAGCGATGGGACAAATAACAAAACGTAATAATAATCGTAGTAATGACTGAAAAATCAAAGTAATAAACACGTTAAATTAGTGTCCTGTATTTGTAACATGAAAGTCTTTATGGGTCACAACAGAGGCTGCGGTTTCCATATTTCGTTCTTACTCGACTGTAGACATAACTAATATAGCTAAAAGTGTAGATTTCGAAATGAAACCTACTTGAAGTAGCTTCAAAATTTACAGAAACATAAGACAATAAGTTTTTTCAACATAATAACATAAATACTTTAAGGAAAAGATTGTGAAGTTGTTTACAGAAATAATTGCTGATTATTCCGATAAGCAATAAGTAGCACACACATTCATAAGTCTTCAGCTGTTTAAATCCCAGTGGCTGCTATACATACTGCTTTGTTTAGTATTAAGAAACTATACATACAAGTATATTCACATGGTGTAATACTTTTTCACACGACTGTCACAGCAAACACATATCGTGCGGCTAATATTATTTACAGTACTATTCCGGTCCACTGCCTTGCACTTAATACTATTTTGTTTGTGCAAACACATTGCGACGCTGCCACGCGTCATCCCCAGTGTGTACTTTGTCATCTGTCGTTTTATCTCCAGGCGACAGCGCCTGTGTGTGTAGTATCTGGGTGGCTGTGACTTGTTGCATGCGTACGGTATTGCTCCGGGTTATTGTGCGGGTTCTGTTGCACTGAATATATACCTTGGCTTTCGTTCCTTATTTTTTACGTTCTTCTTCCCGTTGATGTCTCAGTCTATTTCCAGGTCGAATAATGTGTTGCAGGTTGTGATGTTTTCCTTGCTGAACATGTTGCCGGTTTTATTCTCTTCTATGTATTGTATTTCTCTTATATATCCAGCAGTAAGCCCTTTTTCATGCCTGTGATTTTAGTGATATTCTGCATCGAACCGTGTGCTTGCCCGGCGTGTAGAATGTGTCTTACGTAATTTCATACTTCCATGGTTTGTGGATATCTCTTAGATATTCATTGTATTATTTTAAGACGTTATGACCCTTCTGTCCGATATATACATGATGGCGTATGTTGCATTTTAGGGTGTTGCAAATAGTGTTATATGCAAGGCGGTGGAACGTGATAATGCTGTACAAACACAAATTGTTTTCCCTAAACCTACGTACCCTCTTTTTTATTTCTGCTCAAAATAGAGAGAATATAAGATCAGTGGGAAGCAGCAACTGAAGTCCTATACATAAATCAGATTGAAGCCAGTTTTCAGGATACCGCACTGTGTCTCAGGTTGTTAGCTGTCTGACCTCTGGCGGCGGAAAAGCGGGAGTGGTCCCTTCCTAGTACATAAAAGTTTTGTTGGACGAAGTGACTTTAAGACGTGTTTCTGTCCTAGTACTTCTGCTTCTCTTTACCTACCATTTCGTCACTCCCATAAAGTCCTGTACCCATACCAGTACTCCTCAAAAAACGACAAGTGGGCGAAGCATGAGAAACGTGGAAAAAAGCATTGATATTTCGCATATGGAAACACTGGAGAGAAAATGGGTTTCTTGGTATTTCTGTCATTGTTCAAAGGTTTAATAATAAAACAGGTGTTACACACACTAACCACCGTGCTGTAGAGAGTTAGGGCACTTATGCTGTAATAATTGGCGTACTAGATACCTGAAGAGGCAAGTCACGCGCCACGTAACCCTGTTTCCATAGGGTCCTAGACAGAAGCGATGGCCAGTGTGCATGTCTTTGTTGATAAGTACACCGGCTGGTAAGGTTTTTAGTCCATTCGAAACTTAAATTTGCAAAATTGCGCCACATGCACACATGTGCATGCACTTGCATGTGAAAAACTGAGAAACGCTCGGTCTATGTCATTAGAGAAGCACTTTCCCGACATTTCGAATGACTGCTTGAACGTCGCGATTAAAACAGTACGGTCTTGCAAACATAAGGAAATACTGGAGCAACGTTCCAGGTGACTTGAATTTTAAAATTCCAGTCTTAATTAAACCAAGGTACTCTCCCCATAACTTGTAATATCTTTTGTGTAATCAACTTTTTAGTGTTCCAAATACATCTAAACATTATTTAAAAATTCAGTTCCTACACGACAGAAAGCAAACTGCTTCCCCGTTAGAAATCTAATTGGTTAAAATTGTTCAAGAGCACAAAGCGCTGTTAGTTGTGAGAATTCTATCATACAAACGTATACAACGTGTGTGAAAATTCGCTGATATTTAACGTTGAATTATATTCACGGTACAAGCATGATAATTTATTTTCACGCTGTCATTTTATACCTTAAAATCTGTTGGACTGATTTAATCAAATGTTTTATTAGAAATTATTGTCTAAGTTAAATTAACATTTTCAAGTTCTTTCGAATTTATCACAATACAGTTTCTTATCATTCTGGGAACAAAATTTTCCTATGTAATATTAACTGACTGCTCTTTCTAACAGAGAATACAGGTTTTGACTGTGAGGTATAAAATCACGTTTTTGAACAGTGTATATTTATTCACCAAATGGTGCCATAAATTAAAATGAAATAAAATTTCCTGAAAACTTCAAATACGTCCCGACATGTTTCGGCATTTTTACACGCTGAAACATGTCGGGACCTGTCGGGAAGTATGTGAAGTTTTCTTCAAATATTATTTTATTTTAATTTAGTGCACGAATTCATGAATAAATATATCCTATTGCAATAATACATGCACGGAATGGACAATTTCAAATTCACGTTTTTATACTTTGTGTAGATAAATGTTTAAATGTGGATTCGTACGCTTTATACATATTTTATATGCACCCTGCGTCTTATCACAATCTTCATAACAACCAAGCAATGCATTAGATAAAATACGTATATAATGCATACTCAAGACCTCTACATGTGTTTCGGCAACAAATCCCCATACTCAGTTGGTTAATCACAAAGGAATTTATGTAATGTTCTTGTATTCCTTTGTGATAACCCCCTGAGGATGGCAACTTGTTGTCGAAACATATGCAGGGGTTTTAATGTACACTGTGTATGTGTTTTATCTACTGCATTTGTTGGTTATTCTAAAAAATGATTCGCAGGTTATTACTTCACGCCCGCCAATCCCTGTGCACGTTCCATCTCTTTCCCCGCCTCCTGTATTTTTCTTGCTGTATAATTCGCATTCACAAATTTAACATCTGTATGTAATAAAGACGTAACCAAGCAAACACCACAGAAATGTTAAAATATGCATACGTACAATCTTGCTATTTTAAAAGCTTTAATACCTAAAATAAAATACAATTTTATTTCTTTATCTAATATTTTTACAATTTTTAAAAACTTATATATTGCGAAGACTACATAATGGGACCTGAATGATCTGCACTCCTCACCAAGTATGCCTACTGTCCAGGTGATCAAATCGAAAAGAATGAAATGGGCGGGGCATATAGCACGTATTGGCGAGGGGAGCGGTGCATACAGGATTTTGCGGGGGACCTGAGGCAAAGAGAAAACTTGGAAAGGCCAGGCATAGATGTGAGGATAATATTAAAATGGATCGTAAAGAAGTGGGGTTGGGGGAATGGACTGGATTGATACGGCTCAAAAACAGGGACGGCTGGAGGGCTCTTGTGAATGCGGCAATGAACCTTCGGGTTCCATGAAAAGGCGGGGACTTGCTTGACTAGCTGAGGACCTGTTAGTTTCTCAAGTAGAACTCTGCTCCAGCGAGTTAGTTAGTTAGTTAGTTACTTACTTACTAGTTATGTAGGTAGTTAGTTATACATTGCAACCTTTATCATCTTCGTTCCTAAAGCTATCCAACTTGGTATGTATATATTTTATACAAATAGGTATGTAAGTCACTGAGATCTCAATCCTAAATGCAACTGTGTACTTGTTTTCTTTCTTGTATGCCAGCCTGATGACGACCGTGTATGGTTGAAATATGTAGCTGCCATGGACTAAATATACGTTGATTTGAATTCAACACATTGTTATGTTTGGCTGGATGTCTTGTAGATCTGTAATTATTAAAAACACAAAGGGAATGAAGTGCCTAAAAATAAAAGAATAAAACTGATGCGTCCACATTTTGAACTGTGCCATTGCCTGTTGTGTTAGGATGGAACATTTTGCACAGAAGAACATATATTCTGCACTCTTTAATGTACTTGCGTCCAAACAGATTGAAACTTTGTTAAGCTAAATGTAACAGGCGTACCGTCTGTCATTCTACTTGCCGGTTTCGACACTCTTCTGTAATTTTCTGTGACAGGTTAGACAGAGTCTGAGATCATACAGAAGTTTCTGGTTGTAGGTTTACGCCGCTGTAAGCCTAGCCCTTTGTCCATGCTTATAGCCTCCGCATGAACACACCTTCATTGTATACAGCAGGCCGGCCTACAACACAGAAAGTGTTGTGGTTTATATTTGATGGGTATTGCTTACATAATTATTGCATGCTTTGTTCTCGGAGTTACGGATGATCAATTTTTGAACTTCTCTGACACATGCGCATTCACCCGGATATTTCAACAGGTGTAAATGTGGAGAAAGAGAAGCGAAGAGAGAAAGAGGTGAGCAGAGAGGGATAGGTACAGATAGAAACCTGTACAGATTTACATTTCATCGTCCTGTTTTTTCTTCCTCTACGTCACTAATAGCCCTTCAGCTAACCTGTTACAATACAAAGTCCCCAGATGAGTAATAATCGCAGTCCATTCTGTGCTTTTGCCATAGCTCAGGCCACTATAATCCGACTTCTTAACGAGTAGGTTCGTGTTAGCTTCCAGAGCTGTGGGATTTGTGGTGGACAAAGTGGTAGTGGGTCAGAGTTGCTCTGAATACCGCCGTATTCTCCTGTGGATTACCATCCCTCTGTTGCTCGGTAGTCTTTCTCTTGTCATGTGACGGACATAAGACAAAGCCATTATAGGGACCTGTTCAACAAAGGTACAGTGTCACAGAACAAGAGAATAAAACAAATTTCGTGAAATAACGTAAAAAGGACAAGCATAAGAGATTAACCTTTGGCGTTCTGTAACGAATGAATTTCATTTAAGGCATAATTAAGTTTAAATTTTTACCTTACAGTAGACACAGTCTTGACTAAAAGCACCAGATTGTTTATTTAATATTTTACATTTTTCGTGCAGTTGTTTTATTTAGACGTTTATTAAGTACCAACTACTGCACAATTGCTTTTCATCTCCTATACGTTTCGGCTGAAACTATTCAGCCATTATCAGGAAGCACTCTTTTACAGAGAGAAGCAACATGTAACATGCCATTGAATGTTAAAAATATACATATTTCTTGCAGTCGTATTCACTATTGTATAATTCACATATTCTAAAATCAGTGTTGGTATTTAAAATCCTTTTGAGCATAAAATATGTAAAATACAAATTATAATCTGTTTCCAGACATCTAATCCATTCTCAGTTCCAATTCTTTGGAGTAGAAACCGCTGGCTGTGATTCCCGGTATACAGTCTTTACCTGCTAACTCTGCCGGGAATCACAGCCAGACGCTATCTTATGCTCAAAAGGATTTTATGTATCAACACTAATTTCAGCATACGTGAACTATACAATAGTGATTACAACTATAATAGATGTATATATTTTTACCATTCAATGGCATGTTACATGCTGCTTCTGTCTGTAAACGATTTCTCCCTGATGATGGCTGAATAGATTCAGCCGAAAAATATAGAAGATGAAAAAAAATTTGCAGTAGTTGGTAATTAATAGATCTGTATATAAAGTTTGTTTACTTGTACAGAAGAAATTGCTGCTACTCTAAACCGCATGAAACGCACAAACACGCCACATTTGCAAAGCGCAGAGTAAGTTTATGTTAAAAACAGGTGGTTAATACAGCGACACTGTGCTTTAAAGAGTTAGGGAACTCTCCATGTCTCTACTTAAAGGAGCTGACATGAATCGTTGCAATCCGAATGAAACCGGGTAAAATATATTAAAATTCTCAGAGCAAAGTCTCTGAAATTATTTTTGTTCTGGTTGGTGTAATGAAGCAGGCGCATGGTTAGGATGCTTTGAGGTAGGACAGACGAAAAGTTATGTGCATATGCAGCAGTCCCTTGGTCATCCGGGGTACGTGTGGTGAAGGCGGTCCGGATTACCCGGGAATCCAGATCACCGAGGGGAAACTGCGTGACATAAAAGAAAATTAAAACTCAGCGCTAAAGTACAAATCCTTAGAGCCCAAATACTGCACATAAGGGTACATAATAATTCAATGCAATTCAATCGGTATTTATTAACGTGCAGGCTTAACAGCACAAGTGCCTATTATAAAGCCAGCACAAAAACACAGATACAATACAAAAACAGCACAAATACACAAAATAAACACTAAACAAACAAAACGAAAACAATATTGCAGGAAAACAGATATAAAAGTACTGGGGCAAAACACCTATGTTCTGAAAAAACACAGATAAGTGTATTTAGAAATGTGCCGGTTTAGCAAAAAATCTGTTTTAAAGAATTAATAAGTAATAATAATGGGCCTTTGTCGCTATCATTTCACTGTAATAGCGAAATAAGGGACAAAGACAGCTACGACACTCGAGATGTCACGTCCTCACTGCTGAAGAGTTAAAAGACTGGCTGGCTCTTCCAGCGTCACCTGCACCACCAGTCTCAGAGTAAGGGTTGCCTCAGATTTCCGCCCAGTGCTTCGGATAATGACTGGAAGACCGGGAGTAAGAGAGGGCTATATTTGGCCCAGAACTGTCTGGGTTACCCGGGGATGTGTATTACCCATGTCCAGATTACTGAGGGACTGTTGTCTATCCTTTAGCCTTTCAGGTAAGACGGCTAATATATAAGCTGCCTTCCTGCCTGGAATATATTACGAATTACGTCAATTATTTACAGAGGTAAAGATTCCTATTATTTTCGTCCGAATTATGACACCGTGTAGTTAGGTATGTTGGTGTCAGGGTCTCAGAGGAATGTATTGTACCGAGCTTCGCTGTATGTGGGGCCAGAATGTTTCTCCGAAAATTGATACTGGCCTTCCAGATTTGAGAATATAATAATGAAAATCAATAAAATCATTTAGTTATTTACCTCCATGTCTGCATTCGGCCACGTTGCCGCCTTAGATCTCTGTGTGCTCTGCGAATTCAGGAACGTGCCTTCACCTGCATTGCCACTCCCCACACTTGCTCTTCGACAGAAGATGGCCGACTTCTCTTTTTGAATATAGAACTCACGTTTTTCAGTCCGGACGTTGCTCTCAGCACTCTTATCATGTTTCATGCAAACACAAACAACGCTACAGCACTGGTGTCCGCCTGTCTTCATCTCACAACCTTAGCGAACTAACTTTGCTAAAGCTACAAATTATTTGCTGCACTGTAGTCAATCTGCTTTCAGTCAGAAATAATTTGGAAAGAAATTTCGAATCTTCGCCATGAAACGACGAAATATTCAAGATTCTCAGGAGCCAGTTGTGTCGTTAACTCCTATGGACAACTGTCTGACGGTTTTGGGCCTAAACGCACGAACGCAATTACCATACTGAGGAAGGAGTAGTGGGTTATCGCAAGGACCTGTTTCTGTGTTCTATACAACGTTTTGTCTTTAGATTCTACAACAAAATATCCTATATTGCAATTATTATGTCTTAGGCTTTAACGCACACTTATAAGAGTTTCTCAGCTTCTTTGACATTTCTTCCTCCATTCCGAGGTATCTATCCCAGGCTTCGCCGTAAAGCAGTCTCTATACAAATGCTGCCTGAATGTCTCACGCCGGTGTTTATAAGGTGTCTTGATTTCAGATAAATGCTTCTTTGATGAAGAAGGCACAAATCATACGGTGTCACATCCCAGAACGTATTTATTTTTACGTTCATTAAAAGTGGAAGACATAAAGAATTAATTATTATAAAAAATCGCAAATTAACATAAAAACGTGTTTTCAAATATTGTTACTCCTTCCGTGCGTGACTGTTACTCAAATACTATATTTTTCCAACCAACGCACTCTATTCAATGTCTTTACAACACTTGTAATACTTTTACATCTTGGTCCAACATATTTCGATCCCGCAGGATCATCATCAGGGACTCGTTGGACGTTAAAAATTGAATAATTCAAAGTTACACACACAGCTTTTACAGTATATGTTGTAGAACAAGAAACAGTTGGTAGGCATGGGGTTCTGTGGGTCTCTCTCTGTGTGTGTGTGTGTGTGTGTGTACTGAAAAAGGCTAAAAAGTTCAAAACACTGGATTAATTCAAATATATGAATAGTGTGACAAATGTACATAAAAGTTAAATGAAAATTAAAAATGTACTGTAAAGGCTGTGTGTCACTATTAGTTATTTAATTTTTGACTTCCAAAGAGTCCCTGATGATGATCCTACGGGATCGAAACATGTTGTACCAAGATGTAAAAATATTGTAAGTGTTGTACTGTAAAGTTATTGAGTGCAGCGCATTGGTTGGGAAAGTACTGTATTTGAAAGTGTTTTCAAATTATGGGCTTGTACTTTGGGATATCGTGCAGGCTGAGAGACGGACATCAATGTGCACCGAACTTGAAACCTGAAGATGGAGGCAACATTTTCCTCGAAAGAAAATTTCTTATAACTAAGACTACACAAGAGCTCTTCTGGGATGTTACGCAAATGAGATTGGTACTCAGTTACCGACGTTTAGGGACAATCCATCCGCATTTTCAAGGGTCGATCTTGATCCTTGAATAATGGACCAATAGATTGTCCCGAAACGTCGGTAACAAATTCCCAATATACGATACGTAACACCCCGAAGAGCGAAGAAATTACTTATAGCGCGGCGGAGGCCTGAAATTGTGCAAGACTACACGATTGTCACTACCAGAAACAGGGCAGTGGAGTCGGATTGGGGTCGGAGTCGGAAGGAACTTTAGGTGGAGTCGGAGTCGGTAAAAATGTACAGACTCCGACTCCGAACTCAGTCTAAAATATTAACTAGATATTCCAACTCCAGAGCCCTGATAGCTACAATAACCATTAGACTTAGACTTAAATATAGGTTATATGTCAAAAAGCAGCCCGATGATTCACGTGGCGGCGATGAAATGTCTTATAGGTTTACCATTGTTAATACATATTGAACTCTTATGAAGGAGTCGGAGTCGGAGTTTTAAACATCGAGGAGTTGGAGTCGGAGCCTTGTTGTACCGACTCCACAGCCCTGAGCAGAAACCCAAAATCTGGAATAACGTTTAACAAATTTTAAACATTTTGTATAAGAACTTTTTTAAAAACCATCATTAATTCAAACACTTGTTGTTTAATTACTACGATGTCGTGATTAGAGTAGAAGATTCTGATAATCATCCGAGCCGTGCACGTTTAAGCGCGACAGGATAAACTTAATTCTTCTTTCCCATAATTCGTACACGCAGGACAGATCCTCCTGTGTATGTGCTGGAACTGTCAGGTTTAAAGGCTTCCGGATGGGATGTGGGGAAATATTAGGCTCCAGTTCAGTGGACCTGAGGGGCACTTCCCATAGAGTAAACCGGGCGGGAGTGAAGGTGACGTCACACTTCTGGATACCGCTGGTGTTAAAAGTACGTCAATTTGCTCATAAGTATTCACGTCGTGGTACCCAGTTAAGTTAAATGACAACATAATTATTGTCGTCATTATTAAAGCCTCTTGAAGTCGCTAGTTATTTTTAAATAAGCTGGATAGAAACATTTCAGTACAGCGTCTAAACTTCAGTGTTCTGTTACCGGGTATGACACTAATAATAGTAAATTAAATTACGCGGCATGATTTACAATCATAAATACAACATGTTGGTGATAACGTACGAGAGGGTGGACACACCTAGAAAGGCCAATGAATCTTCCCGTTGGAATTCGAGGTTTTACGAGAGATGTGGGTTTATGAGTAGCCATAACATGTCTCGGTTGGAATTAACCTGTTGTATACACGACAATCCGATCTTGAAATGTGTGGATAAAGTGATTGAGAAATACAGAGCACAACTGTCAACCTGTCAAGTGTTGTGCGCTGTACGTGACTTCCATTACTCTTCGAGTTACTGCACGTGCCTTGCCTGAAATCTATATATTCACAGTTTCACAAGGTCATTCGCTATTGCAAAACACACAAGCAGGCATAGCGGCTTGCTGCTGGACTAAGAGATTCGACTCGCTCGAGACGCCAGAGAGGTTTCTCATTTCTAAAGCGTTTGAATGACTTCGTCCCCAACTCAGCGTCCTTTTCAGTGGGTACTGGGGGCTTTTCCCATTGGGTAAAGACGCGGAAACCTGCGACTGACCACTGTATGGCATTTAGTGCCTTGCGCAGGGATCCTTAAAGTCAAATCTTCGTTCTTACCTACGCATTTTTAAGGTGCCCTTGTGCTAAGAGAACACAAAGGGGCAACACCACATGAGTGAATTAGAAGTGAGCATTTTAACTGCAGATTAAAAGCCCAAACTTTGGAAAAAGAATTAAGATTTCAGACTGTGGTCTTCTGGTTTCCGCAGGTGGATATCGACGTTTCAGAGAATCGTGCTGCATGTTAGAGATTGTAAATTAGGTCCATATTGGAAACTAAAGTTTTTAGGGTGACGGTAGTCTTAGGTTTCGTAGGTGAATTGCAAGGAAGGCAAGAAGTAGCGCCACAGCTAAGGGAAAGCGAAGTGAACCACGCGTCTGGATAATAAGAAAACTGACAGATGAAATGCGATGTAATGGCCACAGAGGTAGTAGGAGATCATGATGGCATTATCTCTAACGCTGGAGATCGCAGGTTTCTCAAAAAAGTCTGATCCATCTACAAGACCACACGGTGTCAAAAGCCGGAAAAAACGACCTGACGACTCCAGCATGCAGGAGTGTACTTCAGTCTGAACACTCATTTAGTTTCTCGAGGCACTTAGTTAGGTACTACAGAAAGCAGGTTCCAACTTTCCGTGGGGCTTATTATCCCCACGTGCTGGGAAAAATAGTAAGCTGGTGGTGGTAAAATTAGTCCAGTTTTAAGGGACAAGTGCAAGCATAGGAACGTGCAACATTAAATATGAATATGTGTGTAGACATACTGTCAAAATAACAGAATATATGCCTGATAGTCTTATGTGTATAAACATGCTTTTAGAATTATAGAATATGTACCTCATAGGCTTATGTGTGTAGACATGCTATCAGAATTATATAATATTTGCCTAATAGGCATATCGTATGTGTGTAGACATGCTGTCAGAATTATAGAATATGTACCTCATAGGCTTATGTGTGTAGACATTCTGTCAGAATTATGTAATACGTACCTGATAGGCTTATGTGTGTAGACATTCTGTCAGAATTATGGAATATATGCCTGATAGGCTTATGCGTGTAGACACAGTGTCAAAACAGCAGAATATGTACCTGATAGGCATATGTGTGTAAACATGCTGTTAGAATTATAGAATATGTACCTGATAGGTTTATGTGTGTAGACACGATGTTAGAATTATAGAATATGTGCCTGATAGACATATGTGTGTAGATACAGTGTCAAATTTGTGGAATTCATATATGATAGACGTGTGTGTAGAGGTAGTATCAGAATTGTGAAACGTGTTCCTAATTTCGTAATGAATTTACCATAAATCACCTTATGTCATGAAATGTGGCAGTCCATTTTTAACTGTATTATTCAAATTTATTATGCTATACTAATTCCGAGTAGCTGAGCTTATGCGCTTATAATGCTGACAATTGTAAGGAACGCCTTCATTCCAAACTTCGAACATGACGCACACGACTGCAGTTAATGTGCGCCTTCAACATTTTCCTTAGAACTTCCAGCAAGACACCTTAACTACGCCATAACTTATTCCTAGCAGGTTTTCACAATTATTTATTTATTATCTAGTTTTTTATGTCATATAATTTGAGTTGCTGATTGTGTCCTTATGTAAACTGCTAATAAACAGACAACAAAGTATTCCATGTTCAGCGGTTCGTAGTACGAACAGGTGTTTTGACACAGAAGCCGCTCCGACATTTCCCAACGCGAATAATGTGTGAATGTGAGCAAGTGTGTGCGAATGAATTTAATGTAACGCCAGTGCGAGTCAGTTAGCTGTCAGACGGCAGACACGTAACATTCTATATTATTCAGTTTGTAAGAGCCGCTCATTGCATGTGCTTATTCATTCCATTCAGACAAATGCAAGACAAATTACAGATTATTTTAAAACCGTGAGGCGACGGTCAGTTCAAATGACTCATCAGTTTCGCTTCTGTGATGAGCATTAAAAGGACTTTCTCCCGAGGGAAGAATGCTAATTTGAATGTGATTACTGCATTTTAGGTCTAGCGTCCTATGTCCTTATTATTTGTCATAAATATTTAACCTCATACGGTACAGTCCTTCCTCAACCCGAAGGTTCATTACCACATTCACAAGCGCCCGCCACTTTTTCCTATCCTGAGCCAGAGAAATCCAGTCCATGTCACCCCACCCGGCTTCTTGAGTATCCATTTTAATATTATCATTCAATCCACAACTAGGCATTCCAAGTGGTCTACTGCCGTCAGGTCTCGTCACAAAATTCCTGTATGCACTTCTTCTGTGTTCCGTACGTGTCACACACTCCACCCATTTAACTCTTCTTGATTTGATGAGTCGAATAATATTTGGCGAGGATTAAAAATCATAAACTTCCTTGTTATATAGTCTTCTCAACACCCCTGTTACCCTGTCCCTTTTAGACCCAAATATCCTCCTCAGCATCCTATCCTCAAACACTCGCAGCGTATGTTCATCCCTCAATGTGAATGATTAAGTTTTACACCCATACAAAGACAGTCAAAATTATATAGTTCTTGTACCTTAATTTTTATACTTCTTGATAGCAGACTGGAGGGCATAACTTTCTGTGCCGAATATCTTATCATGCAATCAGAGAAACTCATACTTATATTGCAGTTGTGCCTGGCAGAGTGCCCGCTAAAAGATCATATCTGGGGAAAAGCGTTTCCGTTTTTATTGGCCTAGTATGAACCATAAAGTTAAAAGAAGCTTAAAATTTATACAAGAGAATATAATGTGAAATTACAATCTGTCCAGTATCCCCCAACATTCGAAAGATTTTTGCTTGTTTTACTGTTCTTAGGTTTTGCCGTTTGTCTTCTGCTAAGTATAATATTAAAGTGAAGATCCAGATCTCTATAAAGATAGCTTTACCTTACGATTTTTGTGTAATTTTCGTCATGTTTGTCGCCAATTACAAACATAGTTAGTTGACGCCGTAGGGTTTAGCAGGTGTGTGCAAATATTTTAGGGCAGCCTGCAGCCTCCATCATCAGAGAAGCTGATGGTGGTAGCATTGGCACACATTTACCAGCTCATTAGCCGTTACATTCCAGAAGATTTTAACGCTGTAGTAGTCTTCAAAGAACTCTCATATCTTGCATCAATTCTTATATCCTAAAACCTCACATTATTTTTTCCTACCGTGCACCACTTACAGCTTAGTATGAATGCTCCATCAGCACACACACACACACGAATTAGTACTGACTGTGTCTTCGTCAGTCATCCAACATGTTTGTCTTTATACGGCCATCGCCAGGAACAGTGACATGAGATGTCATTGGAAGCTATGCAAGTTTCTCTTGGATATTTGTGGTCTGTAATATGTCGGAAGTTATTAGTGGTAAACAATTGTATATCAAACGCGTATTTGTATTTAGTCGGCAGTTTAGTTCTACTATATAATATCTTGAAACTATTTGCATAAAAGTACATAATTTACTGCTTGATTCAAATGTTTTTCTTTTTGCTTTTCTGTCCAATCTTGTTGAAACGTGTTAAATTGCTGCTAGTTTACAGCGCAAACAACCTTCCATTATGTAATAGATTTGTTATTGTTGAAATCACAATAAATATTTTGTTTTGCAACTGCTTTACCAGTAACTTTATCATAATATATAACACTAAAATATCAACAGAAACACATGTGATGTCACTGTAGTCTCCCTGGTAATGGCCGTGTGAAGAACAAAACATAAAAAAGAATTAACATAAACAGATGTCAAAATGAAATCGTGTGTACAAAAACACTAATCACCAACAAATGCACAAAGAGAGTTTTATCATCAATCGTAACACACTCCTACACGTTTCGACCCTGCTGGGTCATCTTCAGGGAGAACTTTTTTGTTATCGTTACACTAAGGTTGCACTTTATAGTTGAGTGAGAATGTGCTGTTGACTGTGTACTGCGTTGTTTTTGGAGGCGTGAACTCTCTGCCGTCCGGGCCTGAGTGCAACTTTAGTGTAACCATAACAAAAATGTTCTCCCTGAAGATGAACCAGCAGGGTCGAAACATGTAGGAGTGTGTTACGATTGATGATAAAACTCTCTTTGTGCATTTGTTGGTGATTAGTGTTCTTGTATAATATAGTGCACGGACATGGAACACATTAGAAATCATGTGTTTTTGTGATGTATTCATACCAGCTTCACATTGTTTATACTTACACTGCAGGCTAAACAGGTGACAGTGTAATGAATATCACACGTGCATACTTACTTGTCTACATGCACAAAGTGATTCAAATGCATGTAGAAGTTTGGATATTTTTCTCAGAACTCTTTATTTAAATGTGGGAATAATTCACCTGCTGGCTTCTTCCGTCTTCAAAACACAAATTCCTGCATAGTAATATCGAAACAGGTATCCAGTGACGTAGACACAGGCGTGTTGTGTTGATCTGTTGGCACCACTGATCTCTCATCATGTTATGTGGGTCACCTCATCAAGACGTAAGAGATGCGCTTGTCTGGTAACTTTCATGAGAAATGTAATGTAGATTTATTTTAATGGGATTTGTACAGTCATAACATAATTTGAAGTCAAGAAGTGACTGCAGTAAGTGACGTAACGCTTATAAACACGTCATTTGTAGCATCCATAAGAATAGGACATTATTTAGCATTTTGATATATTTTATGTGCCTATAGGTGTATGATGTTTCACACGTAGGCAAAGTTACTTCATGGGTGTGAAGGGTGGAGATTTAACTTATTTTAGTAAGACGAAGAGAGAGACTCAGGAAAGAGTTAAAAGAAACAAAGACAGAAGGCAAGGATAAGGCTTTCGAGTTACTGAGGTTACTTATTCTTTAAAGCGTTTAGTCGTTCAAGAATTTGTATTGAAATTTCAAGGCATTTTTCGTAGTAATAAATTTAATCCAGTATTCAATAGGGTAGGCTGTGTTTCATTCAAAGACAGGGTCATTATATTTATACATAAGTACACATATATCCGCCCATAAGCAGTCAATCTCCAGTACAATGACCAGAGATCCACTAAAAAATCGCCTACATTTAACTTATCATCTCTGATATATTTTATATATTTTTAACATGCACATATATTGTTAGGTTTGTTTGTGCAGTTCTTACTTTTACAAGAATCCCTGATGATGATCGCAGGAGGGCTCGAAATATGTTGGATTAGTCTACAGACGTTGTAATGCAGAACATTTAAAATTAATAGGAGTGCATTTTGTTGGCCTGAGTATTGTGTGCTTTGATTAGCGACACTGCACAGTACGAAAAACATGAGATTGTGATGTTTATTATGTATGACCATCGAACTGTAAAACTCTTGTTAAAATTTTATGAAGATAAAATTAAGTCTTGTAATTCCCTGTTTGGCTCTTATTACATTTTCCTACAATTTTTTTAAAAACGAAAGACTATTATTTGTTTATGTTTTGCGGCTGTTAAAAATCCTTATTACTTTTAACAAAACTATTACATTTAGTCGAATTACTTCACAGATGTATACAAACATATCTTCTAGGTGTAAAACTTTACAGTACATCGGAAGAGACATGTATGCCCCACAATCATTTTTTATTTTTGCTGTTAGACATCTGAAATTATTAAAAACTGCGAGTGGTGTTACTGAAGTGTATCTTCCCATCACATTGATATTATGCATAGTGGAATGAATGGTAAATCCTTTTAGATGGAAATCGGTGCATTACAGACCGTGAGACACAATTCCCACGTGCAGCAAATAATTTGAAGGATTAAAGGTAGCAACATCAGCGGATTGCAACCTTAGGCTGGATACGCTGGGCTCAAGAAAGTGACCAGTGATAGAGTTTTGTATACAGAGCTAAGAAAGTTCGGTCCGTATAAAGTAGGATACTCCTTAACTAGCTGTCCAATTATTATCTTCTCGTATGCGAACCTCCTCCATGAAGTTAATTACGGCCAATTAATTCGATGAGAGATATTCCAAGAAGAAAGCAGGATCCTCGGCTTGGACGACAAATGTAGTCAATTCTTCGCATCATTAACCGTTGTGATTTGAGCCAGTGCCTCTATTGTAATGGGTTTTCATGTGGCAACCCTGTTGGCTCTTCGCACGTAAGTCGCCATTCTTAAAATCCTCATTTCTGCAAACACGAGAAACATACGTCCACGTTTAATATTGTGATGATATGGACGTTGTGACCTTAAAATTTTTTATCCTTGCCATCTTCATATGTTACACTGGGTCAGCACATCCTTCATTCCTTCCAAACATGGCAGCATATTATGAAGAGCAGACGTGATTTATGCTTGCGGCATCCATTCTACAAGACAGTTACAGAACAGCAGAAAGATTTCTTAAAATAAAACAGGCTTTAGTGTGTCTTTCATGATCTCTAAGGTCACTGCACACAATTCACGCCCTACTTATATAGCTGTCTTCTGCAGTAACTATGAATCACGCTGTTTATCTAACCACCTTAGAGTGCTTAAGATCAATATGTGACATGGCTTCTTGTAACCACCTATAAAGACATTATTGACTGTAAGATATTTGAATTCTGAAAGCGCCGCTGATGTATATCAAAATATTCCAGCACAGGATGTCTTGTAGATTTATAATTACTTAAAGACGTTTCAGAGGATCTTGCTCCCTCTGTATTCAAAACACAAGAATTTTTGCCCTGAAATACAGATATAGCAGACTCCTCTAAATCGTTGGTAAAACACATGGCGTCATATTCTGGAAGGCTTTAGTATCTACGTAATATAGTTAATAGTAATATAGTAATACAGTTTGAGTGTTAAACCTGTTGGTGCTTAAAGTAAACGCTAGGCTTTAAGATGTTGATTGAAACAAGCAAGACCACGGTTAAACGTATAACTGTATGAGAATCAGAATGCGTTTTTTTCTAGTACATACGAATAAAAGCCCTGTCCTGTATTAGTTCTGAGCCCACTATCTGTTGCAAAATAAGCGCTGCCCCGAGTCACACTTCTTGGGCGATTAGAATGCAGTTCGGAGTGTAGTAATTACATCACTAGAAGCGATTATACGCATACACATAGTTCTGTTCCCTTGAACCTTCTATAATTACGTACAAAGCAGCTTATAAATGCATGACGGACCCATAAAAAATACCTGTACATGGGGTACACTCAGGCCTTCCAATTTTGTATGTCCAGCCTTGCAAAATTATATACGCCGTTAATAAAAATACGGGGGGGGGGGGCGGGGAGCGAAATGTCAAAGAGTCACGCAATTTTTTGTGTATTAACACTTTAAAGCCCAGTTGATATTGTGCTACCTCCAGGTTTAACACAAAGTACCTCTATATTTTGCTACTGTGAATTTCTTAGATTTTACATTTGTTGTGAGTAGAGTTTCTTAGAATTCTTACAAAACGACGATTATTTCCCCATATAGCATTCATGTATTCCTCCTAACATGTTCTCCGTGAGATACGAATGGAAACTTTACACATACAGCGTGATTAAGAAGGAAATTTCAATATTTTTGGAGGTGACATTACAGGTGATAGTGAGAAAAATGTATGTGAACGTGTGTCTAGTGCTGAATGGTTACGGCAGTGGCGCCACAAGGATCTGCGGACGAAGATCATTTAGACTTTGTTTGTGGGAGTGCATGAAGAGCGAAGTTTACAAAAGAAAGGTAGATACGCGAGACGAATTGTTCCCTTGCATTTTGGATGCTGCTGCCCGCATAAAGAAACGTGAGTATGAACTCAGACGAACAACACGCGACTTTCGTACGCGAGTTGCGGAGTGCATCGAGGTTGACGGTGGAATTTTTGAGCATTCATTGTGAACTGTAACAAATGTGTCACCTCTGTGTAACAAATGTGTCACCTCTGTGTAAAAAATGTGTCACCTCTGTGTAACAGATGTGTCACCTCTGTGTAACAGATGTGTCACCTCTGTGTAACAGATGTGTCACCTCTGTGTAACAAATGTGTCACCTCTGTGTAACAAATTTGTCATTTAAACATTAAATTAAAATAAAAATAAAATTAACAGAGGTAATTCCTCTTTCCTTTTTACCATTCACAAAACCTTTGTGTCTGTAGATTCAAACGGCTCTAACTCGGTAACCGTCCACATTTAGACACATGTCCATGTGAAATTTTATTCTCACAGTGGCCGATACTGTCACCTCATAGAATATGGCCCGTGTTCCGTCCTAGAAAAGACTAAACTTAATATTCCTTGCCATAAAGCACTCGAATCTGAAACGTAAACATGTTTTTTTTCACGTTAGGAACGTATGAATTTTCAAAAAGGTAAAGGTGAAAGTTTCCTAGGACACGCCATGAAGTAATACAGGAGGAGTAGACGCATAGTGCACTCGTTCTTAACATCGGCACTAGACGCAGTTGAGAGGTCAGATTCTCGCTCTGCATCTGGTCTGGAGATCTTGGTGGCACCATCTCGATCACCAATCAGAATCAGGCACGTGTTCATGCGAACTGTTCTTCTCACAGTGACGGATACTGTCGTCTCCCGATATATTGACCATGCCTCCTGAATCACCCTGTATATGTGTGCTAAAGCAGTGATTAGTTTGCTGCGTATCATACACTTTCTACGACCTGCAGTGATTTACAGAATCTGTAAATTCGATTTAAAATTTCCATAAAACAAGGGATCCTTTGATTTCGTGCAGAATATAACACAAAGTTTATCGACAAACTGCTGAACTTATCGTACACTAGGGTACTGTTATCATATACAGACAATCTAACAAACAAGAATGATGTTAATTTCCCATATATTTTGTTCCTGCTGGTGTGCATTGCGGTTGCTATGGCAACAAAGTTTTATGACCACCCAGGCGTGACTGTGTGAAACACGTGACTTTTTAAATTGATCAAAAAGGAGTTTCCTCATTCTCTAGGGATTCATATTCAATAAACATTACAGAATATTGCGCCAATCACGATCGGTAAAGCATGATCACATAGACGAAATGTAGGAAGTTGAACTTAACTTTCTGTGCATAGATCTTTGCAGCAAGTATTACAGTAATATTCAGGGAAATTGTTGCATCATCCATAATTTTCATTCTAAACTGGAAAGCTGAACATATGTTTGAATACTACTCTCTTCTGACATGTGGGTTATTGTAGTCTGGTAATAATTTTTCAAAGTTTCGGAGCTACACGTTGCCTCCATCTTCAGGGTAAATTGTAAGCCGCAGAGAGAGGACTGGAAACTTGTCCTGCCTCATTGCGTCTAAAGGAGTCGCATGGAAGGCAGAGGTCTGTGTGGCTTAAAGGTTTCCCTGACGTGAATATGAAGAGTAAGGTCTTATGATATGTGACGCCATGACGTTATATATATATATATATATATATCCGTCAAAGTTTTGGAGTTAACATTTGTCTATAAACGCAAGGAAAATTTTAGGAGGCATATTACTTCGGGCGTTGGTAAATCTCTACGAGAGAACACGGTGTCACACGCCGAAAGGCAGAACGTTTATACTAAATTTCGAAGAAAGCTAAGGCCTCACTTTGCCAACGTATTCCGTTAAGTGGTTAGATATTGCAAAGTTTTTTAATGCTTTTACTTACTGAAGAAGAAGTGGAAGCAGAGGAGGGAGACACGGACTCTTGATTCTGGCTCCGTCCCATGTTCTCTCTCTCTTCCGGACCGGACAGTCGTGAAATTTGGAGCCAGGATAGAAGAAATTTTCATGCTAGATTTCTTGATCCATTTTTTCTTTAAGTGGAATACCATCCGCAGGCCCACATTACTAAATTAAAAATTATAATAAGAAGAATTTACTCCTTCTCTGGAATGAAATAATTAAGACATAAAACTACCTTGTTTGTGGTCTAATTTTTATCCTTTCATGGCCGTTCGTACGTAATGTCCCGTCTAATATAAAGTAGACTAATCTTGTGTGAAGGGTGACGCTACTTCCCACTTTTCCTGTCATGAAATCTCCCCAAACGCCAGTGGCGGTAAATCCATTTAAATTTATTCACATAATTCGGTCCACGTACGTCTTTGTAGGAGCACAGGGTGCTGCCTTTTATCCTTTCAGCGGCATAACCTGTGATTATATAAACTGCCTTGCAATTGCTCAGCCGAGCTATAATCGAGCTGCGCCGTAGGGCTGGGTCGTAAAACCATAAGCCTTTTAATTTGCAAGGCGCTGTTTACCCTCTACACATATGTCCACATGCCTGAACTGTGAATAGCCTATATGGTGTTCGAGATGTTACACTATTGCCTCGAGCAGTAAAATGACAGATGCTGTGTTCTGAGATGTGAGTCAGTGCACATGCATAAAGAAGACATAAAAGACAATTGCTGCCTCCATTTATCCGGGTATAGGCATCAGGTTATTCTGGAACGTCAGTGCCAGAGTACACAACATCAAATTCCATAAGGCAGCGCCCTTTTTATCTAGTACTGCTTAGGTTGTGTGTTGATGACACATTTATTGCACAGCATGGTGTTACTAAGGAGGGAAAAAACAACAATGACACTTTAATGACTGTAAGCTAATTCCAAATTGAATTACGTCTTTGTACATTAACCCTTTAAAGATTAAGTTTATCTGCTTTATATAAGGTTTGAGTGCGTACCGCGCTGTAAACTCTCTCCTCCTCGTTTAATATCTGTTAATGTTGTGTAAGGCAAAAGTAGCTGTTTGTTCTGGGATCCACGCAACGCATATGAATGAAAAGCGAGCACCACGTAGAATTTTTCAATGTTACACCTGGTGGTACCTGGAGTTACCGCTAGGCTTTAAAAGGTTAGGCGTCTTGGAAATGAAGGCCTCTAATATTGAAGCGGTTGTCTGGTATTAAATTTAACTCAACACTGGAGATCCGTTTGGCTGATAGATGTTAACACGAAATGTGTGTGTTCACATACGGATAACACAGAAAGTGTAAGTAGCTAGCACAAGCTGGCTCTGTGTGTTTTTGTGCGCATGTTTGTGTGTGTGTGTGTGTGTGTGTGTGTGTATCTCGTATATACACATAATTCTAAAGCAGCCTATACAGTATGGCCATAAATTTAACATATAATTTCGAGACTGAAATTTTTCACATCAGGTTTGATGCAAAATTAAAATATTCTGGCACGTGATATCGCGTCGACTGGTAAATAGTTACCGACGTTATGGAGGAATATAATGTCTTTGTAATCAGCGTAGAAAGTAAAAGCAATATGCCTTCGGAAGGTTTCTGTCAACTTTCCAGACCACACGGTGTCTCCCAGAATGCCATAATGTTTACTTTAGGCTCTTTATTAATTCTGCTTGTACCTGTGCAAATATTTCGAACGTGGGAACAGTAAAATATTTAAACAACAAAAATTACACAACCTTAATCTTAACAGACATTACAACATGTACTTACTAATGCTTTGTGCTCTGTATTTTCTTTCGGAAAGCGGCGGATCATAAGCAACGTGTAAGTACGAAAATAAGGCTTCTTAGCACGTAAAAAGCAATCCCATTACAGGCCTAGACTGGCCCTTAGAATTCCAGGAGGTTGAGGCTCCCAGATTTCTAGATAATCGGCACATGAAAGTGGTAAGGTTGGCAGCCCTAAGCACCGGATGCGTTTACACCCCAGGAAATATTCCTGGTACTCATTTCTGTTAGAGGCTGAATCTACCCCAAGGAAAGGATTATGTCAATGTAAAATTCCAATGACACCATCGGGAATCGAACCCGCGACCTTCCAGTTTGCAGAGCAGTGCGTCAACCAACTGCGCCACCGAGCCCCCTTCCTAACACGTGTAAATAAGGAACAGAACGTTGAAATCTACAGTTGTGCCTAGATGGAGGCCAAGGGAATTACATGAAATATGTCAGGTTCCTTTGACCTCCGACTGAACAACAAGTTAGACTTTCTTTTTAAAAACAATTTTTGAGAAATAATTTATAAAAATTAACCTGCCATCAATGCTGAATCGTAAGCTTTCTAAAAATGTCTGTCTTGAAGATATTCTTCCGGTGGTTTAGTAGATAATGGTGTCGGAAACAAACCTTACCGTATTAACACACGCGTGTTCTGTCTTGCGCATGATATCTGAAATCGCCGTTGCACAGAGCGGCTTCCTGAGGCTACTCCACCTTGTTGTCGCTACAATCTTGAAGCAGGAGGACCAAGTGTCATCTTCTCTGCAAAGAAGGGCATGCACATGGAGAGCGACCTCGCTACCAGGCCGTCACTTTGTTTCATGTTTCGCGTCCTTGACATGTAATTATTTATGTCACACACGAAGATTCCTTACAAAACCAGTGTTGTTGGTCGGTTGCTAGGAACAAGTACAACCTTCCTTCAATTTCAAATGATCCATAACTCCACACTGAGAAATAAGGTATGATATCAAAACCAACAAATGCCCATAAGTCTATGAAAGTGTATTATACATACTGTGGAGTCCTGCATGTTTCGGCAACTCATTTAGCCATATTCAGGAAGGTGTGTTACAAAGAAGATATACATCTAAGTATTAAATAAGTTAATGGAACCACTGCATAATATTTAAAGTATATTTAAACCATATATTTTTAAAATTTAATATTTTATATCTGTGCATTGGTTCCGTTAACTTCTGTAATATTTCGATGCATGCGTTCTTTGTAAGGCTCCTCCCTGAAAATGTCCACTTGAGTGGCCGAAACATGTAGGAGGTATACAGTGCCCGTACTACACTTTCATACACTTATGTGTATTTGTTGGATTTAATAATATCTTACTTCACACCCAGCCCTTGTTTCAGTGAGCCCGCTTGTTTTACACCTTTTTGCTTTAGCGCCGCTTGTTAATTTACACTACTTTTAATTTGCGTTCTCTCATTTTCGGTTTAATGGCCTTTGGCTGCCTGCTTTCTATTACACTAATCTCTTCTTTCTAATGGAAATATCATTTTAGATTTACGCCTGTTTGATTTACGGTCGCTTTTTCAGGAATGCAACTAGGGCTCAAAAAACGGCTGGGTGTATTTCTAAGTAGCAATACATATTGGATTGCAGGAATACCCAGGTCAAATCTAAGCTATCCTAATTCAGTATCTGAATGATTCCCGTAACATCAGCAGTAGCAGCAGCAGCAGCAGCACTACAGCCCTTTGTGGGGTTTCGCTTCCTTGAATTCCATAACGTTACCTTCAAAAAGAACAGGACTTTTCCTTCCCAGTCATTATTTTGTAAACCTTTGCTGCCATGTGACTCTCTCATTTCCTGTTACAAATATGAATTGTATGCAGTTGAAATGTCAAGCTCAAACAGTAATCCAGGAATTACTTCATCTCCTCTGTCATTTGTTCTAATTTCTAACATTAGGGCATGACACCATATGTGATTCATCTGTGCAGTGTGCTTGGTTCGGCACCTTATTGTATTCTATGCAAATTATATGGCCTTCATTTCGACAAAATCTTCCAGCTATTCCTTAGATCCCTTTCTATTGTTACGTCCCCAGAATGTAGGACTAATTATGTGGTGACCTTTTATCTACATATCATCAAGGCTTTCAGAATTATGTCATGATGTGTTAGGAAAGATGCTATATTTTCTTCTTTTTTATTACACGTGTCCTCAAGTGTGCCTCACATATTTATAGTAAACCGACCTTTGATGGTTTGTTTAATTTTCCCGTTACTTCTCAAATTTGGGCAGTTTGGTTATAAATGATTCCCAAGTGCGGCATACTGAATGAAACGAAAGGCCGGCAGTTCAGAAAAATTTTAAAATAAGAAAGAATACGAAAATGTAAGTAACTATATTAGGTTAACTATTAATGATAAAACTCCATAAAGCAGTGTTTTTCTCATAGACTTAATTTTCGTTCAGGTACTAAATATTGGCGCATTTTAGGCGCATTCGCAAAATTGCGAAAGGTGCTATTAAGCTTCATCATGTCTCTATGTCCATCCGCATGGAACAAATCGGCTTCCACGGAACGCATTTTCATGAAATTTGACATTTGAGAATTTTTCAAAAATCTGTTGAGAAAATGCAAGTTTCATTAAAATCTGACAAGAATAACGGGTACTTTATACGAAGATCTATGTGCATTTATGATGACATCTTGCTGAAAGGTCCTTACTCACTCACTCACTCCATGGAGCAGAGGCCTTCTTGAGAAGCTAACAGTTTCTCAGCTAGTCAAGAAATTCCCCGCATTTTATGGAACCCGAAGGTTCATTACCGCATTCACAAGAGCCCGCCACCTGTCCCTATCCTGAGCCAGATCAATCCAGTTCATGTCCTCCCATCCCACTTCCCGAATATCCATCTTAATATTATCCTCCCATCTACGCCTGGGTCTCCCAAGTGGTCGCCTTCCCTCGGGTCTCCCCACCAAAATCCGGTATGCACCTCTCTCCTCCCCCATACGTGCCACATGCCCCGCCCATCTCAGTCTTCTCGATTTGATTACCCGAATAATATTTGGTGATGAGTACAGGTCATTAAGTTCCTCGTTATGTAGTCTTCTCCACTCCCCTGTCGCCTCGTCCCTCTTAGGCCCAAATATCCTCCTCAGCACCCTATTCTCGAACACCCTCAGTCTTTGTTCCTCCCTCAGTGTGAGAGACCAAGTTTCGCATCCATACAGAACAACAGGTAAAATTATAGTTCTGTATAACCTAATCTTTGTGTTTTTGGATAGCAACCTGGAAGACAAAAGATTCTGCACCGAATGATAGCAAGCATTCCCCGACATCAATCTGCTCTTAATTTCTTCATGAATGGAGTTTCGATTCGTTAGGGTTGCTCCCAAATATTTGAATTCTTCCACCCTTTCAAAGGATTTATTATCTATATTTATGTTGTGATTGTGTCGTGCATTCTGATTTCGAGACATGACCATGTACTTAGTTTCCTCAGCATTTACTTCTAGACCAATCTCCTTACTAGCAATAATTAAATCTTCTGCATTTTTCTTTATGCTATGTACGCTTCCGCCCAATATATTAACATCATCAGCATAAACCAGAAGCTGATGTGTACCATTCAATTTCAAGCCCTCCTGGTTTGCCTGAACCCTCCTAATGGCATATTCTAAAGCAAAGTTGAAAAGCAATGGCGACAGAGCATCTCCTTGTTTCAAGCCATTCTTAATAGGGAACGTGTCAGACAGATGTTTGCCTACCCGAACTCTGCTATATGTTTCACTTAGGCACATTTTTATTAACCTTACTAGTTTCATGGGGATTCCGAACTCAATGAGAATATTATACAAGACCTCCCTCCTAACTGAATCATAGGCTTTCTTGAAGTCTATAAATAGCTGAATGGTCCTTATAAAGAAAAATGTTTCTGACGAAGTTGTAGAGAAAACCAAATTCACATTTTGTATCTAATAACTTTCTTCAGAAAATCGTGCCGTTTATGAGATAATGTGGAAAATTATGATATAGCCAGACAGGCCGCAGATGACAATATAATACTGCGCGTGCGCTTCGCGTGCTGGGTAAATAAGGCCACAGACACACACTCAGAATATATAATGCTTACTGCTTCATAATTGATTACTTCCGTCTGATAGCGTAAAATGTTCTGCGGCAACACAAAACTGAGAAACTGTGCAACGACTTATCTGTTATTGCAATTTGTTTGGCAAAATTATACGTCTAAAGACGGCTATGAGCAAGAGAACATTCTTATGTTTCAATGCAGCATCGGGCACTTTACATGAAGACTGACGTACGTTTTATATCTGGCGATAACAGAAATTTACTACAAGAACATTATTGTGCATTACTCAGTATTTTTGTGTAGTCGACAATGATACGTAGCTCAAAAACACAGGCTGAATATATTTTTGTGTACTCACGGAAACAATTCCTAAGCTAACGGGACAACTTTACGTCACAGGGCAATTTCAGTAAGTCAGAGTTTTACTGAAAACGCATTGCTGTGTTCACACGAGCCCCCTACAGGCTCCTGTTCTGGGCCACACCTTGCCACAAGCCTTAATTCAGTTTCATTTTAATATCAACCTTTTTATCTACTCGGTCTTCCAATAGGCCTCATGCCTTCGAATATTTCAACTACAATTTTACGCGCTTCTGGTCTCTCCCTTCTTAATTACGTGCTTCTCGTATTTTATTCAACTTGACTCGATCATAACAGTAATGTCTGACATATTTTTGAAACCATGAATCACGGCAATGTGCAGCTCACCACTTCACAGAAATTTTGAATGAGGTAAGGTAGGTCAAGTGTTGAAACACCCTACTACTCGTGCCTTTACTGTGCTACTTAGGTGTTCTGAAGCCAGCCGCTCTATTGTGTTATGTTAAAGACACGGCACGATCCGTTGCTCTTATATAGAGGAAGAGATAGCTGAATGAATGAATGAATAGGAGGCATCGTTGGATTTATAATCACGGGGAACAAGACAGGGTACGTAGTATAAGGTCAAATTGTGGAGCTCTCGCCTAATGCTTATACCTCCTAGGTTTTAGCAGCAGCCCGACCATTTAACTCCAAGAATGCGTTTTTCTGGAAATTTAACATCGTCAGCAACAATAAAACAAACATAGGTCTTTGTGTACAGTGTCCGATATATTGCCTGATTTTAACCAAATTTGGAATTTGTCGATAGGTTTTCATAGAAGTTCCCATATTAAGTGTTGCGTAATCCGTCCAGTAGAAGCCGCCATGGTATAACCGGACAGACAGACTGAGCAACCGAGAGATGGAGAAGCAGACAGACGGACGAACTAAGAGCATGACACTATTTCAGCCGAAAAGAAAGAAATTGTAGCAATTAAATGTCGCCAGCAGCAATAAAAACCACTTAGGTCATCATATAAATTACCTGATATTTTTCCCCGATTTAACCAAATTTGGATCCTAGCAACACGTTTTCTTACAAGTCTCCAACTTCAAATTTCAAGGATATCCTTCAAACGGTACCCCGCGCTGATACATGCGGACAAACGGATGGACAGGCGGACGTGCAGAGAGACGGACGGACATAACGAAAGTAATAGGCGCTTTTTGCGACTATTCGAACGCGCCTGAGAACTGCAGTGCTATGAGAAAAATCTGTCCCTGCGACACTTTGTCCACCAGAAATCCCACCTGGCCTGGTCTGGGTTCGAAATAATCTGGTCTTCCGCTGTGACCGGTAGAGAACCAAACACCTGAGCCATGGTGCGGTCAGAAATGGCCTGTGGTGTAATGAAAACAGCCATCATAAACTATAATAAATTATTATATTGACTATTATCACTAAATTCTGCAAATCTGATTCGTATTCTTTCGTTACCTAGGATAAATAGTCATTAAACATAGCACTTGTTTGTGTACAGACTTTAGAGAAGACAATTTTTTTCTTCACAAGTTTTCATCACGTGACAGGAGGTGCGGTATAAATATTGTCACAAATTTTCGGCGTGTCTCGAGAATTTCATGGCCTTCTGTAGAATGCAATATCTAAAGGGCAAATTCATGACTCCTCAGGGACGACAGTGTTATAAGTGGAGATGACAGCTGCATGCTGAGCCGACGCCTTGATTCTTTATAGCCCAGTTGTTACTACAGTTATACTACCAGACATTATATCTTCTGTTCACATGGGGAATTGTGCATGGATCTCAGAAAACAGTCATTATTCCCTTACACAGCATTAACGGACTGATTCGGGCGCTTTTGCAAAATTGCAAAAAGCGACTATTAGCTTCGTCATTAGCTCTATGTCCGTCCGTCCTTCCGTCTGTCTGTCTGTATGTCTGTCCGTCCGTCCGTCCGTCCTTCAGTCCGTCTGGCCGAAAAGAGCAACGGGGCTCCCGCAGGATGAATTTTCATGAAATTTGATATTGGAGTATTTTTCGAAAACCTATCGAGAAAATTCAAGTTTCATTAAAATCTGACAAGAATAACGGGTACTTTACATGAAGATCTATGTGCATTTATCATAATATCTCGCTCAGTTCTTCTTAGGATGAAGAATGTTTCAGACAAAATTTCTAGACAACTTAAAACACATTTTGTATTCGATAACTTTTTATCCGAAAATAGTGCTGTTTGCGAGATCATGTGGAAAATATGGTACAGCCAGACAGGCCACAGATGACAATATAATACGGCGCATGTACTTTGCGTGCTGGATAACTAAGGCTATAGAAACACATTTAGAATATGTAATACTTCCTGCTTTTCCACGGCAACGGTGGTTACGCGAACGCGCCTCAATGTTATGCGTATACGTTCATCGCCTGTCTTGTCGTAATCAAGAGCGAGGGTATTTACTGCGCGGTGCGAGCTGAGGCTTGAAATAAGACTCAAATTATTATTCGGGTTTGATCTCACGTCAGCCTATGTGGGATTTGTGGTGGACAAAGTGGCACTGGGAAGTTGTTCTCTCAGTTATTCTTTTACCTTGTCCATATCTTTACACCAATGCTCCATACTCATCTTTATCTACATGTTTCTTTTACCACAAGGACACATGGTCGAAGGCTCAGAACCTGCCAGAAATCAATGCTCTTTGGGAAATCTTGGAGAATTGGGTTGAAAATTACATTAATTTTTGTCCTTAAAGGGCTAATTGCTTATACGTGTGGGAAAAACTCCTATATATGTGTGTAACATAGGCTTCTAGACCGTATTTTCTCTATATTTTTGGTTAAAATATTCAGACTATTTCTTCTTAAGTGGCACACAAAATTGCGCCCTGAATTTTTGTAACTCTTATCATCCTGTAACTACACACACTTGATTTTGCACTAGAGTCTAACAGGCACTAACACTTTCATCCACAGCAGTCACCAGGATCTAATACAATTTTTCCAGGTCTTGTTCCCCCTCTCACACAGACGGTATTCTCTGTTATGTCACAACGGATACACCTTGCATGCAATATCTGAATGGCCTGTCGTCTGCACGGATGTCATTAAACTCCACGAAGGCCTCCCAAGTTTATTGCAAGCTGAGCAGTAACGTTTCAAGAATTTTTCAGTTTATTTCCGAATAAGTAGTTTTCTTTCCATATCTTGGAACATTTGTGTTTTTGTAAGGGTCCTGTAATAAAATTAGACTTCTGCAGTGAGCCTACCAAATTCTGAAGCCGGACCATAAAGGCACTGAGCTTCCTTAAGACTTGGCGAAAGTTTCGCTGATAATTTTGCATAATATTTCTACATGAGTAAGAGCATGCAGGGGAGGACAGTGAATAGCGTAACAAGAGAATGCTTCTACAGGAACTCAAATTACAGATTATAGCTAAAATAATATTTACAAACATAAAATATTGATATGGAACGTCATAGCACGTTCAGGTTATGCTTTAAGCAAAGTAGGATCTATTTGCATGGTCAGGCGCCCGAGTAAGGCTAAACCCTTTAATTTTGGTTGCTACACTTTTTAAGTTTTTTACTTCAGATTGAGGGAATGGCGAGATTGAAGTCTTTTGTGATATGAACCCAAGTCGAATAGTCGTTACCGACGTTTCGGAGGCGTTACATCCTTTTATCTTCGGCCCCGCAATAGTCATCTTGGATTACAGGGTCACACCTTGATACTTATCAAGTTGTGACCCTGGGTGCCAAATTTTACGGCATCAAAATGAGATCCATACAAACCAAGTATGGCTGCACAGGCCACCCTATACTTTGATGCCTTTATAATAGTAAAAAGAAAGGCTCTCCTTCAGTGAAGCTGCTAAAACTCTTATATGAGAGGTGAAAAGGCATGACAGACCTAAGAAAAAAAAAATTCACTGATTATACTCAATTCTCATGTAACTCCTCCACATTAGTTCTTCCACTACAGCTGTTATAAGATTAAAGTTGGTGGTTCAGATGACACAGTGTCTTCCCCATCTCAATTTCTCTAATCGAACCCCCTCTACTGAAATGCTGAAGATGAAGGAACTATGTGAATGGAAGGCTTTGTAGTTTGTTTTCACGAATAATCCACACACACACACATATATGTATTTTTTACAGTTTTCCCTTAAACGTTTTCCTCGCCCCATGTTTGTAAAAGCATATAAAGTAACTGTGTTGTATTTAATTTTCATTTACTTTCATAACAAATCCTTAATTTTATAGTATTTTATGTTATGAAATTGGCTTCAGGGACGAAAGCCCAGTTTACGGCATTTGTGGAAAATAAGGTTTTGACTTCTCACGGCTTGCTTTGTGACCTTCATTCAGGAGCAAATAAAGCCGTACCTGCAAGAGTCGCCTGTTTCAGTCTTCTGAAATATAAATGTAACTACGCTGTTTGTCAGTCGATGCCATTTTCAGGCCTACAGTGAAGTCAGACGTGTAAACAATGCTACGTATTTTTAAGTTTGGTTTATGTGTTAATTTCACTTTCAGAATGTCTCCACAGTTCAGTATTCAAAGACACTCCTCACTTTCATCACTTCATAATCTACCTAGTGACTGTTAAATAAAGTAACCAAACATGAATCCCAATGTAAACTATTACACCATTCTTACATGAGAAGCCGGGGACACGTGTGGACATTAATATCCGTATCGTTGCTTATTATAGCCTTGTTGCGCGTACACGCCCAAGTTTTCTCTTGCGCCAGGCTGTGTTCTGGCGATCAGATCCAAAGACTTGAGGATTGCGTCAGGTATAGGTGGCGCCACCGGCAGATGCGCGCCCTGCGCGCGGAATCCATTTTCGTCAGCCGTGTAGGTGACTGTGATAGGTGTGCCCTCTGGTGACGTGTAGGAGTACGAGCCTTGTACACTCTGAGCCTCTAGGTCTCTACTGCCCGGGTTTTTCAAGTAACCAGATTCCTGAGCGGTGGTTCCATCTGCTGTCTGATAACTGCAAACAGAACAGCACGCAATGTACGCGTGCGCACACAGATTGAGCAGCGCTATATAAATGAAATGTACTATTTCGAAATGATCGCGTTTGTTTCACATAGCAGGGCACATAAATCGAAAATCTGGCATGTGACGCCGTATAGTCACAAATCCTTTCCTTGTGTTCTTGTGGGGAAGAATTTTTTGCTGAAGTATATACCACATATCAAAAATCAGGTTTGTTGGATACAAGCCCAAAGCTTTACACCCTCTCCTTGTTTGTAAGTGGTAACTTCTAATTAGCAGGGCCGGCCTTAGGTCGATTGGACTGACATGATGCACTCGGGCCACGCACTTAGGGGGCCCTGCGCTCACGGGGGATTCGCGTATTAGTAATTTTTAAAAACGATAAAAATGGCACCTTTTAATTTATCATCCTAACCTACCCTAATACACAAACACTTTAGTCCTTTTTTTTGCTCTGCACAGTAACTGTTAGGGGCCCGCCATAACGATCGCAATCGGGCCCCGCATTTGCTAAGGCCGGCACTGATGCAGGCTTACACACATAAGCCACAAAATTTTATAATTTCTGATTTCCTATTAACGTGATCATATAGACTCCACATCTTCATGAATGTATACGTCACAATATCCTTTCAGACCTTAACGGACAGAGCTGTCAGTACGATGTGCAGGCTACGGACTGCACAACGGCAGAACCGGGGTTCGTTTCCCGGGAGAAGAAAGATATTGCCCTTCTCCAAAGCGTGCAAACCGTCTCTGGAGCTCACCAGTCCTCGTGTTCAATGAGCACCGGGCTACTTTCCTGGCTGTAAAGTGGCCGGAGATGAAATTGGCCATTCAGCTCCTTCTAAGGCCGAGTTTAAGGATGAATGAAGCTATAGCTCTCCGCGTTTGTCTGCCTTCACAGGGAGGGCGGGCACGATTTATAGCGCTTTTCCCAGAACTGTTCAAAATGTGAAGAAAACGTGAATATTTTTGGGGGTCCCTTTCTTTGCTAGTACATAGTAGACTGTGGAAGAAATATCGGAGCTTTCGTGAGATTTGGTGCTCAATATTATGACTGTGATTGCAGGATCTAATGCTGCGTAGATGGTAGATATTAACTAATGGCTGGGAGTAGCCTGCTGCCTCTAACTTCTGGGTCGGAGAACGGTGACCCAGAAGTTACAGGCATTACTTTCCTCCGATATATATGCCCATGTTTATCAGACTACATGTTGTCATATTCTAGAATCACCCTTAGTCCTGCCAATATCCCTGAAGGCCACAGAATTAGAGAACATTTTTTTGTGTCTGTGAAATAATGTTGTGCCACGAAACATAAATATTTCTTTCAGTTGAGTGGAACGCGAAAGAAAATACCAACAAAATGGTGTGGATGAAGTAGGCCTACAGAGTGTAAGCAAATATTTAAACCGTTTGCTGACTAGAATGGAATGGAAGCCGTCACAGAAAAATACGAATATTAATATAATTACAAGGAAGAGTGAAGGAGAACACGAGAATGTCGACAGCAAGATGGCGCTGAATCCCGCTGGAGGGCAAGTTAGCTGAAGATAAATACCAAGACCAGAGAAACGTGATTCGTTTCACATCCGTACAAACCGGCTCAGTGGTGAAGCTACAAGCTACCCAATGTCGTGACGCACGTTATGTCGGGAAGCAACAACCTGAATTTGCCACGCTATTAGGGACGCACATGTTCCACAATTAGTTCACACATTTCTCCACAGATGGCTGCGCAGTGGAATTCTTTTTAAGGTCATAAGTAGCCTTGGCTTACTTCATTTTGTGACGCATTTGGGATTTCGTGTCATAAAATGTACAAAATTCTGCGAATTTGCCGTACATATCAAGTGACGACTAGGAAGACCCTACTTAGATAATAACACACGGAGTCCAACTAAATGTGGAACCCTCCCATAACTGCATAGCTGACAATGGCACCGCCTGCTCGCCAGCAGGCCGTACTAAGTTCAGCTTTAACGCGGAACTGCGCGTCGTACAGCAGACATCAATTGCTGCGCAGCCACCGATGACGGCCCCAGTCTGCCGTAATCAGTCCGGCCTTTCAAAAAACAACTTCACATTCCTTATCCGTACAATTCTCAAACTTTAGTTCAGAGCTACTAAAGATCTGTCCTTCCTGAAAAAGAATGTGATACAGAACTCAAATAGGAAGCGCCTGGATTGTCGGACAAGTGTTCACATTTTCGGTGCTGCTTACGTTGTGCAGGGTATATCATATGTCAGGCGCAAAAATATGCTACAGTTATTAAACCAATGTAAGAAACACGTTGTTCTCTGTATCACTAACATTTTGCAACCCTTTTTCCATTGGCAAACAATTAAAAAACACAACGTTTCGGAAGAAACATAACCACATCACATGATGTGTGTTTTGGCTATTGTATTTTTCTTGGGTTCAGTGGTTATCACCTGAGGATGGAGAAAGTTTTCTTCCGAAACTTGTGACTTGTAATTGTTTGATGATGGAAAAAAGTCCTGTAAAATATTAGTGATACGAGTATTGTTACGCCATTGTCAAGAACTTGTATGGTGCAATTAAAGTTTCCCCTGTGTTTGTCTTAAGAAAGGCATTGCATTTAGCTAGTGCTTTTGTAGGAATACTGCTCAAGACATGTTATTTGTTAGTCCTTTGTCTGTGGCCAGTATCAAAGTTGCAGAAAGAAGTATGAATCTTATAAAATGGCTGCAAATCTTATATACAGTGACGTAGTTCAGAGACCTTAAAAAAGTCATAATTTTCGTAATAATGACCTGATTTTTGCTCATGAAATGTATGGTCTCCCCCTCACAGATATTTACAACATCCAAAAATACTCAAAAGCAGCAAGTGTAAATCTCTTATACTGAATTTCACACAAACAGGACAAGGAATAAGTTGATACACTTTCATTTGCACCCATAATTGTAGCTGGTTTCACTTGGTCTAAGAGTTTTGTCTAACTCACAAACACACAGTACATTTGATTTCACATCTTCTTTGCCAAATACATATTTTCCAAATCGGATTGGCAGTGTAGACGGTGCAGGCAAAATTTGTTACGCTTTTCAGCGAAGAATGGACTTACTGGCAGCGATTTTCAAGAAACTCTCAGTAGCTCCAAGGCATCACGTGGCAATTTGTTACATCAGATTTTATACAGATTCTTAGATAATAGTCAGAAATGTCGGTAGATATTAAGGTCCACCATTCAGGAAAGTACACCTGCCATTTAGACGATTTTTATGAAACCCACAATTGTGGACATATTTTGGTAAAAGATTCCTGAAGACTATTTCATGCTAATCCGATAGACGATTCAGTGGCTGATCAAAAGTTACGGACAGACAGACAAACAGACAGACGTATGGCCTTGCGGCTGTGGCCTCTGCACCAGGTGTTCCTTTTGTTTCGTCAAGAACACCTGAATATTGGAATACTTACTTTGACATTATTTATTCCACGCATTCCGCTTGAATTCAATTGTATTTATAACACCAAAAAATGCACCCTTCATATATATGTATCATACAGTGTTAACATCTCTGTTACATGTTTCGGCGTCATCTGCGTCATCCTCAGGAAGCCCACACCAAGATTTAAAACGTACAACAATATAATATATTACAAAAGCAATTAATATTGTGTTACAGTATTATTGCAGTCAATGTTAACCATGTGGGTTTTACAGACTGTGATTCAAATAATATTTGTGACAAATGCTACATTAAAATCAATAAAACGGTAATATTTTTGTCCCGTTTCCATTAAATGTAACTTAACCATATACAGTTTTTAACGATATTAATTGAAAACGCCTCAACATTACTCTTGTTTTACTTATTTTAATATACGATATTTTACAATTATTTTAATCACAGTGTGCGAAATCCACATGGTTCACATTAGCTGCAAGAATACTGTAATATGATGTAGTCACTGTTGTAATATATTATATTGTTGTACGTTTTACATCTTGTTGTGGGGCTTCCTGAGGATGGCGTAGATGACACCGAAACATGTAGCAGCGAGGTAAAACTGTATATATAAAAGATGCGTTTTTGGGGTTATGAATGAAATTTAACTGGAAAGCTTATTTTGACTTTGAAATCTAAACTCAGCACTGTCCAGACAGTCTCAAGTAGCGTGCTGTACCTGCCCTGCAGTACAGAGTTTTGTTACGTGGAAGTGTGTCAAGGTGCAGTCTCCATTGTAATGCTGGTCCCCGATATAATCTGGTACAATCACCTTTGTGTGCTGCAACTTCCGTTTCTGCATTATGCCATACTCCTATACATAACCACACAAAGGTTAAACGCCTTTTTGCAAGTGACGCTATGTATGGTGGTGGAAATAAGTGAAGGATTCCAAGGAACTTGCTGTACCCATCTTCAGTGTACAAAAGGCAGTGCATTTATCTCACATCACACAACGTCACATCCCAAAAAGAAACGTCTTAGCCACTGTCGTCACAAACTGCTTTCTCGTAAAATTATTACCATTTTACAGTACTCCCTCTCCCCATTTATCCCACGAACTCACCTGTAAGCATAGGAGCCATCATGTGAAATGTCGTTGTTGTATGACACAATGGGGACAAACGGCTTCTGAAGTCTCTGTTGGTACTGGGGGTAGTGCTGCGGAAGGCTTGTGCACGTAGTCAACATCGCGGCCACGCATGTCAACTGCAATAGGACCAGTTGAACTAGGAACTGCGACTAGTATATATTTCAATCAGATAAACATTTATTAAAACATATGAAACATTGTTTTTGTTATTCATATCCTGCGTATTCTTAAATTAATACTTAAACAAACTTATGCACTCAACAAAATACATTCAGAAGTAAGTATAAAACTCTATACGTTTCGGCATCGGGGTGCCATCATCAGCGAGTTATTCAGAAAAAAGAAGTTCAAGGCCAATAGCTGATCTAGGTATTGTGTCTGATGTCACCCCGGTGCCGAAACATGTAGGAGATTTATACTTGTTTCTGAATGTATTCTGTTGAGTGCGTAACGTGGTTTATATGTTAATTAAACATACGACACATTCTACACCGTACTATAGTCAGGCGAGCTTGCAGATTTATCTCTTAGCAGTGTACTAAAATGAATAAATACCTAAATTGGGAATAATACAGGTTAAGATTTAAACACACACACACACACATATTCCCATAAAATCAAGTATAGGAAAACTAGGAGCCATGTTGTGTAAAGAAAGTTCCCTATCCTCTAAGTTTCGTGTTAGTCAAACATTATGTTTTTCGGTGGGATGTGGCACTTCTTATAGGACTGACATGCAACACATGGCGCAAGCATCTTTCAGAGAGATGGTATTCAACGGATAACATGACGTGAAAGGGCAGTGATATTTGAAAATCGATCCTGGGAAGAATTTCACACGGTGATTCCTTTTCAAAAGCAACTAATGCTTCCTCCTTCGAAATTTGCTGCCAGTGGCTGGAGGTGTACAGTGATGGTGTAGTGAGGGTGCATCATGTCAGCAAAACGGTACAGCGAGTCTGAGGGTATTGGAACGGCCACCCACAATGACTGTCGCACCGCTCAGCCCAGCACATCGAAGAAGGATATCCATGGAGAAGGAATGGAGGAACTGATCCGGAGAACCGGTGGGTCAGAATTTAAAATTTACCCACTGCATTGCTGGTGTACATTGCAGCTATACGTGCCATTGATGGTGCCGAAATGGAATACAGCAAACTGTGGGCAACAGCCCCATTACTACAGCAGAGAAATTTTCAAATTGAAGTTAAACTGATATAAATTGCAGAAATGTGTTCTGGGACTGTGAAGAAAAACAAGTATTCAGTGGATTAGAGGACGTACATTTAACGTTGTAGTGACTGATCATACGCGTGTTACACATGGAGAGCTTTAAGGGGGGTATTCACTTGCACAGAGCAAAGCAGGCAGGTTGCACTTAGATACATGCAGCCATCCATCCATCCATACATACATATGTACATATATACATACACACACACACACACACACACACACACATACTTACGTACGTACGTACATACATAGATACATAAATACTTACAATGTAACGAAAGAAATACTTTAGAGGAGCAAAATTTTAAACATAATCATAAAGAGTGAACAGCAACAATACACTTTCAGAATATCTGTAGTGACAAAAATGTTTAATAAAACTTCGTGACGTATCGTGACTTATACATTAACAGTAACACACACTAATCATGTTGCAAGAATAGTGGTTAATCTGAACAATTTTTGAGCCTTCGCAATGAAACGTCGGGAAATTATGCAGTAGAAGAGTCAGCGAAATAAAAAAATTAAACTACATATAGCAAAAGTAATATAAACAAAGAAGAAGCTATAAGTATCCACGACATGGAAGCACACATAATTACGAACCTGTGTGCAAAATGATTAAATTAATATGTAAGATACCGGGCTGTTACCTCAAATTATACGTGTAGGATTCATGACTCAAACGAAATGCTTTTCAATGGTGCAGGCGACTTTCAAGAAATATAATTTCTTATGAAAGCGTGCATTGGAAGGCATCACTAACTTTGTCTGCACATTCCAGTTTTAATTATAGTTGCACAACAATTGCCGTACTTTACCGTGTTTACAACAATGACGAATTATTTGCTCTATTACTGCGCGTACCTCGAACCTAATTGCCTACATACTTTGGGGAAACCATTGTTGAGGAAAACCTATACAGAAGAACTGAAGGAGCTGTGTTACACGCAGTACAGTTTTTTCTTTGGTTCTCGAAATAATGAAGAAGGAGAATCGAAATAACCAGGATTGTTATTTTTAACTTAAAAGAAAAATAAAAACGAGTACTTTGTCAAATTAAATGACTTGATTTTATAATTAGTAACTTGTTGAATTTCTTTTATTACATTTCCTTCAATCAATTATTGAAAAACTGACAAATTGTAATGTCAAGACAGACCACATTTCCTTTGCTGGTCATTGCAGCTGCATTTTTAATATATTAAATTTTCAGTCACTATTTGAAAACGTACTGTTCTTTCAAAATTAAAAACAAAACTTTTTTAATTAAATATATATTTTTAGATGCCAGTAACAATTTGAGGAACATTATCTTTCGGAATGTAACGCCGTAAAATTTGGTAGATATGTAACAAACTTTGCAGAAGCCTGCAACCGCAGACTTTAAGAAGCCAGGCTATATCCCAGAAAGCAACAATAACCATACTGTCCTCCGTAAAAACCTCAGTTTCATACGGTAATAATTTATGTATCTATAAATTAATAATCAAGGAGCACACAGACGTCCTGGATAGTTTTAATGAAATACATCTAGAATCAGTCTAGTGCATGTCAGTATCTTGTTCAACAGTTAAAAACGTAACCTTCGTTTCTCATTAGGTAGGGTAAGGATCATTAGCTTACCAACTTTAAGTTTCTCATTCTGCCGCTGCGGTGGGTGCGTGAGACACTTCCCTGCTCCTGCTGTACCTAACCTACAATTCTGCCTCCATTTCACTGCCTTATATACACAGCAGTAGTATCACACCCGGACCTCGCAACAGTGAGATGGACAGAGAAAGACGGAATGGGTGTGACCACCTGGTGGGGCAAGGGGGACGGTGGTCCGACCACCAGAGGGGAATGCATGGTCCCGAACGTGTAATAAAACATAACAGATCTTTCCCAAGTTAAGAGCTGGTATTCATTCATGTTTATTGTCATTTACGTCAATTTTTTTTTCCCAAAAATTACATATTGAATGGAATTAGTTCATCTGTAACTTTAGATAAGTCTTTTACGTCAAATTGAAAAAGATATAAAGACCCTAATTCGCTTTAAAGGGGCGTTTTAATAAGTACATTTTGTTGGAGTTGTCAGTACACAGGAAGAAGAATCAAAATTTTTTGCAAAGCTAGGCCAGAACGTTCCCCGGAAATGTAGGTAAATCTCTGCCAGATTTCAGGAAGGCATACTCTACATAATAATAATATTATTATTATTATTATTATTATTATTATTATTATTATTATCATCATCATCATGGACTGTCTCAGACTATGTCCCCTGTTATTGAACACCCAGAGTACGGGACACTTGACCAAGTACCTGCTGCAGGGGTCCCGTTAGGGAATATTGAAATGAGTATATACAGCCAAGAACATGGTAAAATGACGTTATTGGGAGTTTTCAACATCGTCAGCAGGTAAGTGGCCTTTATCATTGAGGAATCATCTCACGATAGGTAAAAGTGTTTAGTATGCCAAATTTTTGTGCCTGGAACATTATGCGTGCCGGTAAATTAAACTTAGGCGTTTGTTAAGCATGTTAGGGATGACGCCTGTGGCACACAAGACTAATTGATTAATGGTGATCTTGCCCAGCTGCCACAGTTCTTTATTTAAATTTTCAATTCCTGACACTGTAATTGCTTTTCTCTATTTGTGGCTTCATGACTGTGGGTCAGTGGTCTATGTATATGAATGCAGCTGTCTTGTTTGTTTTATCAACCAATATTATGTGTGGCCTGTTGAAATGGATAGTCCTGTCTGATAATAGGGTACGATCCCAGTGGAGTTTGCAGTTGTCGCCTTCTACGTATGACAACCTCTGGCTGATATTTTAATATGGGGATTATGGTCCCGTCCAACCGTGTGACTCACTCACAGATTTCCTTGTCTATATCTACACAGACAAACGAATGAAGGCTTCGCTTTAGCTGCAGGGGCCTGATGTTGTTCTAAAGTAATGTTCAAATTTTATTCTTATCGTACATAAACCAAATGGACTTTCTTTAAAAATGTCATAAAATTAGGTATTTTGAGAAAAATCACTGCATATGTGGAATTTGTAGCGACAAAGTTCGAAGACACTTGTAATTATGTTCACAGGACTGTCATAATTGCGAACACATGCGACTTTATCTGACCAGGAAATAAAAGCACTGCACATTGTGGGGAACTTTACATGCTGCACGATACTTGAATGTGAGAAATGAGTGTCAAGATTTGCACAGGAAGTTGGCGGTTTTTGCATCATCACATTGTTTGTGAGACCGATGTCACGTTTTAGGTTGCAGAAAGTAATGGTTTCAGGAAACAGACTCTCAGATGTAACATGATCGAATTCTGTTTGCACACACATCTCGACTGTCACATTTTTCCCACCACTTCTGCTTTACTGTAAACAGTTGAAACCCTGTAATTGTATTAGATAATACAACAGGGCATCCTCACGCTCTACGCATCAACACGGGCACCTCTTGCCGTCTTCTCTTCTTCTACGGCGGGACGTCCCTTTACGCTTTACCGGGCTTAAATGGTGCGAGACATTCTCAGTGAAAACAGGGCTGTGTTCAACGAGTGACTTTGTGTTAGGCCTACTTATAAATTTGTAATAAATAATCCTACACAAGTTTCAGAGTTATATCTGTTTCTTTTGTTCGAATTTGAATATTATAATGTTGACACCACGTGTACTGTACAATATTACTACAGTCGAAATTTTTTGTGAGAGTTGAGGATATTTTAAAAAATTACTGACAAATTATTGTAATAATAATGGAGAAAATATCAACAGGTCTGCCGTGATTAGAAGCAAGTTCCAGAGAGAAATTAAGTTTCTCGGCAAGAACATACACAACCAATAAATAAATCATTCACTCAAGCATCCATTCATTCTCTGGTCTGCCATTCGACAGGTACATAGCTTCTTCCAAAACAGTTCTGCATGGAGTGCCCTCTAGTGCTTCCTCTTTCAATTTGCACAATCCTCTCCTTTCCTTAAGACCACCTAGTGGCTGCGTACGGCTTCTTCCTCGTATCTCCTTCACTTTTATCGTTCTCTCTATCTTTCCTTCAATAACGTGTTTTAGCTAACCAAGATGGGATCAATCCAGTTAACCTTCCTTCTTCTTATTATATGTAGGATATTCCTCTCCTCTTTGATTCTGTATAATATTTCTTCATTTCTCACACGATCGGTCCAACTGATCTCGATACTTCTCCACCACCACATTTCAAAACGCTCCAAATATTTCTGATTTACGTTCCGAAGGGTGCAAGTTTCAGCACCATAAAAAGCTGTGCTCAAAATGTAGCAATTTACTAGTTTCTTCCTTAAATTTAAGTCCAATTTGTTGATTTATTCTTGTTGAATACTGCCTTGCCATGGCAATCCTGGATTTCATTTCACCTGTACCATTTGCATCATTTGTTATCATGCTATACAAATAGTTGAAATATTTCACTTTCTCCAGTTCGCTTTGATCTATCATAATCTGCACTGGGGATGGTTGCCTTGAGATTCTCCTTACCTAAGTTTTTCCATACCTACATTCCGTAATATCTTCCATTTTCAATTTGTATATCAATCGTGTCGTTCATTATATCTTCTTCTTTAGCCAGTATCAGAAGATCATCAGCACATTTGACAGTGCGAATTACTTGTCCTCCTATTCTGAAGCCTCTAAACCCTCCAGAAGCTTCCTTGGTAAAATGTTCGCTGTACAAGTTGAGTAAAATCCGTAACAAACAGCATGCTCGTCTAACTCCTCTTTCAATCTCAAACTTTTTGTCCCCCTTTGGTCCACTTTATTTTAACAATTCGCAACACTCAACCAACAAAATGCACAATATTTTTCCTTATATATTTATACTATAATAAATATTGTAACATAAATATCTGCGGAAAGATATGGTGCATTTTTTTGTTTGACAGTTGCGTACTGGTTATTGGTAATTCATGGAATAAAGAATATGAAATTTAATTTAACCCTCTGACCGATGTAAAATTTTCTGATCAAACTCCTTTCGTGTCGGTCGACACCAGTTCTCCGCCAGTACCCTTGGAGATCTGCATTAATTTGGTCCAGCTGGCAAGTTCGAATGCCTTCTGCCAGTCTACGAAGCAGGCCCAGAATTCCTCATCTACGTCCATAGTTCGTTCAGCGTATATGATGGAGTTCCAAATGTGGCTGCTGTACGCCACGGTTTATTCCGTATTCGGGAGCAGCCAATTTTTGTTAGTTTTGGATGGACGGGGGGGTTTAAACTTTCTTTATTTGTTGACTTCTGAAGGCCTGGTTCCACATTGCTGGTCCAGCCTGTTGTGTTAACTGTTTAATTTAATATATAAAAACCAGCATCATAGTGACATATTATTAAAATGGATAAATAGGAATTAAACAAATAAGTCAGTAACAGAGGACCTCTAATAGCTCATTTGGAACATTGATTAAGATACAAATTTGAGGATCGAGGAATCGAGGTTCGAACCAGGACATATAGACCGGATATGACGTCCACCTAGCTTCCTGTATTGGGTAACTGACGGTATTTGTCAGGAGGTAAGGCAGCTGGAGCATGAGGCTAACCAATCACCTCTATATAGTGCGCAGGTTAGGAATGAAGCTGTAATTCTCTTCTCCTGTACACTTTGTGGACTGTGTAAGGACAAATTTGCCTATCTAAATGGGCTAAAATTTTTTAATAAGTGTTGACAAAATAATGGAAGTGGGAAGAAAACGTTTAACCACAGAAAGATAATGTGCATATCCACATATACTTCGTTCCAACTAATTGTACAGTAATAGCTCCATACAGTTTTTGTTATTTTACCATGTGTTCTTCAACATGCTTTTTCTGCCATTAGCCATTTTCAAGAAGACTGTTAGCACAAAGGAACTGTCATTTTGATGTGGGAAAGTAATATCTCCGCCTGTGTGTAACAAATTAAAACATTAAAATTTTAAATATTCGATATTATTATTTATTATGGCAATCCGTCGTTTTTGAGAAACACATAGATACACAAGGCACAGTTTCCTTGTGTTAAAGCAGATGGTACACGCATTTAGCGGTATGCTTTCAGCTGTTAGTCGAAAATTAGGCGCCACCAATGACAGCTGCGAAAAGTTGTGATCAGTGAAGGCTTCCATTTCACTTGAGGGCTAACCTGAACAAAATGGCCGTGATATACGGCATACGATTGGTCCCCAGATTTTCATTGCAGAGTTCTGGGTTCAGTCCTATGGAGGGTTTATGTGCGATCTCTGGTGGATAAACTAATATTAGGACAGTCCTTCGCCAAGTACTTCAGCATTCCTCTACCAGTACTATTTAACCAATAATTGACATTAATTTATCTGTCCATCTGCGTTGAACAACGAGACAATTAAGGACCACATTTACAGATAGAGATCTGCACTCCTGTGGTATTTTATGCAGAGCAAATTAGTAGTTTCATACCGACGGTTCGGGAAACCTTTCTTCTTGGGCTGCTTGGACCTTGAACATGGGACCGGTATGTTTTTCCGAAACTTCGGTAACAAACTACCATCCCACGCTGCATGAAATATCAGAAAAGCGCAACTCTCATTTACATCACGGCGGAAACCTGAAATCACATATAGACACAGACTTATGTCCTCGCGGCAATAAAGAATAAATAATCGGCAATATTATAAAGCCCCAACATGTTGAGTAGGTCAAAAATTATAAATGCGGCTTTCAGTAATTTAAGCGTCTGGGACTAAAAAGCATTAGCGGAAACAATAGATACATGTAACACTCTTGTACTGAGAACCTTGTTTTGACTACTGTATATGCACAGCGCGTGGGTAGCAGATGGTGCACATCAGACCCCGGCGTAATTGCCAGTGATAATGAAGCATTTGTCCCATCATGGCACCAAGGCTGCTTTGCCGACTTAGAAAGTGTGTTTCCATTGTGTAGCCAGAAACTGACAACTTGCTTCACGTCGGCGTCTTTTGCAAATCGCTTGCCCTCCCGATTCTTCTTAAAGCGTTTCAACAGACTGAAAGCATTGGGACCGATACCGCCAACCGGACTTGCTGTTGTTCACGGCGTTACAGTTGTGAGGTTCGGGACCGCCCACACTTCGGGTTGTGTTGTCTGCAAGGCAGAAACGTAACGTTGAAATGGTTGTTGTATAGACCGACTTGTGTACGAAATGATGCCACGTAAAATGTGAAGCAATCCGATTGCAGGCCTGGACAGGCCGTTACGGTTCCAGGAAGCTGAGGCTCCCAGATTTTTAGACAATCGGCACATGAAGATGATAAGGTTGTCAGCCCTAAGCATTGGCCCCCTTTACCCCCAGGAAATATTCCTAGTACTCATTTCTGTTAGAGGCTGAGTCGGCCTCAAGGCCATAGTGCGACCGAAAGGATTATGTCAATGAAAAGTTCCAATAATATCGGGAATCGAACCCGCGACCTTCCGGCTTGCAGCACAGTGCCTCAACCAACTGCGCCACCGCGTGTCCCAATGACATCATGTAAGCAGTATTAATTGCCCATTTACGATCTCACAGACTCAAATTTAATGTCAATGCAGTCAGATGTAATATGCTTCGGGCGGAGGGGGGGGGGGGGGATATGCTTGTTATAAGGAAGATATGATATTAATGGGCTGCATGGACAAAATATAGAATTGTATAGCACTAAGGCATGTGGTACATACAGTAACCATTATGTCTTAAAGAGTTAAAAATATTGCGAATATTGTTGTCTCTTCTAGAATAGAAGGAGACTATTCTGTGAGATTCGCTCGAAGAAGGCCGAAGAGTAGCCCAACAAAGATATGAAATTTGATACGGCCACAGCGACATTGCTGAGGATGAATGTCTTCTGGGATATTACGTCGCGCCATTGGTAGATGTTCCCAAACGTTTCAAAAGAACAGGACTGACTGCTTGACCCTGAAGTTGAAGGCTTTACAGTCTCACAAATCGTCGGGGGCTAATGATCCCACGACAGAACTAAGGCGTAAATCTTCAGCCACAAAGCTGAAATTATTCTACGTGTTACTTTTGTTGTGCAACATTGCAAAAATTTCGCGTGACATTTTCGGAATTCTGGACGAAATATGTAGTCCAGGAAAAGTGGTATGACGTAAAGTAAAATATCTAACAATTCCAAGAAGCACGAGCAGAAAAAGATGAAGAAAGAAAGAAAGAAAGAAAGAAAGAAAGAAAGAAAGAAAGAAAGAAAGAGACAAAGAAAGAAAGAGATAAAGAAAGAAAGAAAGAAAGACAGACAGAAAGAAAGATAGAAAGAAAGGAAGAAAGGAAGGAAGGAAGGAAAATGTTTTTGATATTTTAGTGGTATTATATCAACCTGTTAGTAAAATAGCGACATCAGCTATGTAGTTAAAATTTAATATTACGATAATAAAAGTATTTACGAATTTTTTAAACCCGTCTTCTTCTTTCAAGTGCCTCCTTTCTGTAATGCTACGTCACAAAATATTAGTACGTGTTTTTTAATTCGAACTGATGTCCGGCCCATCGCAATATCCTTGATCTTTTAACATACGCAATGGAAAATTCTTAAAAGACCTTGGCACTTTACACGTTGTGAAGATTTGTAGCTAATAAGCCGGCACCTGGGGGCAAAAATTACATCTCCAGACTCGCTCGTGTGATTATCGTGGCCGTGTTTTGATTGCACCCACACTGGCGGGAGGAGATGTAAACACTCTTTGTGCCGGATCTCCACCTTGCCGCCCTTAGCAAGATGCACGTCACGATCGCACACGGATACTTCCTTTCTATGTCGAATGCTTATGTGAAAACCAGACTCACAGAAAACATTACAGTCGTCTGGGATATGACGCCGTGTAGTCTCCTCAAAATTTGCTGACGTTATGGGAACTTGCATTTAAGGGTGTCTTCCTTGCACCCTGAAGGGGAATGCAGGAAGATCTTCGGAACCGTTGGTAAGTTTCTGCCAAATTACATGTCACCAATCATCAACAGAAGACTAAATTCAGTCACCTCAGCGCAAAGCCTCAGACTTCGCGTGACCTACACATTTTGCAGCTTGGTTATTTGGTACGAGATATTTCTTTGTGTCTAAAGCAAGAGGATCGAATGCAAGGACACTTTATTCCAAAGTAAACTTATTAAAATAAAATATGTTTTCTTGTCTTACAACATTTTTGAATATTTCGGTTTGTAAACCATAGTAAGCTTTTTTCTTTTCTGTGAAGCAACAGCCAAACTCGGGCCTAGGTGGCCCCATTGTTAAGGTTTATAGATCACACACACACACACACAGACACACACACACACACAGACACACACACACAGACACACACACACACATACACACACATACACACAGACACACACACAGACACACACACATACACACAGACACACACAGACACACAGACACAGACACACAGAACACACAGACACACATACACACAGACACACACAGACACACACAGACACACACACACACATACACACAGACACACACAGACACACACAGACACACACAGACACACACACAGACACACACACACACACACAGACACACACACACAAACACACACACAAACACACACACACACAGACACACACACACAGACACACACACAGACACACACACAGACACACACACAGACACGCACACACACAAACACACACACACAAACACACACACAAACACACACAGACACACACACACAGACACACACACACACACAGACACACACACAGACCACACACACACACACACAGACACACACACACACACACACACACACACACCATGTAGGGCTCATCTTAACCAGTGATCAGCTCGTCGCAGAGCCCGCTACCTACACAACACCCAAGAAACACAAGAGAAGAACATCCATGCCCTCAGCGAGATTTGAAGTCGCGATCTCAACAATCGAGAGGTCGCAGGCAAATCTACGCCTTAGACCACACAGCCACCGGGATCGGCCACCTTCAGATTAGTTTGCACAAAATGTGCATAGTCACAAGCCGACGTACTGTTTGTAGGTAGCAGCTGAACTGGGTAAATACATTTATTGGTATCACGTATAAAAATATTTATTACAGAGCAGAAGAATATAAATATACAAAACAGAAAGAATTGAGTGTGCGCTAATTAAATATAAACAAAGTGATGCAAGCTAAACATTCACTATAAAACAAAACCACTCTGGACAACGAAGGAAAAATATAGCTGTTAAGGTTCTTCTAATGCCGTATATCTACCTAATGACACAGATTTGTGACACAATTATTGGCATTTCATGTAGAACCCCGACGTTTCATGTAAATCAGCTCTTTCTTATAAACAGTGATGATACGAAATACATAATAACGTGTCGTATGTGCATTGCCTTACAAATGCTTACCCTCTCACAAGTAAATGTGATTACTTCTTACAGAGTACAGAAGTTATAAACTTTGGAATTTAGTTAAAAATATAAATGGGTCCCTGGTTACTGTCTCAGAATTCCCATGTGGCAAAGCTTGGAATAGCAATGCATTACATATGAAATCTTAAATCACACAGATGTAAGCACGAAATATTCTCTCTGAAATGTAAGGGAAGTGAACTTCTTTGCACACTTTTTTCCTTACAGTTTGTCCAACGTAAAATATAGCATAGACCTGAACAGTGGCATCGTTAGGCTTCGGAGGCAACGTAGCTTTTCATATCCGTATTGAGCAGCAAAGTTGGTATTACTGTGTTATTTCCTGAAGTACCTGCGTACAAAAAAAGAATTTCACATTAGAGATTGGAAAATTTTATAATAGTGGAGTCTGTTTAAAAAGTGTCATAATGCAGCTTGTGAAAAGTGACGTAGTGCAGCCTGTGAGAAATGTCATATACTGCAGTCTGTGAGAAAGGAGGCATATTGCAACCTGTGAAGCGTGTAATGTAATACAGTCTGTAACAACGTGTTACAGGGCACGGGAATAAATTTATACTCTGTCTATGAGCATTAAGATTAAATAATTAGATTTCTCTAATATCTTGTTTCCTATCGATAATATTATAATACACGGTGTCATGTTCCCAAAATATATTAATCTTTATAAATGTGCGATAACTTGAAGAATATACCCATATTTGACGTGACAGCCTCTTTATCAGAATTGCGATAGAAATTTGTTTGTAAAAGGAACAGAGAATTACTAAATTTCTACAGCAAGAAATTAGAAAACAGTTATGTAAAAAAATTATATTTTATTTATTTATCAACTTCATGACATATTAAATTAAAAGTCTCTCTAAAATGTACGTGTATATATATATATACAGATATCTTCTATGGCTTTTTGGCCTCTATTCGGGTCATGGCCTCTCCTATCTTGGGGTTTCGAAACAATATAGGATATACGAGGTAGGGTGGTCGGCCCTACGCCCAACACCCAGCCATCCTGGATGGCCGATGGGTTGCTACTTTTTTTGGTTTCTCCCCACCAACCTGCCTGGCATGCAAGACCCTAACAGCATATGCTGGTGGATCACTGAAACATGTATGCCCCGTCATGCACTCGTCAAGGTACTGTAACGTCTAGGAGGAGATTAAAATTTACACAACCCTAAAAGTGAGGCGGAATACATAAAACATATTTCGCTAACCAAGCAATAATATTATTTTATAATATTTGTGTGGCCGGCAACATAGATTTTCTCAAAGCAACACGAGTGTATGGATAAAAGTTGAAGTATCATGAGCAGTCTTCATACCTGGTAGGACCGGGATGCTGAGGCTGCTGCAGGTTCAGGGCTCTTGCGATGGCCTCTGGAATGGGAGGGGGTGTTGGTAAATGGGCACCCTCCGCGCGGAAGCCATTCTCGTCGGCCGTGTATGTGACGGTGTAGACGACTCCGTCAGGACCTGTGTATGAAAAGGACCCTGTTGCCACCTGCGCCTCCAGATCCTTCTGCCCGACATTCTTCAGGTATCCCTGCTCTTGCGCGACGATTCCATTGCCGGTCTCATAACTGAAAGTATTCAGATTTTAGACTATTTGCTAGCCAATATGCAGACACCTATCTTATTTGCTTCCATAGTGGTGGTACATGCATGCATGTTTTTAAACCTGAACAAAGAAAGCGAAATTTTAAAATATCAAGTCACTGATTTTGAAGATTTTTGTCTTCGAAACTGTGACGTTCTTTAGTTTTGTTGAGAGATATCAGTGTTTCAGTGAAAAACGGGGAAATCATATTCCTCTGATGAAAGGCAGCTGTCTACCAGAAGAGTGCTTTTATATTCTGGGCCCGGCTACACGGCGTAACATCCGAGAGGACGGTTGTCTGGCTATAGTTTTAAGCTACGTTCGTATTAAAGTTTTACGATAGCTGTTGTCTGGAGTGCAATGTCATGTACGTATTGTGTTAAATGCTTATTTTCTTGTTTTACAAACCCTGAAGACGGAAGTATCAGGTTCTTCTGACGGTTCGTACCTGTCTACCAGACTATACAGCACAACAAATTAGAAGGCCGTTTTCTTCAGGGCTGTACTGTTCACTCCACTTTAACCACAACCGATAGGCACAGGAGATATTTATTTTTTGCGCATTGTTCAGACCGGCTGTGGGGCCATTCGAAAGTGTGGTGGGGAGTCCTTTTTGGGATAAATTGGCGGGAGCTGGAATCTGATCACTCACCACCATCTAGTGCAGAGATTAAGAATTCTTTATCCTATACATCCAGCCTTCCCATACGCCACAAGTCTTTACGGCGTGACATCTAATTAACAGCATGCAATAATTTTTACTTCGCTTCTCAGAGAACATTCTGCACTCCTGTTACAGAGTTTTAATTGGTTTGGGAAAGTAGTCGGTGTTTACTCTGAGAATTTCGTGAACTCCATGAATACACTTTATGGTAAAAGGCAATGTTTCAGAATTTTAAAACATGTGAGAGCTATAATTAATGCTGTACTGTTCTTTAAAAGCCTAAGGAAGGTCATTAGCATCAGCTGGGTCTGCAGTTATTCAGTGATTAGTGTGTCTGTGTGAGAGTCTAAGTAGGATCCGAACGGTGACTTACTTGTATCTGTAGGTTCCATCGTAATTGACTTCGTTGTTGTACTGAATGATGGGTACCGTCTGTAGGTTGCTGTACTGGACACCCCTCTGGGCTGCTGCTACGCTCAGCGTAACCAGTGTTAGCACCAGCTGCACACAAACATCATATACGCATAAAGCCTATTTCTCCATTTATAGGAGTAGAAGCCAGAGTTGTTTATCATTCTTGCAGTTTTGTAAACGTACGCAAGGTGGCAGTGATTGCGGGGACTGCGTCACTGTGCAGCTGTGGCGAGGTACACAAACTGCACTCAGCATTGCAGCCTGTAGTTGTGCGGGTAGCAGTACCGCATGTATGCTCACGCTGTCTTTCCAAGTATTTTCAAATTACTTGGCGTCCGTGTTCAGTACAAATGTGAATCAATATTATCCCTCAATGTGTGTAATGTGTAAGACTGGATCAACTGAGGGGTAGTCTCTCGGCATCATACCTAGGCATGGAAACGGACTCACTTTCTCGTTGAAAAGTCGGCTGACTGCATACTAGTTCGCAAATAGGAGCCTAAATTCCAGTCCTCTGTCATTGTGTAGGACTCAGATTTGTTAGTAGACACAAATGGACATACAAAGTGACAGGAAACCTCCCCTTGTTGCAGATTTTTCACCAGAAATACGACAGAAACTGCTCTGGAATTGAACGCGGTCTAGCCGGAGAGACCTTGTCCATTAGCCGCCTGAATTACGCCTACTTGTACCCTCAGTTGGAGTCCCTTTTGAAAAATCTGTGGTCAAATTAGGGGCTAGACCTTCAGGAAACAGTCAAGAAGTCCTTCGCTTCAATGGAAACCAAAGGTTCATTACCGTGTTCAAAAAAGCACGTGACTTGTCCCGATACCGAAACAGAAAAATGCAGCTAATTATTTCATACTTTATTTGTGAAACGTCAGCTTTGTTATTATATTCCGTTATATTCCCACATTGCCATGCGGTCTCTTCCCTCAAATTTTAAACTAAAAGTTGGGAGTTTTTAGTCTTTCCTGTGCGTGCTACCTGTCATGTCATCCACGTTTTTTGTTTCATTACCCTAATAATATGTGGTAAGGATTGCAAATTTCAATTCGACACTACGTAGGCTGAGCTACTAAATATGTCGTTAAATAAGCCAAAAATCACACTTTAATTTTACTTCGTTTTCTATTTAAATTTATGATTTTCCAGTTATCTTAAAAAATTCCGAACGATAAATTTATGGTATTATTAAAAATTTTACTACCTTCAGTTTGGACGGAAAACAGAGAGCGCTAATGAATCAATATACACAAATTTAGTCGCTTAAATCTTTGGAGCTCCACACCAATAAAAAAATAATTATCCCATATTTGTTCCTGTTATGAAAAGAATCAAAGTAATTTAAAGTGAAAATGTGTTTAAGCCATTTCCACGGTCATGAAAATAGTCACACAACACTCCAAATTTTCCTGAACATTCATTAACCCTTTAAAGGCGAAGCATATCTGTTTTATATAAGGACTCTGTGCCTACCGCGCTGTAAACACTCTCCACTTCGGTTATAAAAACCAATCTCTTAATGATTTATAAGGCAAAAGTTGCTATTTGTTCTGAGATCCGTACAAAACACACAAACGCAATGTGGGCACCACGTAGAATTTTTTAATGTTAAACCTGATGGTACGTAAAATTACCGCTAGGATATAAAAGGTTAATGTGTTAACAAAAACACGTTACTAGATTATGGTCGTCCTTTCTACTCCTTAAGCAAGAATACCTGGTTTTGTGTAGCGATCTGATTACTTCTTAGTTCAGTAGTAAACATCATGCAAATTATGACATATTTGATTAAAGCAAGAAACAATCAAATTTTATCCCACGAAATTTCATTCCAACTACAAACTTCCCTGACAGACAACAGGGCTTAGGCGACCAACACCTGTTTCATAGATCTGGAAACATTTGACGGTTACTGATTGTAATTCTTTGCTGCGATCCCTCAGTGTGAAGACGAAGGAAATGTCTCACGTTGTCTTCACTGTCATTACTTCCTGATGACGTAGACAGAGACAGTCTCCCACACGCTGGATACAGAACCCATCTCAGCACACCTCAACGTCTGACAAGAATTGATTGCGTTCTGTTCTGCTGCAATCAAATAGAATCTCAGTACTCCTGTGTTTCAGTACTTGCTGGCCTTCGTACGGTGTGACGAATATACAGTCCGCCCTGCGGTACAGCCAGCCTCTTTTAGACACAAACTGTACAGTCGTCTCGTTACTACCCAAAGGCTTTCCTGCTCCACAAATTACTTATGATGTCTAATGGAGATTTTTGCCTGTCTTGACGCTGTGGCCGTCATACCACCTTCCACCTTCCACAAATAGAGGGATCTGAAATTCGTTCTTTGTTCAGAATTCACTAATAAGATTAATATTGCGACTTTCTGCCACACATCAAATGTTTACGTCTTGCCGCCAATGTTCCTTTTTCTTTTCTTTAACTGTAACAGTCTTGATATTGTACATCTTCCGTGCAACAGATATATGTAAGTTTCATTTCAGACGAATTCCACAAGATTTCACTTATCCACGTATAAAGGGGATTACTGCAACATGTTTCGGCTATTTATTATAGCCATCCTCAGGAAGCACTGATATACAAAAGATATGTACATATATATATATATATATGGAGTTAAAATTTAGCTTCCTCGGCAGTAAATTGTAAAACAAGTTGAAAATATATAACTAAAATACCCGTATGTTGTATTCACAATACGTACAGACTAAAATTATACAGGACTAAAATTGAAATCTATCTCATCTAAACATCTAAATCCGACAAACTTACTTCGAACTTGTTGAGGGGACAGTCACGTATATTGTCGAGTTCTGCACACTGTCAACAGACCCTATGAAGGCGGCTATAAGAAACAGCCGAAACATGTTTTAGTAGTGTCCTATACATACGTATTGATAAGTGAAATGTGTTGTGCGTAACACTTATTTACATGTTGTATATGGAATTCTGTGTTTATATAAATATTCTGTGGAACACTTGCAAGAAGACAGCATAAGCCAGACTAACATCGCTACAGCCATGACAAAATACTGCGAATTCTTGCCCAGGGAGGCTCTGGTGCCCACACAGCTTCCTGCTTAACAGATACAGGGGTTCCTTCCACGAGGATAAAGTGGCTGGAGCGTGAAACTCACCATTTACCTTCATCTAGCTCCGAGGTCAAGAATGAGTGGAGCTACACTTCCGTTCGTACTCTCTACATGCCTTCGTTTAGAAGAGGAACAACTTTGCCCCTTTAGACATTTTTCCTTCTTTCCTTGGTCCTTCTAAATTACAAAAATCTTTTTCAGCCGGCTGACCTGCGACACCCACAGTCTTTGAGGTTCCATCATTCCAGAATTCAGACACCTGGTACAATTGTACTTTTAAGCCTAGAACCTCAGAGGCTAATCACATGTGGTGTTTAATCTACAGCAGTTTGCACTTAAATGCATTTCCTTATGCCTACATAATGTGGAAAGCATTTGTCCTCACGATATCCCTAAACCACAACTACGTAATCATACCAGCCTCATGATGATCCTTGAGTGATGATGATGGTTGATGATTTGAAGATGCTACTGAACTGTGAATGGTGACTGTGTTCCTTTTATATTTATATCAGTAGAGGAGCATCAGAAGTCTCAGCGGGTGAGGTTGATCTGAGGATAGGGTGTAGTGGGGGGTGTAAGAAAGTGTTGAATTGGGATGGTTACTGTGGAATGTGGAAGGGAACGAAGAGCGTAGGGGTGTGCAGACTGTTCAAGGTCATTTCTTTCGGAATTCATCTCCGATCTACATGATGATAGTCAGGTCATGGGGTCAGACACTTTCACATAAAGAGGAGCCTACCGGCTTGTTTCAGTAACGTGACAAGGTGAATGAGAAACTTTAGACTAAATTGTATCAGACGTGAGCAGAAAATATTTTAGTTGCTCTGCGACGTTTATTAAATATCTTATATATTTCCTTTACAATATATAGTTCCTTTACAATCTCTGAATGCGGATTAATACAGTATTTATTTTATTTTATTTTTTATGGTAGTAAAACTTGGCTTGCCCTACAGAGAGAAGAACACTGACTGAGGATATTCGAGAACAAGGTGCTGAGAAGAATGTTAGGAGCTAGTAGGAGAGCAGCAAAGGCTGCTTAGAAAATACTATGAAATTAAGATTTTCATGATTTGTACATTTAGACAAATATTATTAGAATATTTAATTCAACTGTGGGCAGGAATGGTGTTGAAAAATGCGGAATTTTTTTGGTATTAGAAGCCATTTAGGAGGCATAGACGTAGATAGAAAAATAATGTCATAATTAATTTTGAATACAACATGTGGAAAGACCTGGAGTGGATTCGTCTGGCTCAAGATGGGGACCACTGGCAAGGTCTTATGAACAGTATATTAAACCCACAAGTTCTATAAAATGCAGAATATATTTCAAAACCGAGGACCTATTAGCTGCTGAAGAAGTATTCATTTCGTTGGTGCTATTCCTTATTTCAGTGAGACTGCCCGTTAAGTTTCTACGCTTAAGTTTCAGTTTAATTCAGATTTAATGCAGGGCTTATAATACTGTTTATCTGTAGGAAATGCGCAGATAAAATTCAGAGATTAAATATACGTATTAAACCATGTCTCCATAATTATAGTAATTCTTATCTTCCGTTACGGTTTCATCTCACATGATATCAGAGACGAATATAATAAATGTGCAAGTAATTAGGCGCTTCCTGCAACACAGGCTTCATATATATTCATATAGAGAGTTCAGGTTTCTGCTCTGGTGAATAGAAAGCTTGCGGTCCTCGGTTAATGACGGCGTGTTGCATCGAAAGTGGTTACCGGCCGTTCGAAGAACATTGCCGGTTCCATAATCCCATGTGCCATAACACTGCAGACCCAACAGACCTCTTACGTACTGACTGATTCTGCACTTCACCCTTATGTTAATGTCACGTAAAAATTCTGGCTGAACGTTAGCCATGAACTAACCCCATAGAGCGGAATATCTCGTGAGAATCTGTTTATCAGTTAGCCGAGGAATTCCCCACATTTTATGGAAAGCGAAGGTTCATTAAGGCATTCATAAAAGCCGGCCAAGTGTCCGTATCCTCAGATCAATTCAGTTCATGGCCCCTCCCGCTTCTTAAAGAGCCATTTTAGTATTATTATCCTATCTAGGCCTAGGTCTTCAAAGTTGTTTCTTTCCCCCAGTTTTATCCACAAAAACCCTGTGTGCACCCCTTCTGTCTCTCCCATACATCCTACATGCACCACCCACCTCATTCTTCTTAATTTGGTCACCCGAATAATATTCGGTGCTAATGTGAAATGCAAAATAGACATATAAACTTTTTCTGTACAATTCTTTTACATAACAAACCAACAGCAATGCACGCGGTTCAGCTGACTCTGTCAGTTCGCTTTGGATGTTAAATTGCGTGATGATTATTAATTATTTACAAAAGTGGCAATCTTACGTTAAAGATGCCTAACATTAAGAGTCTCTGCTAGTAGCTGTTCCCCTTATTAGATAGAAACAGACAAGCCTTACTTCAGTGTCAAGAAAACTGTGGATTCCAGAGAACCGCATTATAATTTGGTTCTGCAAGAATCTTCCAAAGCCGGTTATCCAGATTAAGGGTCCATTCAAGCCATTATTCACTCTAGTCTTGGAAAATGTTTTGCGAGCACACGTCACTAATCTGCAGGTTATGTTCAGTGGAATGCGTGGCAGACAATTTGGACAGATTTTTCATATTTGCAGAAGTACATGACCTGCAGCATCCTCTCAATAGGGTGAAACGTGTGCTTGGTTTTGACTGAATCGAAGGCTTCATGACATATAACAAGAGAGGTAATACACGTATAAAGCAACACTGAGGCGTTTTGGAAATTTGCTCCCATAACACGCACTTATCAGCTGAGCTATTCTGGTTTAATAACTTTCGCAGCGAAATGAGAGGAGAATACGAAAATTCTGCCACGGACAAGCCACAGAGAGATATTTGCTGTGTTACTGAGTCGCATGTGTCATTGTAAAGGGTATAAAATATTAGGTTTTTGTATGAAGTGCCTGATATTTTTGACCGATTTCAACTAAAGCTTAATTTTCTCGACAGGTTTTAATAAAAGTCCAAAATATAAATTTTCGAGAAAACTTTCTGGTGGAGCTGAATTGTTGCATGCTGACCTACTGACATGGTGAAGCTAATAGGAGCTTTTCGCAACTTGGCTAAACGCGCCTGTAAGGGCTTCCGCTTCACAACTTAGAAAAAACCAGTAGGCCTACGGTCCAAGCCGCAGGATTCACAAGGCTAAATTTTAAGCGATTTGGATATACAGAAAGAGATAAAAGTGAAAGAGTTTTCGGAAGGACGGGTATTTAATGTCTATGAAAAAAGTGAGTCAGATAGAGAAAGTATTTTTAGTATACCATTTCGTAGGAGGAGGAAAATGTAACTGTTAGATTTATAAAAAAATAGGCCTAGAGTCTAACGCTGAAATAGTGTGGTTTTCATTACTACTGTTGTCGTGCCATTCTTAATTGTGTGGTTAAATTTAGAAATGACAGTTTTACTGCTGGACTTGCCCATATTTGGTAGAAATAGTGCCCCGTGTTGCGAGGCTAATTCAACAGCGGCAACACTTTCATAAAACCACACTTCTTAAAAGACTGTCAAATTCTTTTGCAAGTACTAACATTTTTAGTTATTTAACACGTGTCAAATGCAATCACTGTAAAGAATTTTTTCTTCCAACCAAGCTCTTTTTGTTATATCAGGCATTTTCCTTTAACATGTCCCTACTCTTTTCTCACCGAACCAGTTTTTTTATGACTTACTTTCTACGAACCCACCTTCCCCTAAATTAGCCTACATCGCAGTGGGTGTCATGGTATAAGACATTCACAGTAGCAAAATGCCAGTGCACAGATGTTCGGATCTCTGTGTGTTTATCTCAAACAATTACACAATTGAATGTGAACCTGTGATTAATGAAGTAGGCGGTGTAATACGTTGCATGAGCAAACGCTTCGTGATATGTGCAGTTTTGCTGGTGTTATTTGCATAGCCATTGTTATGACGATGGGATCAATGGGTAATTTAGATTGGGAAATAATAATTGCACGTACAGTTCTGGCAGCGAAATCCCTCAAAACCTTAGGAGATCAGAGAATCAGAAAAATGTAGAATTGTAGTTAGATTATTCACAGGGTAATTTTTTGTGAAAACAGAAAGTGACCGTAGCTCTTAGAAAGAAATTTGACTTTCTCATCACAGCGAAAAAGAGATTACAAGCTTCTGAGATATGAAGACATAATTTTTAGGTCCTTTTAGCAAAATTGCGAAAAGGGCCTATTAGCTTCTTCATGTTCGTCCGTCCCTATAAAAACACTCGGCTCTCACTGGACGAATTTTTATGAAACTTGATGTTTGAGGACTTTTCGAAAATCTGTCAAGAAAAGCCAAATGCTATTAAAATCTGACGAGAATAATGGGCACTTCTACGAAGATTTATGTACACATATGATAATATCTGTCTGAGTTCTCCGAAAATGAGAAATGTTTCACACAAAACTTACAGAGAAAATCAAAACACCCATTTTATGTTCAATAACGTTTTCCCGAAAATCGTGTCGTTAATGACGTGATGTGGAAATATGTAGTAGAGCTGGACAGGCCAGGATGACAATATACTTGTAATACGGCGCAAGCGTTTCGCATGCTGGGTAACTAAGACTACACACACACACACACACACACATGCAGAATGTGTAATAATTATTTTATTGATTTTCCACGGCAACAATTGTTACGCGAACGCGCCTCAATATTAAGTGAGGCTACACTGCCTGTGTTCTTCAAACAGGTACTGATTTTTCAAAGAATTATATTCCGTCCAGCTTCTGCTTTAAGGATTGATTCAACACAGTCTTTGATGTTTGAAAATTTTAGAAATACCTGCAGATAGAAACCGAATCCATAAAAATGTATCAGACGAAATGGTTTATATAATAAAAATACAGCCTTGCTTCACAACTTGGTAGTCACCGATTTTAATCTCGGTATAGTCAGTCTTCAGTTTAAGAGTCAAGAATTTGCAAGTAAGGAATTACACAACTCACTGACAGTCACTAGTATGGAACTGAAATTTGCGTTCAGAAAAACAAATATGACACGAACTGCAGATATTCACTAGTATGGGACAGAAACTTTCGTGTGGAAGGAGAATCATTGCTTAAACTGAGGCCTTCTTTCTTGTGAGATGTTGTGCAGCCTCAAATGGTAGTTCGTCGACGACGTTTCGGTTCAGCATGTCTGTCACATATTTTAAGGTCAAGATGTAGAAGGAGAATAATTATTAGCAATGCACACTAACATTAAAATAAATTAAGTACTAATTCATCTCAACTGATGCACTATTTAATATGTTTCTATGTTACAATATTTATAAGATATTCCAACTTGTTTCGATCCCTAATGGGATCACCCTCAGGGAAGCCTGTCCCTGAGAATGGTCCTAATAGGGGTCGAAACATTTTGGAATAAATTATAAATATTGTAATATAGAAACATATTAAATAGTGCATTAGTTGGGATGAATTAGTACTTAATAACTATGCACAATGTGAATAATATCTTGAAATAAATGTTAGTGTCAAGAGGAAGAAAATAACATGAATTACTGACCAAATGACACAGAGTCGTAGAAGTGAAACTTGGGTCTTAAAGGAAACGAAATTTATAAAGGTATTAATATATCCATCTAGGTATAGTTAAGGGCTAATATCTAATTAGGTGAAAATTCTTTACCTAAAAATCTCAGGCAGGCGGTACGCAGGAGTCAATAGAGCAGCATTTGACCCGTGACCCTAATTTTACACACCCCAGTACTCTAAAATATTCGTCCCCTTCTTCCGCCACGGTTCGAGCCGCGGCCTGTTCCAGCTTCTAAGGACGGCATCATCTGTCGAGTCCACCTGTCGTGACAAGCGAGACTGTTGCTGCGTGGAAGAGGAATTGCCTTCAGTACTTCGTAGACAAGACAAAGTTCTTACGAACTACAAAATACGACAGTTAAAATAAGGGTGAACAAACGCATTTGATCACGAATTAGGAATTACTAGACGTTTCCTCCTCTTTACAAAATTTGATGGGAGGAAGGTGGCTGAAATTTTGAAGCTTCAGTTTTGCATTTTTGAGGTACCGCTTTCGAATATCGCCCCAGTAAATTTTTTATCGCCAATCCCAGTGACCGCGCGGTCTAAGGCGTGGAACTTTGGCCGAGCGCTTGCTGGAATCGTGGGTTCGAATCCCGCTACGGGCATGGATGTTTGTCTCTTGTGAGTGTTTGTGTGTTGCCAGATAGAGGTCTCTGCGACGGACTGATCACTCGTCCAGAGGAGTCCTACCGAGTGTGGTGTGTCTAACTGTGTGTGATCTAGAAACCTCCAAAAAGAGGCAGCCTAGGCTCGATTTGGGCTCTTGCGTCAGAGAAAAGAAAAAATTTTTTATCGTGAATGAGGTTTTGAGTAAGATATGTCTGTGTTCTTCTGGGGTTTTGCGCAGCGTAGAATGGTACTTTTACAGACTTTTGGGACAACCTGTCGGTTCCATCTTCAAGGGCCAAGTAGACCTCTTGGTGATTCTCCTCAGTCTCTCCCGGACAGTGCTGGGTTATTACCTTAAATTATCCCAGACCGCTTCGTTCTACATGTATTTACATTCATTTCTTCACTAACCATCTAATCTGAGTTAAAATAAACCCAAATAAATGGCAGGATTTTAACTTAAAATGGGTCACGACTGGCTCCTGCCTTATCCTTCGTGCCTCTCCTCTGAGCATTCGGCGCGTTTCGAAATATTTGCGAAGCGTAACTAAATGCAACAAGGAACAAGGAATAAAGAGGACAAGAAACGCGCCCTTTACCGTTCTCACAGCTGCATTCCCGAAAGTTTAAGTCTTCTGGAATGTTACGCTGTATCGACTGACAAATGATCTGCTACGTTTGTCAGAAGAATCGTATTGGCTCTTCTAGGACTACTGACCCTGAAGATGAAGGCACGTGACCCTTCGAAACACTCAGCGACTGTTTACCAGTCGACACGACGCTACATTCATGAAGACTTCAATATTCAGGACATAAACTTTAGGATAGACCCGAAACCTTAAAAAATTCTTTAATTAGCATCTGTTTTTACTTTGTACAATTATGTGAAATTAAAGGTCACCCTAATCCAATCGAGCTAACTGCAATGCTGTCTAATGTCTGTGGAATAAAGTAGCACATCTGCCTCCTCATCAAGGTCCTGTGTGACTAACACTTTTACCACGACACCTTCTCTGGTTGTTAGTTTCAAAATGTCAGATACTCTATACTTGTAGTTACACCTAACCTGGATTTGCGTCACAATCTCTTTCATTACTATGCCCTATATTTCACTTTATAATTCTCCAAAACTTAGTGCGCTGCCGATCCAAAGTGTGGTGCGCGAAAGGCACAGTGTCTACACCGAAAACATAATACCAGACGCGAAGATGCCTGTGTCTAGGCTCTCGGCACAATATCAGGTGCGCAGACGGCTCAGTATCTAGGCTAACAACACAATATCAGGTGAGCAGATGTCTCAGTGTCTAGGCTAACAACACAATATCAGGTGCGCAGATGTCTCAGTGTCTAGGCTAGCAACACAATATCAATTGCGCAGATGGCTCAGTGTCTAGGCTAGCAACACAATATCAGGCGCGAAGATGACACAGTGTCTGGGCTACCGGTGCTACGACTGATTAATCGAAGTGTAATTCCAAGCAGCGGCAGAGTTTTCGTCATCCACTCAGAGCCCAGACCGCCTCTGGGATCCAATAAATGGGTACTCGTGTGTCTTTTACTCCAGAAATAAATGAGGCAGAACCTGAGGCTTGCAAGTTACATCCATCTAGTGCTCAGTTAAAGAGTGCGTGAAGCCCTACAGCTGCTTCCCCATACGCCTTAATAATGTGCTGAATTCAGTACAGCAATGGTTTTACCTTTCGCTTTAAACAAAACGAGACCTACTCTTTAAGAAGGGCTTCGATATATTCCCTGTCTGTTACGTACGGTGGATCAAAAGCATGCCCAGCTGGACGAAATATTCTAGAATTAAGGTAACTGGTGATTTACAGGAGTCGTGAGAAAACCTGAGAATTTCCACCTAAGAAATTTATTTAAATTTTTGACAGGATGCTATGTAATTTTGTTCCCTATTTTATCTGATAATCGTTTGTCACTTCCCACTGCTACTCCGTCTCTCGTGTGGGCGGTTGGCTTAACGGGCTCCGTTAATACGAAAAATGAGCCAACAGGAAGTAGCAGCCTTTAGCTGTTATATAAAATAATGACTGTTTTTATGGAAGGGGTCTCCATACACAACCCAAATAAAGCTCCTCTTTCAAATTGTGAGACATTCCTTGAATATTTTTTTTTAAATTGCTATGTTTGCTTTAAGAAAATTGCAGTCAACTTTAGAATAATTGGGAGTGTTTATATAACTATTCCATTTATATTTAAATTTTAGAAAACAGAAAATTAAAGTGTCATTTTATATTCCAGGGAGTTAATGGTCTTCATTTACGCATTAACATTAGATTTTTATGAAAGGTGAACACTGAAATGGAATGCACACTCTTTATAACTGTATGTACTGATTTCGCAGGAGATGAGAAAAGGTCATACAGCCATTACATGAAATTGCCCATCCTTAAGCCTTCATGACCTTTTGTGTCCCGAAACAGCACATACACTCTCTCCCCTCCACTCATCCATATCTTTCCATGTCAGTCGATCAGATTTAAGGACTACTCGTGAGGTCGGCTTCACGCTTCAACTTGGTCTTCCCTCTGATTGAATTGTGTCCTCGATAAATACTGCTGTGTTACAATTTGTCCATCTTTTACAAGTTGCTAAAACCAAAAAGTTTTGGAAGGTGTTTCTGCTTCCATCTTCAGATAGGCAGGAAGATACAGACAACAAATTAGGTTGGCCCTCAGAAAAGCTGTGATATTCTTTTTTTTTTCTGTGGCGTTTCGGCCCGTGTACGGGTCATGGCCTCGCCTTAGGAGGCTTCGCGATCACACTCATTTTAGACACACCACACTCGGTCGGACTCCTCTGGACAAGTGATCAGGCCGACGCAGAGACCTCTACCTGACAACACACAACACTCGTAAGAAACAGACACCTGTGCCCACTGAGGGATTCGAACCCGCAATCCCAGCAAGTGAAAGGAACCATACCCCCACCTTAGACCGCGCAGCCACTGGGATCGGCAAAGCTGTGACAAAACAACAGTTAAAGGGACCCTATGAAAGCGCATAAACGAATTACGTAACACGTGGCGAGAGTTTCTTTTCACAACCTACGTTATCAGCTAGTGAAGAAATTAGTCGCATAGTATGGAACACGACGTTCATTGTCACTTATTCCTGTTCTGGGTCAGAATAATCCGATTCACACGTATCCACCATACTTGTATTGTAACGTTGTCAGCACTGCGGCTAGTCTTCAACGTGGTTTACATCTCCCCCCCCCCCCCCCCCAGGTTTTCCTACGAGAAATTATTGTGTATTTTTATGCTTTCCCATTTGTGCCACGAGCCCGCCCATCCCATACACCTTGATCTGGCCAACCCACTTGCACTAAGTAAAAAGGAGTGCCTTTCATGAGGCTTCTCGGTATGTCAGTTGGTCCAGCCTTCCCGTACTAGATTTATTTAAACACTAAACTGGCGCCAGAAGCTGGTGCCGTCACAGCAGAAGGTGAATGACGGCCTCCAAGTGTAATGGCATTAATATTTTAAAGCCTAGCGGTAACTTTTCATACCACCAGGTTTAACATTAAAAAATTTTACGTGGTGCCCACATTGCGTTTATGTGTTTTGTACGGGTCTCAGAACAAACAGCAACTTTTGCCTTGTAAAACATTAAGAGACTGGTTTTTATAACCGAAGTGGAGAGTGTTTACAGCGCGGTACGCACTGAGTCCTTATATAAAACAGATACGGTTCGTCTTTAAAGGGTTAATCAGAACATCTTTATGTCTGTCTGTGAGCACACCATGAAGACACAGTCACGCCCGGGTGTATTTTGGGGCTGGAATTTTAGTTACGTTTCGTGACCCATACAAGTAACCTTTCTTAAGACCTTCTAAACACGTTCATAGACTTACAGCCACATTATTTATGGGTGGAATAGTATTCACATCGACTATTATATCTCCCGCCCATTTGCATGTCGGTATATTGCATCATATTTTCTCCTTCCTAAAGTCTGTTTTGGCTACCTCGTGTCACTGCAGTGTGATTTGTCAGAAGACATAAAACCCTGAAATTCGAAGAAAGATGGCCCCATCGGTCTTTTCTTTCCAAGTATCTGCTCCGGTTACTTTATGCCTAATTTAATAGAGATTTCAAGCGACCACTAAATCACTCAACCAAGACTTAAAGACAGTACTAATGTCCTCTGTTCGTAAAGCATGCAATGAAATATTGTTCAACGTGTACAGCTTTACGGGCTTAGTTGCGGATACGTGATAGGAAACAGAGGTCACTGCAGGCTGCAGCCTCTTCATCCTGGGTGAAAGGCATCCGTGTATCCAGGGGAAAGGCTGAAAATCTATTCTGAACGGGGCGGTGATAATCCTTGTAAATATCGGGGTTTGAACCCGGAACTTGTTAGTCCGTACCCCAATGTTTCAACAGAGTGGCTCCGCAAACCACGTGGTGTAACCTATGTTATCACTCTGATTTCACTCCGACCGCTCTCATATAGACTAGACGTTCTTGATCAAAATTTAGGTACCGTCCTTCGTGTTCAGCGGGCAAAAAATCATTCATCATTATTGAGGTTTCGCGTGATTTATCAGACACTCCAGACAGAAGGTAAGGTGAACCTCAAAATGAATAATGACCATTTAATTTCAAATGTTTTTCAATATTTTATTCACTGTTCACCCTGCAATTGCACGCTGTATCCTGTGAACCACAGGCAACGTCATTAAGTAAAATATAAATGAATACTCCGAGTTACCTCCCATTGAAACTTCCTGGCACTTTTTATTTGAATTTTGATTCTTTGGTTTTATTTTGTACTCATTTTCGTTTCACATTTCTCTACTCAATTAAGCAACACTTTATAAAGACCTTGAGGAAGCATATGTCTACATATACATATATATAGCGGGCCAATCCCAGTGGCCGCGCCGTCTAAGACGTGGGTCTGCGGCCGTTCGCTTGCTTGGGGACTGCGGGTTCGAATCCCGCCGGAGTCATGGATGTCTGTCTCCTGTAAGTGTTGTGTGCTGTCAGGTAGAGGTATCTGCGTCGGGCTGATCACTGTTCAAGAGGAGTCCTACTGAGTGTGGTGTGTCTGAGCGTGGTCGTGATGCCTAAATAATGAGGAGGCCCTTGCCCGCTAGAGTGTGTTGCGCCACTGAGGGGGGGGGGGGGAATGTATATATAGCGGATACATAAATGCGCCCTTTCTTAACTTTGGAAGTAAAGAGAATGTCATTGTCAGCTTAAAATTCCGGCCGCTGAACACCTCTATCTATTGAGTAAGATTTTGGACGAAACCCTCAGCCAGTCTGGACATTGAAGAACAGAAACATTTCGTGCCCTTTCTAGGACTCAAACCCCTAGATGAGGTGAATAGTCAGGTTTACGCCTGGCAACCGCAAACCCAGGGAAACTGCTGACAATGGCCATATAATAAAAGGACTGAGGGATTCCAGAGTTGGCTTCAGAGGTGTTAAGACGGCAGTTTCCGGTCAGTAGATAACCAAATGCGTAGATAATGACAGACTAACTCCAAGGAGGGAAATCTTCTGCAGAAGTTCTTATTTCCCATGTTCTTGAAAAAATCCCTGACGTTTATAGAACTTGAAACTTTAACTTTTTCCCAAAAGTCCGGAATTTTTCTCTGTCCTGGGCCAAATTAACCCCACCTGTATCTGGGTTTTCCAAGTGGTCCTTTTTTCATTTCTCTTCCGAAGATACCTGTGTGAATTCGTGTTCTGTCCCATACGCCCACATGACCCCAGAACTCGGCCTTATCCATTTGACCAAGCGATAACCTTTTTATAAGGAGTACATATAACAAAGCCTCCCAGGCTTCTGTTATTCTTCTCCTTTTGGGCCCAAACATCTTCCTTGGCATCATGTTCTCTAAACCTAAGGTTATGTTTTCCCTTCCTGAGAAAACACGTGTCGAACACCTGTCATTCAGCAGCACAGTCACAATATAAAGTGACGTACTTCGGCTTGTCTGTAATAAAACAACGTAAAGGTCACAGGGGCTTAGTTACGAGCAAATAAGCTACAAAGTTTCTATTTGTACATGAATATTCGCTCTGTTTCCGTCGGTAATAGATGGACAACAGCGTTTCAAGGTTTTAAACCTGTAACGAAATACTTTAAGAAAAGAATTAGTAAGCGACAGAAAGACGTAACTAGTTCATTCCCACAAGTAAAAATTTCGCAATAAAACGGAAATCCCTTTCAACTCTGAACAGAGAAACTGATAAGTAATCTATAAATGGGACATAAAGCATTCAAAGGCAAATGCGAGTTGTGAAAAATTATTCAGTGCTTTCCGTTCATTGTTTGCAGACATTAAAATTCATAAACTATTCCGTCTACCTTGGCCGCGATCCGCTGTACAACAATAGTGTCCTTTCATCGAAGGAGTCACGGGTTTCCGAATACGAAGCAGGATTAATGTTTCCATAACTTCTTTAGACCCGCGTCTCTCAGACATAAGTACTAGTAATTGACGTTACCTAGTCGCCAGTGCAGGGCTTCAGTAGATAATCACAGAATTGTTCTAACGTGCCTCTATTTTTGGCAGTTTTATTCCTAATAGTATGAATAAAATATTACATATTTTTAAATTCCGTTATGTTGATGTAACAGTAACAAAAAGGAAAGATAAAATTATGATCATTGTGAAGAAGGCATAAAGCATTTTGTGGCTTATTCCACCTTTAGGTTTGTTAGTCTCTACGTCTTTTCTCTGGTTCTTCCTTCTGCCTGTTGGAATGTATATTTAAAATAATTTGAAAATGCTCGTATCACACTTTCAGAGTGGGTGTTGTATCCACGTGTATCTGTAATCCACAATAATTCAAATGAAATTATATACATTTAAATATCTCTTGTATCTTTTTTTACCTTCAAATAATATGCATCATACAACTGACCCCAAAATTTTCATTTCTTCTGTTTACAGCCCTGTTTAATGCTCTGTTATAAAGGTCTGATTCTTACCCTCCTTGCCTCATTACGCCCACAGTTTCAGTAACGTTTGCTTTTCTTGTTTTAAGCGTGCCTAAAAATCTTCCACGCATAAATATAGAAAATATTTAGCGTGTTGCATGTATAATTATTATTTATACACAGTTAACTACATCCCAAGAATTTAACCTCCTATTTTTCACTTTATTTGTTTTCGAAAGTTTCTTTTGATCTAACGTGCTCAATTTCTGTCTAGGTCTTGACAGTCTTTTAAGAGCAGACTTTGTAAATTTGTGTCTTTTTACAAATCATATTTATTATGTGTGAAGGATCAAAAGCGTGAGGAAACAAATCCACATAAACAAGAAAACTGTTGAATTTCTTCCTACAACTGTCTAAATAAACTTTTATTTTTGCTGGCATGACTACAGGTTGCGCTTGTTTACGTGGAACCTTTCCTGAAAAATAAATCTGCATCCTCAGCATATACAACGTATATACAGCCTACACTTAAATGACTGAAATTAATATGTTGTGGATTCATCCTGTCTCCCTTAAACCTTGTCTATAATGCACGTATTTATTCATCTTACGTTTTAGCATTTACTGCCTGACTTTCAGCAACGGAATACAGTTCACCTACAATACAATACAGTTTGCCTGCAATACTACACGGTATCACCTTCAGTATCCTGATTTGTTTGTAGGTCTTTCCTTAATCTAATTTGCTTTTGTCTTTCAGTATTTTCCATATATATATATGCAGGGTTTACAAATAGTCCAAAGATCTGGGAACCACCTCTTAATTCTTAATTCTTAATTCTAGACGCCGGAAGGGTGATGCAAAGCAAGATCCATACAGAGAAAGCATAAACTTTAGTCGCCAGGGAACAAAATTTAGCCGGCCAGGCAACCTGGCCCCTGGAATTTGTGTACCCTATATATCCATATATATACGTATGTGTACTGTGGGTGATAAGGGGCATTCTTGCCTCACTTTCTCATTCATTTAGAAAACTTTTTTCTATTTCAGGCTTCCAATGATACCTTACAATATTTACACAACTTTGTGCAGTTTATATGAAACATTCTGGACAAGCTTCGTGGATCGCCACTTGCCGGAGCCTTAGGCTCTAAATATATCAAAGGTCTTCTCATATTCCAGGAAACAACTAGAGCCTGTGAGATGAATTCTCTTTGTTTCTCACGTACAAAATTGCCTACACCTCTTCTGGGGTCCATGTAACGTAGAGTCAGCTAAGACATTTGTAATCATCTTTGAACACATTTTGTATCCAGAATTTCGTGGACTTACACGCTATACTTTTTACAGTTCCAGCATTCTCCCTGCTTGTAAATCTGAGCAATTAAGGCAATGTTCCTTTCCTTCGGTACTGTCCATATGTCCAGTGAATGCTAAGGGACTCAAAGAAGAAGGTCACTGATTTCTGTAAGGTAAACCAGGCTCCAACTTCCGGGCGGCGCTTCGAATAGACATACTGGATATTTAAGTGAAGATATTCTGGGTCCACAAAGATGCGCAACCAAGGGACACGTGTACTCCATAATTATCGAAGAGCTAGTAGTAAACAAAGTATCACAGTAATTTATCAGTAAATTATTTAATAACAAGTACTTGTTTAATCATGACATTCCTCTTAATTCAGAAGGTACAAAGATTATGTGCCAGTCCCAGTGGGCTTGCGGTCTAAGGCGTGGGTCTGCAGCGATTCGCTTGCTGGGAGTTTTGTTTCGAATCCCGCTGAAGTTACCCAGATCTTTCTGTTGTGATGTTTTTTTTTCAGGTAGGGGCTTCTGCGTTGGGCTGATCACTCCTTTAGAGGAGTCCTACCGAATGTGTTGTGTCTGAGTGTAATCGTGAAGCCTCCATAATTAGGAGGCCCCGGCCCACTTGGGAATGGAGAGCCATGGGGAAAAAATACATTACACATAAACGAGAAAATTGAGGTTCTCACGGCTGTGTTAAGTTACAGGCTTTCTGTAACGTTACACACTTTTTGCCAGTAAATAGATGCCGACGATTCTGACAAACGCATTGCCTTAAACATAAGTTTCCATCAGCAAAACTCTGGCAGTCAGAAATAATTGGAACCCCCTGAAAATGGAGGAATTGCGCACCTCCAAAACTTTGACAAGTATTTTCTAGTCGACACAGCATAACATCTCAACAAACTTGTGTTTTTATTACACTAATACAAATTATGAATTTAACACTATTTTTATGGGTATGACGCACGGTCTGTCTCATTGAATGAGAAAAATTAATTGGAAGCCTTCAATAGAAAGGAGTTCTTTTGGCGAAAATGTGATTTTAATCGTTGTGTCAATGGAAAATTACTCGACTGATACCAAATCCTCTGTCAATTTGGAGAGAAAATAAAAGCAAACGTTTATCTGCGCCACAGGAAACCGGCCGAAATGTAGCTAACAAAGTGCAAGAACACTGAAGAGCTTTCACCTTGCATAAGGACAGTTGTACACACCGCGGTGACAGTGTGATTATTTCGGTTTCGTACTTCGGGCGCAGTGTGTCACACGATAATTTGAAAACTTGCAACAAATTTTTATAATTTACTGTCTTCCTAATGTGTACCATTTATTGATATATTTTTGATACGGTTTTCCTGAGGACGATAAGACGGCATCTAAACATGTGAGGCAAGTGTAAACGAAACAATGTATATAGCGTCGTGTTTTGTTAGGTTGGAAATGAACGCTTAGTTTTAGGCACACTTGTTTTTGAGTACAAACATGAAGAGATTTAATACAGCCTGCGGCTTGTGTGGTTGTGAAAGTCGTGTTGATGGAAATTTTAGTTCCTTTTCTTTTGTCATGTGATAACACATAATTTGGCAACAGTTACCGACATTTTGAAATATTTTACTGCCTGCTTCTTCAGAGTCTGAGGACAGGGCTTAAACCTGTAAGAACAAAACGTAATATTTATTATTTACAGATCCAGTTCGTACTGCGCTGAAAACACTTGCTATCTCTGTTACAAAAACCACACACTAAGTGGTGTATAGGTCAAAATCCGCTGTTTGGTCTGAGATCCATAAAGACTCAAAAATACACAGTGTGAGCAAAACGTAGAATTTATGAATGTTAAAACTGATGACACAGAGGGTAACCTCTAGGCTTTAAAATATTAAACCATGGAGAAGGAAAAAAATGTAAGTTTTAGCAACGTTTATAAATATTTACCAATCGACATGTTTTTGTAATCCATAAGACGTGAAACTTAATAAAATGTATTTTCAATAAACTCTTTTATGACGTTGCGAAAACCGAAAGTATGGCATTCTTAATGTTTTTATTAAAATTTTAACGAAATAGATGTCAAACGTAGAATAGAAGAGAAGAGTAGCCATATGCGGCATCCCGCTCAACGCACAAGGCTTTTGTTCCCTGTGGATGCCTACTTGTTTTATCATAGTAAACTTTCCAATATGTTTTGGGCCTATTAAAGTGAGGTGTTTGGGTATAAGGAATTGAATACTAACAAAGCTATGTAATGAAAAAATTAGCCTTCTCTTTATGTCCGCTAAGGCTTTGGGGTATTAAACAAGGAAGTCGTGTTGTTTATTAGAGGCACTGGGACCTCAGATGTGTCTACACTCCCAGATGACAGACATACAGAAGGGATTCGCAGAAATACAGCTGGAGGAGAAATCCATATTCCTGCATTGTAGCTCGGTAGAAAACATGTGGACATTGACTGTCACCGGTATAAACTAGGAATTTCACTGTTAAGAAGCCTGCCTGCGACTAATTTCCTACTTTATGGCAAGGCCTAATAAAGAGACAAAGATGGATTATATTCGGTCGGGTTGATGAATTATGAAACATAAACAGAATTTTTTCCATAATGCAGCAGCCCCTACTGGGCTTAGCTCTCCTCATTTTTGAGTTTCCTAGATCACACCCAGACAAACGACACTCGATAGAAGTTCTCTGGACGAGTGATCAGCCCGACGCAGGGATCTCTACCTGACAAAACACAACACTCACAAGAGAAAGACGTCCATGTCCCCGACGGCATTCGAACTCACAGCCCCAACAACCGAGCAGCCGTAGACCGACGCCATAGACCGCGCGGCCACTGGGATCGGCAATTATAGAATTACAGTCATGACATTAATTTGGATGCTGGTTCTTGCAAAAGTGAAACAGGGGAATGAAAAATTATATGAAGATGGCGCATATAACAGCTTTTGAAAACACGGGACCGTTTAACCCTTTAAAGAAGAAGCGTATCTGTTTTATATAAGGACTTCTTGCGTACCGCGCTGTAAACGCTCTCAACTTCGGTTATAAAAACCAGTATCTTAACATTTTGTAAGGCAAAAGTTGCTGTTTGTTCTGAGATCCGTACAAAACACGTAAACGTAATGTGGGCACCACGTAGAATTTTTTAATATTAAACCTGGTCGTAAGTAAAGTTACCGCTAGGCTTTAAAAGGTTAAAGTGGCTCAAAGTTGATTGCAGAGTTGCTTTAGACAGTGTGTAACGGACCTGCGCCCGTGCCCTTTACAGGCCAGCAAGAATCATGGCATATTTACGACATACCTACGTGGGTGGTTCAAAGACACGTGCTGAATTTCCGAACACGTACACTAAATTTGTCTGGAGCAGGCACTAAGTACAGTAATACATCACAGTACGAATATGAATGGCAGTCGCTGCGCCGAGAAAGGCTGTTACATCTGGTCGTGCGGCCACGCTGTCCGTGGAGAGGATAATACTGCAGGGACAGGAGGGACGTTGCTTCGAGACCTTTCAGGGACTCATACAACAACACCGCGTTAACATACTGCACCCTGACCATCGACGGAAAAGGAGGAGAACGTGAAGTTCCGTTATTAGACACGCCGCAGGCTGTGGGAATACCGAACGGATCCATAACACAATATTTTAATAATTCTGTGGTTTTGGCTTGTCCTTCAGCAACATTAATTCCAGAATTTTGTCAAATTGCTACTCCTGTGGAGATCGTGGCCTTCATCCAGCTCCGTTTCCCATAGTCACTGTAAGCGTGGCTGAAAGTTGCATCTGTACAGTCAGAGCAATAACACTGAACACCGTCTGAAGCCACTCCTTGCACAGGAAATACCTGAGGTTCTCAAAGCCTTGCTGCTAAGGCACAGTAGGCGTACTTGTGACGTACGATGCTACATCGTTGGACTAGTATTTCCCGAAATGTCGAGGGCTTGCCACCATCTCTGGCCATCTGCTTTCCCCAGCAAACACATAAATCTTTCCTCGTGTAGTTATTGTGTTGACCGTTAAGAAAAAGGCACTGGCGTCGTTCGAAACGTCGGGAACGTTTCGCCCAACGACACAGCTTCAGAACCGGAAGACATGGTTCTTCACCACCGGCACACGACTAGAATTCTGGGTAAACAACTAAAGGAGAAAGTAGCTGAAGTTATGCCTGTACAGGCCTGGACAGGTCCCTAGGGCTCCAGGAGGTCCAGCCTCCCAGATTTCCAGAAAATCGGCGCATGAAGATGGTAAGGTTGTCAGCCTTACGCACCGGCCGCCTTTACTCCAACGAAATATTCCTGGTACTTATTTCTGTTAGAGGCTGAGCCAACCCCAGGGCCATAGTGCGACCGGAAGGATTAAGTCAATGAAAATTTCCAATAACTGTAAAGGAAATCGAACCCGCGACCTTCCGACTTTTAGCGCAGAACTTACGAAAAAGTCTCTGGTAATATTACACACACAAATGTCGTGGATTAGACGTTAGCAAGGCTGCCAGGTATCTGGGTGGGGAGGAGGACTCGACCACACGCGTTGAATTTTCTTGCGGATTTTCTCGGTGTTTCGAGCCAATTATTGTAGAGCAGGCTGGCATGAGTGACAGGCCACGACCCATTCCTTTTATATTCTTGGTAAGGGTTTATTCACTGATTATCAGCTCACAGCATTGCCAAATAAATAATGCGTAATTTTTCCTAAATATTACAAATGTTAATACTTGTGTGTCACAACCCTAGTTTATAACGCACAGCAAACAATTTTGTGAGAATTCGACGGATATTACTCAGTAGGTAAGAGCAACGGCATAAATAACTGCTGAGAATTTTTCATAATTCCAATTTTTTACTGCTTCTCTTTAAAACTCTGGTGTCAAAGCACGCATGCGCTTCACTGCAGGGTGCTGGGGTCGATTCTCGAAAAACGACGCATAAACCTCAGCACATAATGGCTATTCTTGTACAAACCTATTAGATCTTTCCCTTAGGCTTTTGCCTTTTTTGTGTAAGAGTTTGCATAAAATTTAAATTATGTAATTTAAATTCCAACGTTCTTAAAATTCCACCTATTACTAATCTTGGCGTTAAAGGGTTAATTAAAACAGCGTCACACAGAAAATTGCATTATAACGATTACACGCAATGCGGTCATCCTGATAGTTTCTTCATTTTTTTGACGAAGTGAGTCATGTAGGAATGTTTTTTAGATATCAAGCAAAAATTCACGTCATCTTCCGAGATATACTCTTAGTTTCCAGAGAGTTTCGCAGTTGCATGTCGGAAGTGCAGTGGTCCAACAAAACACACGAATCCTTCAGAAACACATAGCTCTCAACTGTCCGGCTGCACGAGTAGGTAGTGACACCTAGGTATGTACAGGGTGATACGGCACTGAACAGAGTCTTACATGTTAAATATTAGTACGATGATTTTATAAATATTTAGTTTGGCTTCTAAACAAATGAAATTTTTATAACGTCTTGACAAACTAATTTTACTGCAAAGTGTTTTACACGAGAGTACATATTTCAGCCATCACAGACCATTATAAACCTTGCAGTGAAATACTATCTCTGTCACCATTTCAAACTTCACAGTATGATCTTATCGGTGGTCGCCAAAATTTAACTTTGTCTAATTTGTGTTAGTGGTTATAGAAAAGCGGTAATCGTGCTACAAATATTCACATACATAGACAACATAAGAGTAAGAAATATGTGTAATACAGTATAAAAGTATATTATTATCATTTTGATAACATTTTAAACCCAAACGTGCACTTTCTTTTGTGCAGTGTCAGACATGGTAATGATTTGTTATGAGCGAAATATTTAGTCAGATGTAGAACACTATTGCTGGACTCTAAACGGAATTACTTGTGTTAAGAAACGTGATAGCTTCCATTTTTTAAATTAAACACAACATAATGGTACGGGTTGAGGTATTAGGTACATGGCTGTAGGATCTAAGCAGAAATCCTAATTCCATTTTACCTAACTGGAAGATACGTTGAAATAAGAGACAAATTTATGTGTTCCTTACGACTATGAGATTAATCATTGAGTGGTTTCGTATATATTATTAACGGGCTGCTATTTGTGAAGGAGAGACATTTTGTGTTTCCTGTGAGGTAGCAACGGAATTCTTAAATATCCTTGAGACATAACTTGCGCTGCCAATAATTAACATATCTGCAACATTAAGCGGTAACCGTAATCCATACACGAAGAATTACTTTAGATGCATTACAACAAAGTAAATTGAAAGCACTTAAGCCTAATTCATAATTTCCTTTCAAAGTTTCGCATGTATGAAGGCCTGAATATGCCGATTTTACAGAAGCTTCATACTGTGTACCTAAACCATACAAACAAAGGACGCTTTCGTCATAGCAGTGTCGGGTTTCAACAAATTAGCGTCGTAACACACTACGTATGTTTCTTTTTTGTACTTCCAAACTATACTGAAAGAACAGTAGTACTTATCACAGAGTGATATATGTTTTCGGAAAGTTAATAACAGACGGATGGATGTACAAAGCAGTGCTTGTCAGTAACAGTACCAGGTGCTTGCTGCCAGCCAGTTCTTCGGCTGCGTGTGATTTACACGTGTGAGCAAATTTTCGAAAGTCCTACTCAGAGTGTCTAGCAACTTTGTTCAGATGTAAGAGTAATTTCTGACGAGCTGGCTCGCAGCGAGTGCTCTGAGAGTGGCGAAGTGGCGAGAGCTCTCAGAATATGAAATTTTCGTTTACACGTGCGAGTGAACTTCTGCTAGTTCTGAGAGCAAGAACATAGCGGCGGCAGGATCAGCTGTTTGTGAACACGCTGGAGGGTACTGAGGGGGTCCAGTACTTGTCAGTCACAGGCCAGACAAGGCTAGCTTTCGCGAGGCAAAAATATCAGCTGCAATGTTGTGGCTTTTGCTGTTAGTAAGAGAAAGAAGTAGATAACAAAATGTTGGGTTAAAATTAAAGTTAAAATTAAATATAGTGCATATAGGTTGTTTAAATATATGTAGTTCATATGAACGACTGAACATAAATTATGTATTTGAATGTCTATGTCACGTATTGTGCACATTCAATCAAAAATAATTAGCTGTAATTAGTTATTTTGTTGTAGTTTGTTTAACTATGCTCTCGGGAAATAGATTATGTGGCGTGGAATAATCGGAAAATAGGGAATAATGAATGTGAAGGTAAAGATAAAGTCACCGCAAAACCTGCCACGAAGGCACAGAGGCGGAGTAAAGGTTCAGCTTTACTCTTTCTTTAACCTCGGCGCTAGATGGGTGTGGGTGGTTAACTCCACGCCTCAGCTGCATAATCCCCTGGAATGACCCGGTACCCATTTTATAAGAGACTGGGTATGCAGGCCACACATTATTCAGAATGCAGAGTGGTCTGCCATACCTAACAGCACATCCTTGCTTGGATGGTGATTTGCTACGTACATGTTGTCCGTTACACGTTACAAAGAATCATAAATATTTTATCTGCATTTTAATCTTTAATATTTATTTTAAACCATGTATTATTTTTAAAATTTTGTATTTTATATGTGTGCAATCTTTCCATTAACTTCTGCAATATTTCAATGCGTAGAACCTTTGTAATGCACCTTCCTGAAGATGGCTACGTGACCGGCCGAAACGTGCAGGAGGTATACAGTGTGTGTAGTATACTTTCGTGCACTTATGTGTATTTGTTGGTTTCGGTATCTTATCTAATTGCTCAAAGCACAGTTTAGGATCACTTAACATTGATCTTTTCCATTTTTATCCAGCACCACATTTCAAAAGTTTCCAGGTATTAGTGCACCAATATGCATAGGATTTTCTGTGAAGTCTTTATTAGTTTATGCATGAAGATTGGAACAGCACTGAATATAAATAACTTGAAGTAAATGTAATAATTCATTAAATTAAAATAGTATTGCACTTAGAGAAAGGAAAATACAATTATATTTACATCACATTAGTTGCTTTGTAGTATAAGAGTAAAGCGTTATAAAGAATACATTACAATATTGCAAAGGACTGAAGACCAAATTTCACCCCCCACAGAATAAAGTATATTAGATGTAGATACCTTAATTGGTAGCACAGGTCATCTTCACATTTGTAGAAAATCAATCCGTTGTGCATGGACCTATATATTAGAAGAATTACATTATCGATGGAGGTCTAAAACGACCCGGTAGTTAAGTTAGTACATTAATATAACTGCAGGTTCTTTGCCGCTGTGTGTTGGAGGTAGGCGCTCTGATAAACTGACCATACACATCAGGTGAAAAACATTTCTATATCATCTGGACATACACGTGTATATACCGGATGAATAAATATTTACGCATTGATATCTGCGTGAAGGGGGGCCGCGGTGGCGCAGTTGGTTGAGGCACTGTGCTACAAACCGGCAGGTCGCGGGTTCGATTCCCGATGGTGTCAGTGGAATTTTTCATTGGCATAATCCTGTCGGTCGCACTATGAGTAACAGTTTACAGACGTTTTTATAAATATTACGATTTGCATGTTCAGTACAAACTGACCCACACAGAAAAGAGCGGGGTCATGTCCTATAAGGGGTATCCTTCCTGCAGTTGTACTTAGGTTCTGAACACCTGCAGTCGTCTAGTGTCCTAAAAATTAGACAATAACAATGTTTCAGAAACACTGTCTGTTTGCATCCTCAGGTAAGAAATGTGGGGCAACTTCTTGGCGGTTGTTAACGCCTCGGCGACGGGCTCAGCCTAACGCGTCCACATCAGTACTTGCCCCCCATCTCATTGTCCTGAAGACGAAATCACTTGCCTTTTCCTAAAGCCTGGTTACTTATTGCGCTTTGTGGAAGATTGTAAGAGGGACTAAGTCTAGAACTGAATCAGTCCTTAAAGCAATGTAAGCCCGCTATCGTCAGAAAACTGTAAAATGTGAGCAAAAGTCGTATATGCAAAGTGTTGTTCTTTTGTGTTACCCGCTGTCTGCACAATGTCGAAATTTATGTTGATTTTCATTGAATCTCGCATGCTTGTTTTCAAAGACGTTGCATGTAAAGTTAAAAAGCTTGAATTTCCAACATAAGAAATAGAAGTAACTGTACTGAGACCACGGAAATATGTTCCATGGATGGTGTGAGTGACTGTGCTCGAGGTGTTCCACTCTCCTGCAGCCCTGTGGCCTCAGTCAACAACACCAAAGCCTTTATCTGTAGTGTAGTTTGTCACTAACAGCAACCATGTAGGCATACTGGGTGATCTGAGATGCACATCGAACGGCTGAGCGATTATAAAGGTATGTAGCGGTATGCGGTGGAGAGGAAAACTAAAGAGCTCCGGGGGGATGGGCATGGAGGTTTGTTACTTTGTGAAACTTCTTTTTGTTGCCTCAGAACAACAGCTGGTGTTCGAAAAGTAGCTGTAGTAAGAATAAATTCGGATAAAAGAGCTGTGTGTACTAATCTGCTAATCAGTGCTTAGAAGAGGTGAAATGTGCACTGAAAATCACGGACAAAACCTTGTGCATCTAGTGAGGCTTCTCGGTGCCACTTTCTGTTAGTGAATGGTTGTAAATGAAGTAATGTTACCCTGGGAAGTGAGTATAATATCAGTAAATGGACTTCTGGAACACTACATGTATTTATAAAAGAGCGGCATGCAACTTCAGAACACGGCAGTGTTTTATTTAACAATACGCTTAATTCTTAATTTTATACAGCGTCTATGACAGCTGACTGAATGTGGAACACTGGTGGAAAGATACTGACAGAGGAAAACCGAAATACTCGGAGAAAACTATGCCCCAGAGCCAATATGTCTGCTAGAAACACCACATGGAAATCTGAAATCTGCAAGCTGCAGGTAACTTCAGAATTCATAGAACACCCTGTAACCAGTGTCGTCTACTGGGGAATGTGTGTGTCGGGTTAAGGCATCTGTCTGTCTGTCTGTCAGTCAGTCATCGTTTGATACCGTGAAGCATGGTGTCCAGTTTTGTTCTAAAGTTATTGAACGGTAAAATATATCAGTTCTGACACGTGTAAGAGCTTTTCCTTTCTATATTAAAATATAGTACTAAAAATTTGGTAAGCAGCTCAGCTATAATTAGAGATATGCTGCAGTTGTCCCCCTAACAGCATAATAAAGTAATGTTTGAGTGCTTAAATAAAATACTTAAATTTAAATAATTCATTTCCTTTCATTAATCAACAATTCTACAAAATATATCCAACAAAATGCACAAATATTTTATTTGAAAAATTATGCCTGACACATGTTTCGATTTGTTATGGATCTTATTCAGGGAGGAATCACATCAATCATGGATAAAACAACAATTAAGATACGTTGTTAACCTTGTTTTATCTTAATGTTTTATGTATCATTGTCGTGATTCCTCCCTGAACATGATCCATAACGGATCGAAAAATGTAGGAGACATCACGTTTTAAATATAAAATTTTAAATTTTTATTTTAAATATGAAATTGTGTTCGACAGTACACGGAATGAACCATATAAAATAAAATATATATTGAAATATGTGTGCTTTTTGTTGGATATATTTTAAAAAGCAATTCTTAAAATCGTATAAGTAATAATTTTGTATTTTATTCTAAACTGAATATATTAACATACTGAAATTTGATCAATTATTTGTCCAGTGCAATGCATTATGAGCAAAAATGCAAAGTTTATGCTGTAGAGTCGAATCTACTGTCAGTCTGGAAGCAACTGGTTTAGCTGTCTTCCCTTTGAGGTCTGAAACTCCCATGAGGTTGGCTATGGAGGTAAATTTCTACTGCTGAGTGACGTCGTATTACCTGATATCAATTACTGCAAACCAACAGGGTAATATTATTGCCTCCGTGCATAAGTCAGAAGTATAAATCATGCACAAGCTGGTAAAATCTGCTCTGTGTAGCTTACTCTTCTACCCTGAAGATGTAGGCAGTAAGTTTCTTTGAAACGCTGGTGGGCTACAGGATGTCATATACCAGAAGTCGTACGTTGATCGAAAACCAATATTTCATCAAATTCCCCCATGTGAAATTTTCTCGTGCCGTTACCACCACGTGAAAGTAATGTCTAGAAGTTTCTGGCAAAGGCGGGCGGCGGAGGGCCAAACCTGGCCTCCTCGACCTGCCGTTGAACCGCCTTGATAATAGCAGGGTGGATATTGGGACCGACGGGCTGGAAGCCGAAATTGTCTGCCACATAGTTAACGGTGACTGGGGTGCCATCTGGTGAGGTGTAGGAGTAGGAACCCTGTACGGCCGAGCCCTCTACTGGAGTGCCTGGGTTCTCGACCACACCCACCTCGTGCCGCTCGCTGCCGTCGCCCGCAACGTAACTGCGAACAAATACCGGGTGTTCAAATTGTCAAGCTGATAACACGCTTGGGACAGTGAGCAGGCCTTGATTGCTTCAGTCTTGCGTCTGGGCTTGCGCAGTGTTGTGGAATGGAAACCTTGTACAAACAACCTGAATCCCTCATCACCCAAATATATTGGTTTTATTTGATTCCAAAATAAATGTAAGCTCTACGAGACTTGAGGTTCTTGCGAGAGGGATTGTGAGATCAGCGCTCTTCTGGGATGTTACACAATGATATCTGCGCTCTTCTGGGATGTTACACAATGATATCTGCGCTCTTCTGGGATGTTAC
>BLKM01009501.1:2662884-2683340 GCA_013340265.1 Coptotermes formosanus | reverse complement strand
CCAAAAACAACGCAGTACACAGTCAACAGCACATTCGCACTCAACTATAAAGTGCAACCTTAGTGTAATGATAACAAAAATGTTCTCCCTGAAGGTGACCCAGCGGGGTCGAAACATGTAGGAGTGTGTTACGATTGATGATAAAACTCTCTTTGTGCATTTGTTGGTGATTAGTGTTTTTGTATAATATAGTGCACGGACATGGAACACATTAAATTTACAATATCACGTTGGACACTCCTACATGTTTCGATCCCTTACGGAATCCTCTTGAGGGAATCAAATCAAAGCAACACCACATAAAACGTGTTGTCCTTCGCCAAGTACGTTGACTACGTCTGAGTTACTGCATACTAGGATCAATTATACAACTGTACTACAAATAATCGCTTACATTTTAATTCTTTGACTTTTTTACATACTTCTATTCTATGCAAAGGTTATTGGTTTTCTGCGGTGTTACTTTAACTCCCTTATGATGATCCCTTGGGGATCGAAGTATGTAGGAATATTCATAGTGGTACCGTATTATAAAATATCTGTGAACAATATTGCTAAGTTTGTTGGTCTGGTTTTGTGAATGTCTGTTACTAACTGCTGTGAATTACGAACGGGGTTAGGTGTGAGAGGAACTGGTCATGACCATGGCAGGATTTTATCTCAGAAATGATATGGAGGGACTGAGTAAAACTGCAAAACACCTCATTATAAAGTTAATCTGAAATGTATATGAACGCGGGAATTTTCGGTTACAAAGCAAGAGTGCAGATAATACTTAAAGAAATCTTCGGAGATTGCTAAATGTTGAAGTAAGCAGGCCGAGAGGAAACCCACAGGAGCTGCGTGTTACACAGTTACACGTCAGCATGAAGGGGTTTCATCTGTTCATAGCACTTGAGAGCTGAGGACTTTGAATGTGACGGTCCGCAACGTCGTTACCGGAGATTGAGTGGATCTGAATTTTCTGTGGCAGTTGGCGAAATGATACGCTCGCCAGGAGGGTCAAGTCGAATGTTGCTATAAGTTGTAGCTTTACATTTAAAGAGTCTAATATTGTTTTCTTTTAACCGTAACGTTAATTTAAGAACTTACACTATTAAGTCTTACATCACTGTGTCTTTTTCCACCAGATTCAACCGCTATATAGCTATTGCCTTTTGAGCAGAGAAAAACACGCTATATGAAATTCATTTATGTCTCAAAGAATAATCACGGCATCTTCACATACCCATGCATTTGCCTAATTTTTTCATATGTTTAGGAAAATATTTGTACATTACTTTATTACATATTTTAAATTGTATAATCTAACAATATAAGTTTATTGGCAGGTGCAGGGGTTTTATTATTTGACTTCAGAAAGTTTCTTGCATGGAAAATCCTCCTGACGAGTGCTTTTGTGGCGTCTAAATTTGTAGCGTACGTAGTTTTATGAATATTCTTTGTAGTCGTGATAATTTTGACTTTCCTCGTATTTTCATAATTTTTTCTCATATTTCTTCTATACATAATAACACGTAGAGTTATACTAAAACACAGTACCGTTTATTTGAACTTTAATACATCAAACACAGAGGCATCTTCCGAAATGAGCTGTATCGCTTTCGAAATCACTGTATTAAACTGAATTCCAATAACACACTTACATAAATTTCATATACTTGCTTCTAAATATTCATATAATTCTTCTCTTGCAGTAAAAAGTAATTTGCGATAAGCAATATATTTTTAAACTGCTTGCTCGCAAGAATCGTGAATTAAAATTTTATTTCGCTTAATACAAAATCTTTAGTATCTTTCAATGTAAAATAGAAGCTTGTCGCTTTTTCAAAATTTACGCATTTACTTAGAGCTGCATTGGTATGAATATTGCGTTCTTTTATTGCCTGATATTAGTCTCCGAACTCTTGAAATGTGAAATGTTACGTCATTTGAAGAGCGTCGCAAGACGCATTAGAGAAACAATTTTCGTTGTGAAAATCACACGAAATTTATTAAACTTATAGCGTAATGCAGGGCTTTTGGGCGTTAAATTATAGGGAACATGGAGAAATCACAGTGATTTAAAAGGTCACGTTTGTAAGCAGAAACAAAAGTGGAAATATATGCATAGGGAAGCACTGACGCGCTTTTGGTCGTAGCGTCCAAATTTGTCCACTCAGCTTGTACTCTTTTAAACCTAAAAATATGTGTGAATGTTTCCGGGAAATTAATGTTTCAGTTAACTGACTCTAACCTTTACACTATAGAGAATTTAATGCCAACATGCACAGAATTGAAACAAATAGAAAAACATGTGTGTTCCCTCTCTCGTGGCCTACTTTGTTCCTACTTTGCGGCCCATCGGACTGCAAAGACTGTTAATATTTTGTGAAAATTTTCTACTTTCGTAAAGCTGACTGCAGAGCACACTGTGCTTTAGTATTTTTTCATCACATACAACTCTCATTTATATGGCGCCACATTGGGTTTAGGTCGTCAGTTATTTCTTTGGACTCTCTTTTTCTGCCGTGTTACTTTCAGTTGTGTCGTGAATGGCATGACTTTTGGAAGCATGTATCCGACACAGAAAATATGTTCTTAATTCCTCCATATTCTCTGTATGAAACCTCCTTCAGCACAAGAAGAATTTAGCCAGATAATGTCATACAAATAAGTAGGCCTTCATTATGTGACATTTTAAACAAAATTAAATTTCTTCGGCAGATTTTAAAAGAAACATTAATATCAATTTTCACAAATGTCCCTCCGTGTTGTTCCATGCTGGAAGGCAGATAAAGGAATATACGTGTTTTTCTTCACATTTTTTAGCGAACATACCTCAAAGCAATGTGGTAAGGAAGCGGTGTAATGAAGGAACAAGCAGTAATAACTTTGTACTAAAGTTGCACTGTGGAGGCAGACTGTTTGAGAACTGTAAAGAGTAACATTTCGTTATTTCAGAGCGAGTTACGTCACAAGCCTAAGAAGGCTGTTACCTCCAGTTCTCACGCGTATTTCTCTAATTGGCCTCCGACCTGCCAATAGCACCTCTTTCCTGGCCGTTGCAGCAAACGTTAACTGGAGTGCTTCAGGCATGTCAGGCTCACTGCTTGGGGTTTTTTTACTTAACATTATAAATTTTGTAATTATCTTGTTTACCATTCCCGAAACGGGCAAAAGATTTCTCTTTTTTCCAAAATGCCCAGGTATATTCTAGAAAACTACTTCAACAGCACTCCTCATCTGTGGCTACACCGCGGTACTTTCTTCGGAGTTAAGGCGAGCGGAGCGTAAAGCTGACCACTTGCCTCAATCTGGTTCCAGTATTAAGAATGTTTACAACCAAACACCTAGCTGCACTTCCCCTGCATAGTTTCTGGGCGTGGACAAGGACAATTTTGTTATCTGACTTTTTTTATATGTTAATTCACAGAGCGAGGCGATAAATTTGATTGCAGTAGGAAGATGAGTGTTAACTTTATCCTGCTAATGTGGAATATATGGTGGGCTGCTAATAATGCCAGCACCACTAATGTGTAATATTTGGTGACCTACATTCGTCAACGCTGAAAGGAGCCTCTCTCTCTCTCTCTCTCTGCACAATGTCTCAACACTGAATCAATCGTGAAAGACGTAGGCCCTTAAGGGCCTAGTTGGTAGCCGAGTAAGTGTGTGCACACAGACATGACATAGGACGTCTTTCACGATTGATTCAGTGTTGAGACATTGTGCAGAGAGAGAGAGAGAGAGAGAGAGGTTCCTTTCAGCATTGCCAAATATAGGTCACCAAATATTACACATTAGTGGTTCTGGCATTATTTGCAGCTCATCATATATTCCACATTGTCAGGATAAAGGTTACTTGAGCGGTCACTTAAGCATGTGGAAGTAGAAAGAAAACACCAAATGCGTTTTTCAATACGCAGAAACTGCCAAAGAGTTACTTGCACCAATAATTATTTCTCTCCCCCACATTGCTTCTGTAGATCTCGCACTTACTCCGTCTGAAGTTCGCTTTACGACAGTTTCTCTGTCTAAATAGCTCGGTAATTCGGATTATTTGGTAATGCTGAACTGAAATTTTTCGAGTTTTGAAGCTCTCTCTTCTGCGATGTTTCGCGGTGTCTTGGCATTGCTGCCAACGTTGCAAGGAGGAATGTTTGCTCGTGAAGATGAAGGCAGTCCGCTCCTCGTAAAAGTGGGAAGTGCTTAACAAACGCACGGCGTGACAACCTGGGCTACTTTAAACTTTTAAAGCCTAGCGGTAACTTTACATAACACCAGGTTTAAAATTAAAAAATTCTACGTGGTGCCCACATTGCGTTTATGTGTTTTGTACGGATCTCAGAACAAACAGCAACTTTTGCCTTATAAAACACTAAGATACTGGTTTTCATAACCGAAGTGGAGCGTGTTTACAGCGTGGTACGCACTGAGTCCTTATATAAAACAGATACGCTTCGTCTTTAAAGGGTTAATGTTTGTGATATGACTTCAACTGAAAAAGTCGTGGCGTAAGGCACGTATTAACGCGCGTCTTACTGGAGACATTTTGGAAAGCCACAAAACTTTCCTTCACTCTAGCACGTGTCGTGGCCTAAATTTGAAATGGACACTTCACGAATGAAAGTCTAGAGCATCATAACTGCCTCACACTCCTCCGTTGTGTGAGGCCTTTTGTGAATTCAGTAAGGCTCTTTCGGTTTCCATACAACGCAGAAAATTTTTTGACTGAGCGAACGAGAGTGAAATTCTCAAGAAGAAATTGTTCCTTGGAGTCAGTATGTCATTCAGTCAGCCTCAGTCGGTCAGTCACTCCGTCCGTCATTCATTCATTCGTTCAGTCAGTCAGTCAGTCAGTCAGTCAGTCAGTCAGTCACTTGCTTGCTCGCTCGCTCACTCACTCACTCGCTCACTCAGTTATTAATTAGCTAGTTAGTTAGTCAGTCAGACAGTTATTTAGTTAGTTAGTTAGTTAGTTAGCTGAAGTGCATCAGCTTAAGGAAAACAACAAAATGTGCTCAGATTGCTGTCTTCCGGCATGTGACGCCGTGTAGACTGGCAGAAGTGGCAGATATTTTACAGGGTACAGCCGCCCGATCATTAGAATGATACCTCATACTGGAGAATTAGAGCTAAGTTACACCTTAATCCTTTGAAACCTGAAAATTCTTTTTCGTACATTTAAAAATGCAGTTCCTACTGCGCGTTACACGTGGTTTACATTACAGTCACAGACAACTGCATGTTCTGTATGCGAACGTTGTTCTTTGGTCTGAGATCCACACAAGGCACATGAATGCCCCCTGTCGGTATAAAGTAGAATTTTTGAATGTTAAACCTAGTGGTACATATAGTAACCACTGGGGTTTAAAATAATTATAATATCTTTTCGCATTTACGTATTTATTCATATTTCTTATGGACCATCTGCAAATAGCATTCAAATTATGATTCTGTTATATTTAAATTTTTGTCTCTCCGTGTGGACTCGTGCATCTCGTTGTGCACTGAAGTGATTTTCATTACTTTGGGATGAATGAGTTGTAATTTGGTTGATATTTGCCTTGTCCAACAGAACAGAATGGAGAGAAAACTTAATTAGTAGAACTGGGATTCGAAAACAGGAATTCTATACCACTGACCAGCACAGTAGGGCAATATATAATTACAGACAAGGTTTACCAGTCTCTTATAATGTTTCTTCTATCACCTTTCCTTCGGTAGCAATTCAATACTTTCTACCAACAAACAATATGTGCAGGTAAATTTACAATTAAGCAGTTGCAGTGTTTTGCATAATGACATACACAGCGTAGCCGTGGAATTCTGCAGATCACGACAGCACAATTATTACTGAACGTTCGCAATAATGAAGACACGGATTATGTATTTGGTAACTATCACGCCGCATCACGAGCTGATGACAGGTTCTGGCGCGAATGGATAGCTCAAAACCTTTTGTCTTCAAAATTGCTTAAATTGATTGATTATTTTGCGATTTTCCTGGAAGTATCTCACTGAAAATCTTGGTGTAATTTTTAATGCATATCTTTTGTATGAGATCGTTCAATTTCCATAGGACACATTCCTTCCTAGCAAGCTGATAGTTCCTTATATAGTCAAGAATCCCATCGCATTTTATGGATTCCGGAAGTTAACCACCTTACTCACAAAAGCCCAACCGATGTGCAATGCTGAGGTAGATAAATTCACTTCGTTTTCGCCCAACCTATTTGTTGAATATTCATTTGATATCATACATCCACTTCCGCCCAGGTCTTCGACTTTCCTCTTTTCCTCAGCTCTTCACACCAAAATTCTCTGTGCATCTATTCTGTCCCCATAAGATCCACCTAACTCGCCCTCCCATTCTACTTAGTTTTATCGGCTTAATAATATTTACTGAGGAATAAAATTATGGAGCGCTCCATTACCCAAGTTTCTTCTAAGTCTTTTTAATTCCTCTTCCTTAGATTTAAATATCTTCTTCAGGAGCCTGTTTTCAAATATGCAGAGCTATGTTCTTCCCTTAAGTAGGACAAAAATTTCCATAACAAGGCACAACAAGAGACAAATTAAATTTCGTTATATTTCAATTTTTTTAATAACAGATTGCCAGACGAGAAATCCTGGACTTAATGTTAGAAAACGGGCTGAATTTGATTTGCGATTAATATCTTCATGCACGCAATTCTGTCACTTAAGCCTAAGAAATTAAAGATTTGTTAATAGACTGTGAAAGGGCAACGATGATTAAGACTATTAAAGTTTCAGGCCTTCTGTATCTTCTTCGTGTACTTAGTATAGACAACAGAATATAAATTCGAAATTTGATCTGATTGAGTCCTGAAGACCAGTAATTGCGATTAACTTTCACTGACGGAAACAGACCCAGTCTCCGAAATGTTGTGTCAAGTTTAGAGTGCTAAGTTTGTGACATAGATCAAGAACCCAGCAATCTATATCGATATTCTCAGAGCCCTTTCGGGCGTAACGCTTTCTGATTAATAGGTTAACTGAGACATCGGGACTGTTTAAAGAGAAAAAAAATTATATAAGGGGCTTTTCGATAAATTTTTACGTTCTCCATTAAATGCATGAACTTTAGCTTGATTCTAAACTTCTTATGTGTGATGCGAAAATTGCGGAAAGCGACTATTAACTTCCTCATATCTGTCCGTCCGTCCGCATGGAGCAACTCCCCTCCCATAGGAAGGAATTTCATGGAATTTTATATTTTATAATTTCTCCCAAATCTGTCGAGAAAAGCAAAGTTTAATTAAAATCTCAGGAGAATAACGGGTACTTCACATGAAGACCTATCTAACTTTATGATAATATATCTCTGAATTCTTTTTAGAATCATAAATATTGCAGACAGACATTATGGAGAAAATCAAAACACAGTTTAAATTCAATAATTTTTTTCCGAAAATCGTGCCGTTTCTGAGATAATGTGGAAAAATATGGTACAGCCGGGCAGGCCACAGATTACAATATAATAAGGCGCTTGCGCATTGCTTGCTGGATGACTGAGGCTACACCCACACACTCGGAGTATGTAATGAGTACTGCTTTTCCATGGCAACACTAGTTATGCCAGCGCGCCTCAATGGTGCGTTATATGGGCACTGTTTTTCTTGCTTAATTATGGTATTACAGTCTCTCACACTCGGGGAAAGCCCAGACTAGCCCCGTTGCTCAGATCCGGGAAACATACACTGCTCGTTGGGCGTTTCCCTGCACTGGCACGTTAGTATGTAGGGTACTGGTTTGAAGAAGTCAATCAAGTGAAGCCAAAATGAACTCACTTTTGTACACAAGGATTAGTGTGAAAAAGGAGAAGCAGTTGGATCTAGTGGATATTATCAACATCACATTCTATACCGTGCCATGGCTCAGGCGGTTAGTCGCCGGCCTCTCACCGCGGAGGCCCGGGTTTGATCCCGGATCAGTTTATGTGGGATTTATGGTGGACTAAGTGACACTTGGACAAGTTTTTCCCCGAGCACTTCGGTTTTCCCCTGTGAATTTCACTTCACGGGTGCTCCATTACACGGAAAAACGAAAAAAATTAATCATCTTCGTCACAGGGCGGCACTATAAGCCTCAAGGCTGCAGTGCGTCCTTAACATCTGCTGCGGGGCCCTTCACCCCCAAAATACCTTATATTTTACTTGTTAAAAGTAGGATATAGGCCGTTTTATTACAAAAGACGAAACCGCAAATAACGTAAGAGTCTCACAATAACAGAAGGAATTTCTCAATACTGCAGCTTCTTCGTCCGTTTAATGTCTGTTTACCCCCGTGCAGTCCGAATAGCTTCCTTAGCACTTTGGTTGAAAACATATGCTATTGCTACCCTCACAAAGTATGTAAGTGTCCGGCCATTACAAAACAAAGACAGGTTTCTGCTCTCGTAATTTTAAACCTTTGAATTTTTAAACGTGCGTAAGTTACATTTGAAGTATACTTTGTAGTTAACAATTTGAAGATAAAGGCTATTCTAAATCATAATTAAGATTCGTACCTTACCGCGCAGTAAACAGAAACCTTCTCGACCATGAAAAAAAGTGTAGGGCAATAATGGGTGCTTGTTATGAGATCCATGCAGAGTACAAAAATTCACTGTGTGGGAAGAATGCGGACTTTTTTTTGTTAAACCTGGCAGTACAGACAACTAACCACCGGGCTATAAATGGTAAATATGCATGTGCTGTATGTGTGAATTGACTCCTGTACCAAGTACCTTGTTCAATCGGCTGTGGCGATTCTTAGGCAAAACGAAATATGGGTCTATATCCTGGGTGGAAGACTAATGTTCTTTGTTGATGTCGTCTTTATTTCCATCTACTTACTTAAAATTGTAGGAGTTGTCGATGGGGTTCAAATCAAAATTTGCGGTTATAATGGGGACGTGACCCTGAGGTGAAAGAGGCAGAAACCGCGGAAAGTAGTTCCTTCCTGGAGGAGGACCTTGTGGCACTGGTGTCGTGAAGCCAACCAACGTCACCAGAGCGGCAGCAGCAGCCATCAACTAAAATAATGGTAACAAGTCAGGCCCTTCATTTTGTCAGTTACGCTTTTTCCTTCTGTTCGCTGGAATTGACAGATTTATTCTTTGGAAGAGATTTCTATTAAGACAATAGGCTTCACTTGCAGTACTGGACCTTCATTTCCCCTTAGAACTCAGGCCTCTTTCTACACTGCAGATACACCCAAAAACCTAATTCCTTTCCCGTTTCAGTTCCTAGGTCTAATATAATGCCGCTAACCTTCTATACTCTTTGAGGTTTTTAAGGTTCTGAGAGCGATAATTAACAATAGGTGGTGAGATCTGCGTTCTTCTGGGATATTAAGCAGCGTCGAACGGTACTCGTTTACCGACGTTTCGGGACAAGGTATTGGGCCCATCTTGGACTTCTTGACCCTTGAAGATGGGACTAATACGTTGTCCCGAAACGTCACTAAAGTATTACAATTCGACGCTGCGTAATATCCCAGAAGAACGCAGATATTATCGACGAGGCGGCACAAGGCTGCAAACGAGAATAAAGTGACGCCATATACTGAATGATGTTTAGCAAACCCTTCAGCATCTCATCCGGTAAGAAATAAATCTTTCGCACTCCGTCACGGGATTTAGCTTCCAACACTGTTGCTTCCAACTTCAAGCATCAGACCTAACTTCTATTCCGTATTCTATAGGGGTTTTTTTCCTTACTGACGGATAAGCGCCGACCCAACGCTCCACCCGACTTTCTACCAGCGTTGCGTCTTACGCCGCGTCTCGGGGAGGTTTAACAGTTGATGACGGGAATTAGACAAGCGATCGCAGTGGTAATAACCTTTAGAAAGTCTAAAAAAAACTCACTAGAGCGTCGGGCCGGCGCTTATCTGTCAAGCAGCAGGAAAAAAGAACACCTCATATTTGCAATAAGGAACTTCCCTTCAGACATTGTTATAATTTCATTATATAGAATTTCATAAAGTCAATTTCCCAGCTCTAGACTTCTTTCATGCCCACAAAAGGAGGAACAAGGAACAAACGAAATTTTTATGATCATTTTTGAATTTCTTTAAAAACGCGCTGAAGAAAAGAAGCAAATAAAACACCAAGTTTATTTGCATAATGAAATATTAGATTTTGTGATTTGTTTCCTATATTAATGAAGGTGATTGTTATTGGTCCGTTATATTGTCTTTCATTTTAACACTACGCCTTGGGAAGAAACAAAGTTTTAGAGAAATTCCTGTCTCCATGTTGAGACTAAAACTTTGTCTACTCGTATGACGGGGTAGACACTTTCCTCTGGTGCGGTGTACCTTTCCACCTTCTGCCAAATCACAGGCGCAGTAGCCAGTAGAATCTAGTATTCCAGTTTAGAGTCAACTTCTTAGAAATTGTAATTTTCGAACCTGGAGACGCAGGGTCATATTAACACCCCAGGACTCTCTAAAACGGAATCCTAAATTGTTTTCCCAGAATTCGCATTACGCTGACTTTGATACAGATTTTCAGAAATAAGTAGCGTAGAGGAGGTGTGCAGCAGAGAGTCGCTGTCTGGCAGTAATATCTGTGTGTGTGTGTGTGTGTGGATTAAATTTCGCTGCTGATTTGTGCCCGTTAGGTGACAGAATCAACATCGGGCCGAACATCGCATATCTTAAGCGATTCTTCCCGTCCATCTATGCCCATTCTTGGATTATGAAAGTAAAGCTACTCCGTGATAGGCCTAGACAGGCCCTTAAGGCTCCAGGAAGATTAAGGGTCACAGAGCGTGTAGACAGTCGGCACATGAAGGTGGTAAGGTCGTCAGCCCTACACAGCGGCTGCCTTTACCCCCGCAAATAGCCTGGTACTCATATCTGTTACAGGCTGATTCTAACCTAGGGATATTGTGCGGCTGGGAAGATTACGTCATTGAAAAATCACAATAACCCAATTGGGAATTGAACCCGCGGCGTTCCGTGGCGCAGAGTCTCAACCAATAGCGCCACTGCGTACCTTATTCCTGGACTGTACCATTCATTTACATATACGTCCCAATTCCTTACTCGCGATTCCCGGCATATCCCACACATCCAAGAATTTAAATTTTATGTTTCAGCATTTCCTTAAAATTTACGTCTTTCAGCAACATTCGATTTCTCTTCTATATGATTTACGGCAACGCCCCGGCCGTAATATCTACATATCTGTTACACATAAAGGCGTTGTGATTATAATTTCTATGCTCTTATATCTGGTATGAACAAATTATATTAAACGTAAGTGTAACAAGATGGAGATTTTAACATTTACATTTTGAAATTCTTATACACAGCCAAATGGTGACTAATTAATTAGCCGAAACATGTAGCTGTATTTATACCTTAATATAAATGTAATATGTATTCGACAGATATATTTGATTTATTGCTGAAATTTTCGACTATATAGTGTAGGTAGAGACGGGGTCCTTAAAAAAGATACAAATCCACGAATAATTGAACTTCTCATAAACAAGTATTTCCTGTCGAATTTTAAAAATAAATAAAACAGTTCCATGTACTGGAGGTCACTTACCATATTCATGATGGAAAACTGAAAGAGTTATTTAAAACACCAAATTCTTTAAACGTCTTTCCTTATTTGTTATTCACAGCGACTCTGATAAAAATCGACACTTAAACCTGCTTATTTATACTAAAACGCAGGGCAAACGAAATTGGCTGTAGGAACACATTAAGGATTTCTCGTTGTGCAATGTTCTCCCTTCTCCAGTTCCATTTACCCCCACTATTTCAGATGACTGCAAAGAGAAAGAAACAATTCAACACGTTAACTCTAAAGTTACATGAATCCTCCGTATTAAGATCCCATGTTATGGGAGGGGGCTGGCCTCCAAGGGAGGGGGGATCTGAGAAAATTTAAATTCGTGCAAAACATTTTCCCCTAATTTGCAGATTGTTTGTTCAATATCTCCAGTGAAACTAAAGCTTACACCCACATATATAATTAACTACCCACTGTATCGCTTCCCACGCACACATAAGCAATATTCTTCCTTCTGAGTTCGTCCATCAGAACTTCTGCTGACGACAGTCATCAATCATCTGTTCATTCCATCATGGCGTGTCATGGCTCTTGTAGCACTTGCATGTCCCATACAATTATTTTCCTTCTTGAAGTGTGAAACTGAAGTAAACAAGACAGACAGGTTACCTATAACCCAACACTGAGCTGCGTTCGCTTAACCACTGTTGCAGTGCAAGAGTAAAAAATATTACATAAGCCTATTCCGAGTGTGTGTCTGTAGACTCATTTATCCAGCATGCAAAGCGCATGCGCAGTATTATATTGTCACCTGTGCCCTGTCTGGCTGTACCATGTTTTTCCTCAGTATCTCATAAACAGCACGATTTTCTTGATTTTCTGTACAAATTTGGTCTGAAACCTCCTCATTCTAACAAGAATTCGGCGAGACATTATCATAAATGTACATAGGTCTTCATGTAAAATACCAGTTATTCTTCTCAGATTTTAATGAAACTTGATTTTTCTAGACAGATTTTCGAAAAACTGTCAAATATGAAGTTACATGAAAACTGGTTCAGTGGGAACCGAGTTGTTCCCTGCGGGCGGACACACGGACGGACAGACATGAAGCTAATAGTCGCTTTACGCAATTTCACGAAAGCGTCTAAATATGTATGAAAATTTAATTCGTCTCTCACAGAAAAGGTACTGTGCCTCTCCCCCCTACAAACGTTCTATACCCCCCTACAAAAGTTAAGGCTGTTTAGGGAGACCTGCAGACAAAGAAATGCTGCCGTAAGTAACAGGCGTCATTGAGCAGAGAAGTAATTTTACACTTACTTTTTACAAACACACAACAGTAATTTATAAAAAATGATTATATTACGCTATAAAATTTATTAAATGTTTCCCTGTTTATGTGGGGTATTGTTAGATACATTTTTGAAATATATTTTGCAGCAATTTCTCTCAATCCTGAATCAATTCTAAATATCAGTCATAAGAATCTACAAAATACCCCATTGTTATCTCATGTGTCATATACGTGCTGGGGCAGCAGAAGTTCTCAATATCGTATATAAATCATTTCCCTGAAGATATCTGAGCACATGTCGAAATAAGTCCGAAATAAACTAATCGGGAAATTAAAACATTCCTTCTATGTATAGAGGGTAATTTATTAATAATTAGTACTTACATATTAATTTGTTTTCGCTTATTTCAAAGGTTTAAAGAAGTAAATAAGAGATATTCGTACTTATCACTTCTTCACCTGTTAATCTATTGTTTCACTTTCCGCGGTGCATGTACACTACTAGCCGAAAGCAACGGAATTGACGTTTCTGGTTCAGTTACTGAATACAAACTGGAAGTGAAGGTGTTATCCTCTCTAGGACATTTGTTATCCTAAAACTTAAACCAGTCACAGCCAGTGGCCGCGCGGTCTAAAATGTGGGTCTGCGGCCGTTCGCTTCCTGGGATTGTAGGTTCGAGTCCCTCTGGTGGCATGGATATGTCTCTTGTAAGTGTTGTGTGTTGTCAGATAGACGTCTTTGCGTCGGGCTGATCACTCGTCCAGAGGAGTCCTACCGAATGTGGTGTGTCTGAGTGTGATCGTGAAGCCCCAATAATGAGGAGGCCCTGGCCCACTATGGGCTGTTGCGCAATGGGGAAATGATTCCTTTTCCGCATCATTCCTTCGGTGGTCTCTAATCATTCATTCGTCCATCAACAACGCTATATGCTATTAGCAACTGAGTGTGTCGTTAAAAAACATACTTAAGCAATAACCTTATGTTTTACTCTGCAAAAAGCTACTGTTTCTTCAGTTTTGTTTAATACGTATACACTGGCTGTGTAAGCATCCTTTGAAGTATTGGTTTCTAGCAGTTTATACAGCATCACATCTCAGAAGGCGGTGACCTTAACCTTGAATTACAATCCACCTCTCCCTCCTCCATTCTGCCCCCTTCCCCCTCTACTCCATTTGAACTGTTTGCTTACGTCCTTTTCGGTTCAGCCTTAATATAATGATACTGTCTGAGCCTTAAGAATTATTGGCCTTTTTATCGCGCTGTATGAGAAAACAAATGATTAGCGTAAATAATACTTTGGAAGGAACTTCGAAGGCGTTTGCTGAAGTTGTGTTAAGGTCATAATTTGACATTTTGGAGAATAGTGTGAGAAAAAACAACATCAGTCATGTAACCAGTAGCCTTTAGCAGCAACGATTTATATCAGGGATTACCCAGACACAAAGCAGACGACTACTGTGTAATCTGAGATATTCGGTCTTGTTCTTCGTCTTACTGAAGTTATATCCTTTCTTTTAATTTTGTCCATCATCTAATTTTTAAATTAAATACTATGTTTTGGAAACCAGCTATGCTTCCTTCTTCGAGTAAAGAAAAGCACCAAATTTGGTACAAGCAGTAAGTCAACAAACGGGTTAAACGATTGACAACGTCCAAAGAAAGCACAGGCCTATCACTTCACTCACTCATGCACCATCGTCAGGGCCTTATAATCTCAGTCATTCTTTGTCTGTTCTGCTAAACAGTACGTTATAGGTTTTGACATAGGCCTGTTGAACTTCAGACTTGTACAGCGCCCATACACTTTACTTAAAGGAAAGGGCAACTGAAGTCGCACTGGCGTGTGCTCGCACAGTGGACGAAGGGATGTCAATAAAATTTGTTTCTGTACGCCAGTCAGAGTTTGATTATACCGCTCAGATATATCTCCAAATCACTTACAATTACATAGCATACAGACATAAAATAATGTTTCGTATGTTGGAGACGAATAAAATATTCGTTGCTGTTCGGTATGTAAAGAGGAATAGAAAGAGAAGTAAAGTCAAAAGTTGCTCTAATATTCGGTTATGATTACGACACGTCAGGAACCATCAGAGGACGAGGTTTGGTTGGCTTCTGCAGAAAGAATTTCGCGGAGTGCTATGTACACTACACTAAAGACAGATACTTACAGAGTTTCGGTGGAAGGATGTGAAGGATGTATTGTACGTGGAAAAACTGGGTATAGTGTGGATGATAACATTAAGCAGGATACTAAAAGTGTACGGAGGTAGATTGTGGACTTGATTTATCTTGTTTAGGATAAAGGCTAGTGGCGGTCTCTTGTGAACATGAAAATAAACCTTTGGATTTCACAAAGAGTGAGGACTGTTGAATGTCTCTTAAAACATTCGCTTGACAAGACGTGTTCTGCTATGTGGGTCTCGTTACGCACCAGCTGTTACCAGCAGAAAAAATAACTCATCTGATAACGTCATACAGCTTCATTCAGAAAAGAAGGCTACATGGCAAGGCCAGTCTAGGTGGTAATTCCTTATACATACCAAGTAAGTTCACTTTGTAATTGAAACTGAACTAAATAACGTGAAATCCTACGCAGATATTTTTTCACGCAACGCCATAGAAGGTAAAGAATTAAAAGATGCTATCATTAGTTCTCACGAGTGATAGCCTGGAATTATCTGTTTGGTAAACCTCCCAGATTATGCTCGAATCGTGAGAGAAGAAAGGCAAAACAAAAGAAGTGGAGGAAATAAGAACTTATCTGCCTGTTTCTGTACTGCCTCTGTTGCATCACGGTTAACTGAAATACATTATACCATTAGCAGGTTTCTTCCGTAAAGTGAAGGTTCTCCCTTCTGAATCCACATCGCAAAGAGTAAATGAATGTGGACATGTGAAGTTGTGTAACAAATTACTTCATAGTATGCAGTTTCTTTAATTTATTATAGGAAGATAAATAAAGGAAAAGACGGAATTTTTTTCGAAAAAAAAGAGAAAGACGGCATAGGCCGCAAGTACAGAACGTTAGGCTGGTATGGCCCACAGAATAAATTCTTTGGAAAGTACAGAAAAGTACATATGGCAAATATTTCGCTAAATCAGATTGTGTCAAACTCGTTGCAGGGTTGAATTATGGCAATCCTTCAGCCCACAGGCAAAGACATCCCTGAGCATTTGATAGTTATAAACACGTTCTCCGGCTACATAACTTAAAACAAAACTTTAAATTCCGTACAGAACTTTGTTTTAGTTGACAATTTAAATCTTAAATGTTGCCGAAACAATTGCTTTAAATTTAACACGTTCCATGTCCGTGCACTATATTATACAAGAACACTAATCACCAACAACTGCACAAAGAGAGTTTTATCATCAATCGTAACACACTCCTACATGTTTCGACCCTGCTGGGTCATCTTCAGGGAGAACTTTTTTGTTATTGTTACACTAAGGTTGAACTTTACAGTTGAGTAAGAATGTGCTGTTGACTGTGTACTGCGTTGTTTTTGGAGGCGTGAACTCTCTGCCGTCCCGGCCTGAGTTCACGCACATTCTCACTCAACTATAAAGTGCAATCTTAGTGTAACGATAACAAAAAAGTTATCCCCGAAGATGACACAGCAGGGTCGAAACATGTAGGAGTGTGTTACGATTGATGATAAAACTCTCTTTGTACACTTGTTGGTGATTAGTATTTTTGCAATTGTTTTAATTTAACCACGTGACATTCACCTACATCATGCACAAACTGTCAGTACTTACATACTTCAGGGGGAACACAGTCTGTGCACACTATAAAGACCAGCCTGTTAATGCTGTTCGGTGATATCAACTTTTTTTATTTTGATAAGAACACAAAACACTCTGTGGACAAACGCAAAGTTTCTTAATATTGCGGCAGACGGTACAAACACACGATACTGTGCATACACACTATTGTGGTTTAAATGACTAAAGCATATATCTGAGAATACACGTTCATATCATTGTACTTGTTGGTGCGTATGGATGATTTTTGTGCTCTTTTGGATGCACTTCCACAACTAAACCACAACCAGCGGCACAATAATATAGCCTATTTGAAGATGAAGGCTTGTGCCCACAGATCATCTAGTATGTTGTGTCCGTGCAGCACCGAGACATTGCGTGACGTAGCATACAGCCTTTAGTAAGGTGTTTAATTTAATGGAGTTCATCCCGTTGTGTTTACGGAACGTTCAGAAACATATTGTGCACTATGTCTTCGAACACAACTACCCTACATTTTATTTACATACAGCTACATGTTTCGGCCGTTTACGACCATCGTCAGGCCATCAATAAAATATTTTAAAATAAGGTAAAATGCAGGTTTGAAAATTTGCCGGTTTGCTGTTCCTCTGATTACGACACAAACATCTAACTTTATTTGAGGGGAATCATGTCAGTTGTTACAGAACATTCAGAGTAATTTAATTCAAGACTTTTAACTCAATCGAAAAATAAAATTTTCGTTTATTGACTGATTTTACGATAGTATGTCCCTTATTGGGTACGCGGTGATGTAGTTGATTGAAGCACTGAATTGTAAGTCAGTTTTTCGCAGGTTCGATTCTCGATAGGGCCATTGGGATTTTTCCGGCCGCATTGTGTTCTTGGGGTCGACTCAACCCCTAACCAAAATAAGTACCAGGAATATCTCCTGGGGGCAAAGGTGGCCGGTGTGTAGATCTGACAATCTTGGCACCTTCATGCGCCGACTATCTGGAAATTCTGGGAGCCTCAACCTCCTGGCGGCCTAACGGCCTGGCCAAGCCGGCGTATTCACCGTACGGAATTTGAAACTTAAGGTTTTAAGATGTAAAGCAAATATGCACTTTAACCAACAATGGCTTGAAAATAAATCACATGGTGAATGAACATGTTTCGCATTTTTACCTTATTATAAAATATTGTGTTGAAGACCCGATGGTGGTCATTAACGACTGAAACATGTATCCGTTTCTAAATAGAAGGTAGCTGTGTTAGACGGCGTGGTAAGTCATTTGTTTCTGCGTTTACCGATGTGTTCTGCATGTTCCTTACTGTCCTCTTAAGCGTAACTTTACTGATGCCATAAGAAAAGTGCGGCCTTCAATGGACCGATATTCGCTAAAATCACACACTCTCATCAGCATTATACACACACCGCTTTTACCAAAACCACGTAAATAACAAAAAACGTGGCAGAAGAACGAATATGACATAGGTTGTAAGTCAAGTAAGGCTTTCAATGTCCCAATTATCAGGAAACTTGCTCGTGTTCAATAAATGTTTGTGAAAATTTACTGCAAGAAGTGTCATCCAAATCGGCAAAAGGATGTAGAATACAAGAAAAAACTTCATTTGGCTAATTATGGCTTTTCCTGAACCGAGTTTTACGAAACTCAAACATATTCAACGGTGTCATGCTGAGGCCTTCTATACCGAATTTCACCAAAATCGGTTTAAAACACGGAACGACGGGTTGAAATTCTTCGACGCCCTTCAGTAATGTGAGCCGATTTTCACGAAAGCCAGTATCGCCCACCAGTGTTTTATGGATATTTTATAGCGAATTTCATGAAAATCCGAGACAGTTAGTCGCTGATGCTAGATAAGAGACAGACAGACAGACGAGAGCTCATAATCTCCACATAAGGCCTTCTTTCTAACTCACAAAGGACGTATAAAATATTCAGTGGATTTACATGTGATAAGCAGAAAACGTGTCTCTGTACGTATAAAAGAACGCTGTAAGTGTAAATATTAGTCACCGAAATGGCTTGTGGCCGCATGTAGTAATAGCTGACTGAGTACAGTACAGCTGTAGTAGCGGAGAACTGGCTTTTTTAGTAATCTGCTTAAGCGAGTAGTTAGAAAAAAAGGCATGCGCCAAAGAACGACTAGCGCGCAAGTCCAAACAATTTAGTGAAATGCCTACTTCTTTTAATATTGCGCCGGGGACATGGATGTCTGTGTCCTGTGAGTTTGTGTATTGACATATACTGGTCTCAGCGACGGACTGATCTCTCGTCCAGAGGAGTCCTACCGAATGTGGTGTCTAAATCAGGGTCACCCAAATTTTACGGCACAGCGCCCCCCTACGAAATATTTTTTCAGCCAAACGCGCCCTCAGACTACGTTCGTGACAATGCTTCCTGTTATGCAATCGAAACATGAGTAGTGCTTAACGTGACATGAATTCTCAGCGATTATTACTGACTATCTTTATTATGCGTTTTTATTGCACTTAGATTACACATTCAATTATTAGTATGCTTTATTAACATACATAGTTATAACAAAGTAGGAAAAATTAGATTTGTTATAAAATATTAGTGCCATCCTTGGGCGTGATGTTCGTAGCTATTTAACTGGTTGGTTCCAAATTGCCTCACGACAGCGTCGGAACATTGCCTAGGGTGGGGTGTGGCTAATATCTCCCTCTCTTAATACGACACCGGCCGCTTTTCAGCGTTTATTTACTAAGGAACACACAGTAATATTATTTCCGGGAATTCGTAATCCTCACCTGCTCTGCCTCCTTGTTCACAGTAGGTGTCGAGGTTGTTTTTACTTTCACTTGATCACACCCGGACACACACAAGAGTCGGTAGGACTTCTCTGGACAAGGGATCGGCCTATTACAAAGACCTCTACCTGACAACACAAACACTGTACAAGAGACAAACATCCATGCTCGTGGTGGGATTCGAACCCACGATCCCTGCAAACGCTCGGTCGCCGACTTAGGCCTTAGACCGCGCAGCCACTGGGATCGGCCTTCCGGGAAATAAGACTGTTTAATACATTCTCACTGCTGATAACAGCGTTTAAATGTAATTATTTATACATTTAATAAAATTAAACTTAAATTCTTCAGTGATCGCTTCCGAACTCCAATCTCAGCACCTCCTAATGAACTTAAAGGCCCTCCTAAAGTATGTAATCGTATCAAAGCCCACCTGAAAGGCTGTAGCAGGGGGGCGCTACCGCCCACGTTGGGAAGCGCTGAGTGTGCTGGCGCAGCCTCGGCAATGGGGAAGCCCTGGCCCAGTAGGCCAGTCGAGCCAATACAAAAAATTAATATTTAACATATGTAATATTTAACAAATGTAATATTTAACAAGAAGTTCTTGCGAAGAACCCACGAAGGCTTCTTTCCTGCAGACACATCAGTTATTACGTTGATGCTTGCAATTAACGTAGCCTAAAGTACATATTTTTCTCACGTCTGATTAACTAATTAACTGCCACTTCATGGATAGGTATGGGACAGCAGACTTCTATTGGGTGCGGCAATAGAATTTCAACATTTTCTCTGTTTTGATGAATTGGGCTGAATATAACAACCAAAGAAACTGCTGCGTATCAGCAGTAAAATTCCACTTAATGTTCGCCTTTTACTTCTTAAAAATTACACCTCTTAACTGGTCTCCCTGGAATGCAGTACTTTCCTGTAATTGTGGTAGCAAATAAACCATAACTGCACAAATGCACACAACATGCCATCGACTTTGCAGTACGTTACAGTTGAGTTCTGAATATTGTCACGTTAAGGGACGAAAGGGCACGTCAGGGTCGAAATTAGGGCCACTGATAAAGTCTACTGCGTAGTTACATTTAAT
>BLKM01009501.1:2602884-2657884 GCA_013340265.1 Coptotermes formosanus | reverse complement strand
CTTCTTCTTCTCCCCCTCCTCCTCCTCCTCCTTCTTCTTCTTCTTCATCTTCTTAGCCATTGCACTTCTACTTGCCTCACAAAATTTGGGTAAATTCTGCTTTTACACATTCGCAAATCGTAACTGTACCAGATAAACACTATAACGCTTTAAGGTCACTATCACTTAGTTGTATCCAGGTTTTCACTTCACTGGTTCTCCTGTTTTTCTCATAAATTTGTACACGTAACTTCTTTATCATATTTTTTAGTTCCAGCAGGAAAATAATCGTCCGGAGAAAGATGAGTTTTTACAACCTGTTTTATTTTGTCCAGGTTTAAGCAAAAGTTCATAGTACTCGTGTATCGGATGAAGCAGTATTCCACCACTGGTTTTTTAAAGATTATGATTTTGTATAACATAAGGCCTTTTAGTTTGCAGAAAGAAACCATTGCTCCTTTGAACCTCTGATTAATGCCCACAAAACTGCAGATTGTGGAGCCCCACGAGGCAGCACTTTTCATTTTCACCATCTTATCTGGCTCTAATTAAATTCTTTTTTTTTGTTCCTAAAGATGTATTATATTTACACATCATCAGAATTTTTAAGCAGTGTTGACAGTACTTCTGCACTCGTACTTCTGGTTTTTCTTAACCATAATTACAAGTTGTCATATTAGTAATTTGTTTTAATTTTTACCGCATTCATGTAACTGAAAAACACTCAGAAAAATATCGTATTTGAATCGTCTGCTGTGTGTGGTACAGAGCCGCATATGGTGAGGACAACAAAAGTTTCAGAGTTACCTGAATTTTGTTTTCGTGATAAAAATTTAATTCTCTTTTTATTCGTTGTTTTTTATTTCATTTCATGGAGCAATTCTTAACTCAGCGTATACTGCATAATTATTGGATAAAAGTAAGTAATTAATTTAAAGGAGCGTGAAAGAAGCGGTCGTGCCTTGGTTGAAGTAGTATGTCAGAGTTCTTAAGGAGGGACGAAGGAAAACCACGCAGTCCCCATTCAGATTGGTCAGTGACTATACCGGTCTCGATGCAGGCAGCCAGAGTCAAACTGTTGAAGGATTTTTGCAGAAAATTAGTCAAAATAATACGAAGAAAATTTTTCACACGTAAAAAGCAAGGTGACGTGAAGGGAACTGAAGGTACACCTCCACTCGGTGACTGGTCAGATTCAAGCCCCGGTCCCTTGAGTTGCGGGAACATCGTACGCGTCGTCCCTTGAGCGAGGAGCTGGGTGGGCACAGGACTTTGACTTTTCGGAGTAGGTAGGTGCCGGATCTACTCCTGATTCCTACGTCATCCTGACTGGAGCTGTCACAGTATCTAGTCATCTGTCCCAGCCCCTCTTCCTAGATGTATCGTAATAATTGGAAATATTACGTTGTTTCTGGAGAATGTCACAATTAAGGCTAACTCACACATACCATGCCGTGCCCATGCCGTGTCCCGAAATATTTAGAGTGTATCTTCGTTCCCATTTGATTTACACAGTACGGACGTGTTTGATTCACACATGCCATGCCGTGCCCGCGCCGCGCCACTGCCGTGCTCGGACCATGCCGGTTTGAAAGCGACTTATCAAGGCCACGGCACAGCACGGCAGGGGCGCGGCATGAGCATGACATGGAATGTGTGAATTAATATCGCCATTTCTTGACGGACTGCGGGCGACCTGCCCAGGTTCGGCTTCTTCCGGCTACCACGCGGATATTCACGAACTTTGCTAACCACGATGTACTGACTGTTGGGATCTGTTTAATCTGTTCCGATTATAATGGGCACTGCAGATTACACAGAATTATACCTTTTTAGGAACTAACCTTAAAGTTGAAGCTAATTTTTCTTCTCTTGTTACGCTACGTCTTCATCGCTTGTTCGTCCTTTGGGTGTCTTTGGGCAACAACAGCCTCTAGTTTTCAAACTTCGAAATACTCATTCTAAAATATATGAAACGTCAAAACAGAGTGTGAAATTCTTCTTCCCCCTCTCTTTCTCGAAGTACATTATGAATCCAGTATTTTGGTTTCTCTCGCTTTTCTTCTTCTGAAAGAAGGCAGAGCCCACGTGCAATTATCACGACCTTCTCATGGCTACCCATGCTCACGACTGTCAAGAATGGTAGCAGCAGACTTCAAAAGAGGATTCGTTAAAGTGTTGGATTAGAGGTTCCGGGTTTTCCGGCTACCACACGGACTTTCACGAAGGACACGGCACTGTAGGAGCATGGCAGGGGCGCAGCAAGACATGTACGAATTAGCGCTGCACGGCATGGCCGGGGCACGGCAGGAGCGCCTCATGAGCACGGCATGGTATGACAGAATTAGCCTTTGGAATGCTTCTGTGTAATGGCATATGCTTGCCGGATGCTTCAGCGCAGTGGCAACAACATGTAGCTGTAAACCCACAAGCCATAACAAAGAAGATTTCTGTTGCTCCGTCTAGACATATGATGTCAACTATCGCCTGTGTTCTTGTAACATCCGTAGCAGGTCTTCTGCGGCAAGGAAAATGATCCAAGGTTAGCACTTTCACTTGCTGTGAGGAGGTGAACGTTTCGACGCACGGAATTTTCAACAACTGGCATCTTAATTACGCCTCCAGGAACCATACTCACCCCGTCCGAGGAATCCTGTCGAACGCCTTGAAAGTGTTCGTGGTTTCAGAAGTTAGTAGGTCATTGGAACGAACCACAGGGCTTAATCAGTAAAAATAATGACATCGACAGAGCCAGCTCTCTTCTGCACGTTTTGGCGAAGACGAACGATCTCGCTCCTGACAGGATTTCAACCCACGGTCTTCCAACATGCAGCATATTCACTGCATCTACTTTTCTATCTCGGATCCCACGTTGGCTGGCAGCAGAAGTAAATACAGTACGCATATGGACGTGTCACACAGTGGCAACGCAGTACGCTTTATCGTGTTAAATATGCAGAGATGTTACGTAAATGGAATTATAATTACATGGCAGCTTGTTGCCTGTTAACTTATAACTATGTGGATATGTTACATACAGTGGAACCCGGTTATGACGACATCGGTTTATACCACACCTCGTCTTATCGTCAGATATTCTGTGGTACCAGTTAATTCCTCCCCGCTAACCGTAACATTATTCTGTTCCGTTATAACAACACTCGTTTATAAGGACACAAGGTATTCAGCCCCTTTCATAACGTTATAACCGAGTTCGACTGTAATTGCGTGTTCCTTATGCACTGAGGATATTTTGTGAAATAAACACTTCTAATATGAATTTTATGCCGTCTAAAAGTCACTGATGTAATGAGAGTGAATTTGCAGTGTCCTGTGTTGTTTACTCCGGCCTTTGTTTACTTCGGAAGGTGCTCTCCAAAGGGTCGGAAGCCGTTCTCTTCGGCCTGGTAGTCCACTCGAAAAAGCTGTCTTTCCGGGCTGACAAACCGGTAGAACCCCCTCTTGACCAAGATGTCCCGACCATTCTTGCGCCGCCGTGAACCCTGTCTCTTCCTGTGCTACCGAATTCGCAGCCTCGAACCTGTTGTAATTTACACATTACGTCCGTTGGAAAGGAAAACTGCAATTGTTATTGAAAATTGTATTACATTAGGCCATGAACGACTAGAAGGGAAAGATTACAGGGTAGGCAACAAAGACATAAATACAAGGATAGAAGATCTGAAGTTTTCACGGGCAATAAATGTAACAAAATATCGTGGGAGGAGCGGCGTCAAAGCTGGGTTGGAAACCAGTCAGTCTCTCGAGTACTGCGTTGCTGTCTCAGCCGTCAGCGTCAACGCCGGGCATGAGCCAGCGAGCACGAGCAACGACGTAAAATTGCGAGTAGCAAAATAAAACCTTTGTGCATTATGTAACAACATCACTGCTAACAGAAGGTGTATCTGGAATTTGAATGCGGGTCTTATGAACTGTAGGAGTCTGCAGACGTGTTTGGAAGCTTCGCTGAAGACAATTACAAGTTGTTACTAAGTAAATACTGCTGGGCCGTGCCATGGCTCAGGCGGTTTGTCGCCGCCATCGCACCGCAGAGACGCGGGTTCGATCCCGTCTCAGTCCCTGTGGGATTTGTGTTTGACAAGGTGGCACAGGGAACGATTTTTCTGCGAAAACTTCGGTTATACCCTGTTAAGTTCTTTCCACCGATGCGCTAATGTCTGCGGCATATTTACCGTGTGGGACGCATCCAAGAGTGCACAGTGCTCACTGCAGGTTTCATTTGCTTTAACAACACAAGCCTTTGCTTCAGGCCCACACAGTGCATTTATGCTGCTGACAAACAGAGGGTATCTCCCTAACAGCATGAACGGCCTGGTATTGTTAATACACGTTGTGAGTGTTTACTGCCAGGGGGGTTCCCAGTTTTCGGCTCTTTCGCAAATGCGGAGAGCGATTATTAGTATCGTCATGTACGTCTGTCTGTCCGCATGGAACAGCTTGTCTCCCACTACAAGGATATTTATAAAATCTGATAGTCTCACTTGAACATTTTTCGAAAATGTCGAGAAAATTTAATTTTCATTAAAATATGACAAAATAACGGGTACTTTACATGAAGACCCGTGTAATTTTCTGATAATATTTCGCTGAATTATTCTTAGGATGATAAATGTTTCTGCCAAATTTGTAGAGAAAATCAAAACATCCCTTTTATGTGTAATAACTTTTCCCGGATATATGGTAGTGACAGACAGGCCAGAGATGGCAGCATAACACGACGCATACGCTTTGCATGTTGGGTAACTAAGGTTCAAAACACATTCAGAATAAGTACAAGTTATTGCTTTTCCACTGGAACAAAGGTTACGTGAACGCGCCTCAATATTATACTATAAGTACATTGCCTCTCTTCCTAAATACTTGTTGACTGAAGTTCGTGCTTCGAAAAATCGACACAACACATCAGCGATAAAAATAACCTGTCACTGTAGACGTAACTGATCTGCTTCACGCAATGGCCACTTTGCTGTGCGGGAAACAGCCCCCCATACTCACCGACTAGCAGGTTTATGAAGCCCCACAGCGGGTCTAGGCGCCACAGACAAAAGAATATGGTCCTACTCTTGCCGAACTCCGACAGTCCGGTGGTGCAGCGCGTAGTGTAGTCACTGTAGTGGTACTGACGTTAGCAGCCACAGAAATGTGCTGTTTGAAGTCATACCCTAAACGTAGGACGGAACGTGTTCGAAAGTAAGACGCTGAGGAAGATATTTGGGCCTAAGAGGGAAAAGGGGAGTGGAGAAGGCTACGCATCCAGAGGCTTTATGATCTGTACCTGTCACCAAACATTATTAGGGCCATCAAAACGAGAAGGATGAGTTGGACGGGGTATGTGACACGTATAGGAGCCACGAGAGGCGCATACAGGATTTTGTGGGGAGACCCGAGGGAAAGAGACCACTTGGAAGACCTTGGCATACATGGGAGGATAATACTAAAATGGATGTTCTAGAGATGGGTAGGCATGGACTGACTTGATCTGGCTCAGGATAGTATAAGGTGCGGTAAACAATCTTCGGTTTTCATTAATCGCGGTTAGTACCTTTGCTAGCTGAGGAACTGGTTACTTTTCAGGAAGGCCCCTGCTTTATGGAGTCATAAACATTGCCAGTGAAAAGTGCCGAAGTGTAGACGGTATACGTAGGCCTGCACATTCAAGTATCCGTCCGTCCGACACGCTGTGTCCGGGAAACTGATTGTGACAGTGGGAAAGCGTAAATATAAAAGGTGTAATGAAGAGAGAAAATGGATCTGAAATATCACACGTGGGGAAGGAAGTGCCTGGGGAACACAGTAACTGGCCGAATAATCTGTACCACGGTAGCAGCGTCGTTAAGCGCCGCTTCAAGCAAAATTACTTACGCAAATGCATAGCTTCCATCATCATTCCTGTAGTCGTTGGAACTTATCAACGGAACGTTTACCCCAAAACGATCCGTCATGGTGGCCCAAAAGGCACCAGGCCTTGACGTTTTTGGGGGTATTGACGGCGGACGCGGCGCTGTTGGTTCCTGTGTAATGGCCAGAGATTGTAGCGACGATGGAAGCGGAGTTGACGCTGTTGTTTTTGTTGTTGTTGGTGGTGGTGGTGGTGGTGGTGGTGGTGGTGTGTGTGGACGCCACGGTCGGCGCATGTCACCGCTTGGTAACGGCACGACCGTAATAGGCAGGAACTGTGCGCCAGGCGGAGGACCTCTCTCGGTTGACGGTGTAACGTGACGTAAACGGAAGCTCTCGCCATCTGGTAGGAAAAGTGTGGAACTTAATCCAGACCCACTCGTGCATGTCGCCAGGTCAGTGGCCGTCAGAAATGCGAACAGCGCTGCCTGAAATATAACTTTAAATTCTATAGCTACATATCTCAGGTTCTTCACTTTCTTCTCGGTGCTGACGCTAGAAGCCGACACGGTTCACTGTTTCACATATATTGGTGCCGTGCCACTGATATGATCGCCATATGTAGGACTGCAGATGTATATGAGATGCAGCCCATGACGGTGCCATGATTCAGGCGGTTAGTCACTGACTTTGCGCCGAACAGGCCCGGTTTCGATCACAGACCTGGTCATCTGGGGTTTACGTTAGGCGAAGTTACACCAGAGCTGGTGCTGGTTTTTCTCTTAATTCTTCGGTTTTCCCTTGTATCATTCCATGAATGCTCGATTTTTATTTATTCATTTATCATCTATGAAGTGTAACCTTACATAGCGCACATTTTCACAAAGAGAGAGAGAGAGGGAATCGAACCCCCGATTGCAGTATATAAGAGGTAAAATATCGTTCTCGTTTTCGACTGACGTTGGCCAAAGACAGCTCGTTGCATATGCAGTAAAATATTTTAAACAAATTATTTTATTTGAATCTGTTTAATTTGATATCCATACAATTTAATTTTGGCGAAATGAGGGTTCCATGATTGCGTACTATTTTGCTGGCGGGCCCACGGACTCGAAAATTACGAGAACCTCTATCTCTACACGCAGAAGATAAGAAAATTGTGACGAAACGAACTGTTTTTTTATTAGTGAAGTTGCTTCACTGTAACAGCAGTGGGATCGTTATTTTATCTGACAAGTACAATATCGTTTGTCACGTCCCGCGTTTTCACCGCGGCTAGTGTGGGATGTCGGCTGATTTGACGATGTTAATGTATGAAAGGAGCCGACAGAAAGTGGAAATGGGTAATTGTCACATAAAATAATGACTTCAGTTTCTTAGGTACTTCCGAAACTCCCAACTCTATGCATCATTCTTGCCTGTCCTTCCGTCCGTTTCACTTTCACTACTCACAAAATAACACTGTCCAATCTTGAAATAAAAGTATTTCGGATGTCACTAATGATGTTGATGTTCCAAACTTTTTACCTGTGTACGACACAGTATCTCAAAATACAAGAGAATTAGAAAAGACGAATATAAACAAAGCTTCGCCCTGTACGTTCATGACAGAGTTTTTATTAGGGGCGTTCTCAGAACCGGGGTATTTAATATGCGCGTTAATAACTGTGTATTGTGCAGGCAGACAGGTGTATATTTGCCATTCGGTTTCCATAACTGATTTATATGGCAAACTTTAACATTGGGGTACACTTGTCAAATGTGTGTCTGGTCGCCCTTGTGGCGTTCCCACGACTCGTGTACTTGGCAACTCGTGATTACGAACGATCATGATTTTCACATAAGTAACTTGCCTACTTTTCAAATATAAACCAATCGTGGGAACGCAACAACTCTCGCCCTCATAAATACACAAACACTGATGCTTGACTTGGTCTGTGCCACACTTTTCGGTAGTCGGTGAGAAGCAACCACGTGGTCAGTATTTAAATAACTGCACCTCTACCATGAAACAGCAAACAACTGCATGTGATAAATGTTCGTCAAATATACCTATAGTGGGAACGCGGCTTCAGGAGAAAATACAAATAGCCTACGTAGTTATAAAGAAGGATGAAATATTTTAGAAAAGAGATAATAATTGTTTTAAATAAAAATGCGTAAGCGAAATTCAGTAAATTTGAGGGTCTCATGGAAGTGTCTATCAACATTACTGCTTTCTGGTGTGTGAAGCCTTGTAGTATGGCCACAAACTACACGGCGTCACACAACAGAAGGCAGTATTTTTTTTACACTGAACAAAATTTTTGAAAGTGTTGCAAACAAAAATTCTAGCTAAATTCGAAGTATATCTAGCAAATTATATGAAATTTTAAATCTATTTAAGTATCCGAGACCAATTACACGTAAAATTTTGGATCATTGACGGATGAGGAGAATAAAAGTTTTAACAGCTGCTTGAAAAGATGTCATGTCCCTCTGTCGGTCAAAAATACCGAAATGCACACAAATCCGAAAACATTTGAGAAGGTGCTTGATATATTCTGAAAATATCGAAAATTCTGGGCGTACAATTTTGTTACACTGCGTCTAATCACTCGAGTTTTATCTGGCGGTCTTGAACGCCGACTGATGCGTTGGAAGTTCACAAACTCAGAAGACGTTTCCCGGTCTTATGGTAAGGAATTACACTTATTATGTATTTTCGTACAATTTTTGTCGCTTTTGATCAGTCGTAAGTAACATCTCTCACAATTTATTCTCAGTAGGGTCTCTTGTAGAGTCACAATTTTAACTGACAGGTATCGATTTCCACTTTCTGTCGGCCTGTTTATTACGGTTTGGACATATGTCCCATTTCTTTTCGATTAATAGACAAAGAGTTGCACAAATAAACTGGTTTTCTTTCATGGTTTGCAAGAATGTTTGGGCTTTGTAGCAGGTGCATAGTTTCCCCAACAGAGAGTGCTGATTGGGTTGTTATTACTTCACATTTTAATTTACTGGAAATTTTTCATTTTGTTGCTTGCCCAGGCCCTGTGACTTTAATTTTTAAATTCGTTTCATTTTATTACAATTTGTAGATTGAGTTTTGTGTATAGCATTTTTATATTTAGAAGTCTGGATTATTTTGTCTCTCACTTATGAATTTGTATGTTTTAGGTTCTTATAGATTGTTATTTATTCTTAAAATTGTAGTTCACCTGGAGACGAAAGCAGTTCGCTTTTGAAACGTCGTGTTTGTATAATCAGTGGTGATGGAAGAAGTCCAAATACACATCAGTGATGCTTCTCATGTTACATCATTGTCTAAGGAGTACTGTATACAGTTGTCGCATTCACGTAGCCCAATCAGCCAACGGCTCACACGACCGACGGAGCAGCGGCAGAAAGGACAAACAGTGACTGTCAGGTAAAATAATGATCATGCACATGAGTCGAAGTTATCAGCGTGGTGAATATTTGTGTTGTGAGATAGAGGACCGAACAAGACTCGTGGGTGAATACTTATTTTTAGGCTAATAATACTGCCTCCATCTTCAGAGTGTCTATGCCTTCGACCTTGAAGATGGAGGCAAAATTTTCATCCAGTACCATGTAATAACCCAGAACATTACAAACTAAAATTTAAGTAATGCTACTTACTACGTGTTTTGATGGAAGCATAATGGCGGAATCCTCAAGTTTAAACTAATCTTCCTCTACGTGCGTGACCGAGGTTTTATATTGTTTTGCTTATGGGATCAGATCCTGTACAAGGTCACCTAACAGACTGTTCTCAAGGTTGTGTTATTTCTCAGGACCTTTAAGTACAACGTTAATCTGAAAAGATGAAAACACACAAAAAGAGGTGTTACGTAACTTTGGCTTGGCGCAGCGTCACACGACGGTACTGTGACGATATTTGTCATATGGAATATTATGCCGTTTGAATTAGTATATACGTACCGACGTTTCAGAAGAACTGCTGCATCTAACATCCATCCACCTCGATGATGAAACCAACAGGTTTTTCTGAAACGTTATTTCACATTCACCGAACTACACAGGGTCTCAGCCAATAAGACAAATACATCTATATTATGGTCCTCCTATGGTGCTTTTTTCCTAAATATTTAATGAGCCGTCTAAGTTCTGTTAAAGTTCTATCAACGCTCGTCGAAGAGACCCACATTAGATTCTGCGGCAGGGAATTTGCCCACCGAGTGTAATTGAGGAATGAGGGGGGCGGGGAAAAGGGAGGGCGTCCGCTTCAGCCGTCTGTCGTATTCTTCACTTGTTTTTTCCCTTCATTGAGTCAAAACAGATTTTGTCTAAAGGACAGCACTAATTACGGAAGAGAAATATTGACAGTGTTTGAAAGCAAGTTCTGGAAAACAAGTTAGATTTTCATGTTGATAAATAACCTGTCCTGTCAGTCGTTACGCAGAATGAATGTTAAAGATTAGTAGGATGTGACGCCGTGAAGTTTGGTCCGTAGGTAAAAATTCTTTGTACGTCATGTTGTCTTTAGCTGAGGGGTGAGTACCCCAAGGCTTGTAACAGCATGCTATCCAGACACGTTTTTCAAAGCCCCTTAGTGGGCCTATCATAAGCTACGCCAATTCACGTCTGCATCAAAATATCCTTTATCTTAAACACGTCGTTCATTTTATATTCAGCATCCATATTACGTCAAAAACTTAGTGTAAAACCAATAAATGAACTATTTCATAATCTATTCTATAACTTTCATGTAGCTGCTACACGTTTCGGCGCTATTATCTCTCCGTCTTCATGGAGCTGATACCGATTTTTTTAACTTACAGTAATAATAAGAGGTCGCAATAAGCCTACCTGCGTCGTGGTCTCAATAGTGCAGAATATAGGCCTATATTGCCGTAAGTTTTAAAGAAATTTTAGTGTCAGCTCCCTGAAGATGGCGAGATAATAGCGCCGAAACATGCAGAAGTTATGTAAAAGATAGTACGAATAAAATAGAGAATAGTGCGTTTGTTGGTGTTACACAATTTTGTAACTTTATTAAAATCGATGGAATAAACAATGTAAAATTTATACTGCTTATTTCAAGTAGTCGTTTCTCTTCACGTTTTCCTGCTAACACTCTATGCAAACCTGAAAACGTATCAGAAAGTGAGATATATTCCTAACAAATCTTCGTTAGGATCATAACAAGTTCTGTTTCTTGCAGCCAAGTAAAATGTGTACTGTTCCTGATCTTAGGCAACACGCATTAAGCCCTTTGAAATGTCAAAGCTGAAGCTTTCCTTCAGCAGCATTATAAATTGATTCTCAGTTCATAAACTATTGAGAAATTATTATATATGCTTGCGGTGCTGGGATATGATGGTCGGTATTGTTCGATTCCAGGCAGAAGCAAGAAAGCTCGGGGGCCCACCCACCCTTCTGTTCAGTGGTTACTGGTGATCCTTTTCCCGGGATAAAGCGGTGGGTGAGAGAACTTCACCACCCACCTGCACCTAGTGACGAGATTAGAAAGTAATGAAGCTATACTGTATATTGAGGTCTTCTATTGCTTTCTTGGCAATGACGAGCAAAAATTTTACATTTTATATTTACTTTTAGTATTTAAAAAATATTTAAAAGATTTCTAACCTGAATAACTTAAAAATTTTTAGAAATACATTTATAGTGAGATACTAGATTTTATATAGAATAACAACTTGATTAAAAGATAGGTGCTTTACGAATATTATTTAGCAAAGGTGAATACTGCAATACCGACTCAAGAGTACTCCTCTCTACGCCATATATTTCTGCCATTTTCTGCTCATGCGTGAAAGTAATAGTTACTTATATATATATATATATACATATAATAACAGAATACTAATTCTTAACTTCTTATATAGTGTAAAAATTACACGAAACAGCCAGGCTCTGAAGTGTGAACTTCTGTGTACACGGATAAAAATGGTGTTTGAGTACATGTTAAGGCATCTATTGTAGCGCTAGTAAGTCTGGCTTTTCTAAAACGTTAGCCTGAAGGCAGTGTGTACTGTCTTGCTTTCACTACAAGGTGGAAATTACATTAAAACCAGGGTGTCTGGAAACAACGTGATGAGGGAAATATTTGAACTTAAGACAGAGGAAATAACAGGTTGATGCAGAAACCTGCATAACGAGGCGCTTCATGATTCTTAACCCTTAAGATATTTTATTATCTTATATTTTCCATTCCGTGCAAGTATAGTGCGATTTTTAATATATGTATACAATAACATATATAATAACACTCTTTACATATAATATATAATAATATATTATTGTGAATTTGTGACAATTTAAGTGCATTTTTGGGTGGTAATAAAGGTGCTTTATTACGTTAATAAAATTAAGGAGAATGAAGGAGAAAGGGAGAAGCATGTGACTATCATGACTGAAAAGGGTGTTTGTAGAAGAAACTGGAGGAAAGAGACGCTTTGGAAGACCTAGGTGTCGATGGTTGCATAATATTAAAAGCTTTCAGAGAAATAGAATGAGAGGGTGTGACCTGGGGTTTATCTGGCTAGCAGGTTCTTGTGAAAACGACAAGTGAACAACGTATATCATGAAAAGCGGGAATTTATTTACTATATAAAGATTCTGAATCAATCCCTTACTTGGAGTTATTTATGTTTCACAGGCAGGGCGAAGAATAAACAGTAATTTGGAAATGGCTTACAAGAAACTATTCTTCGCCCATTTAGAATTATTATTGCGAAATGTGTTTTGACAAATAGAAAAAAATTATGAAAACCTGCAGTAAGGTTTCCCCGGCTTTCTGACTGAGATGTTCCACTAAAGTTTGTCGGTGTTCTGACTGAAAATGTCTAGTAAAGGTGGCCGGTGTTAAGACTGAGACACTGCAGTAAGTTTGGCCGCTATTCGGACTTAAAAATTGCCAGTGAATATGGCCAGTCTTCTGACTGGAAACCTTCAGTAAAGAAGGCCGGTGTTTTTACTGAAAAACTTCAGTATAGAAGGCCAATGTTGTGAGTGAGATTCAAACCACGCATCTACTAAATTAAAATCAACAGCATTATTCTTTCAACCAACTGGCGCTGTGAAACTGAAGTTATCGGAATTTTTCTGAGTGTGAAGATAGTGTTCTTGCAGGTTGCGGCGAGAGAATATTCTCCGCGAACGAGAATATTCTGAGAATATTCTCCGAAAATTCTGAGAATATTCTCCGAAATATTATTCTCCGAGAATATTTGAGAATTTTCTCAGAAACGAAGGCATTAATCTTGCTAAACAATTTAGAGCTTTGGAGAACTTTCCAGGGCCCTACTGTGAAAGTGTACGTACCGCAGGTGTGCCCGCCAAATTCGTGACAGTGTTCTAGGGCTACAGTAGCAGCGCAGCTACTCGTAGCACAGATCATCTGGTACATCTCGCGCAAATCGACAGTTCATGAAGATGCCCTGCGGTCCCGAGGGAACAACGCTGCGCTGCGAATGCGATGGCCCTACACTAGCGGAGAGGAGGTAGCAGCACCAGGGCACTGGTACATCGACCTGGGTTTTGATGCTCTTGTCTGGTGCTCTGACGCTGAGCTGTGCTATCGAAAATCACTCTTATTTATTTCACCGTGCACTGCTTCCAGGATGTATTTGAAGGTACAATTGGATGTTTCTTAGCACTTGGAAATTTTCCCAAGTAGTATCTTGCCATAGAACATGTTGGTTTCAATTGACTGTATGTTAGAGAATATACCATTGTTTTCCCTGACGTGTACTGCAAGTACTGCGCGACAGAAAACGTGAGAAACGTCGCAAGAAGGAAAAAGCATCTTGTCAGTTGCTCAAAGGCTCCTAGCTACGTAAAAGTAAAAACTGCAACTCCGCTAAGTGCAGGAAGTGAAGCAGCAAGCGAGTCGTCAACTTCTTCTACGGCGTGACGGTTTAAAACTGGCAAAAGTCGCCGTTTCTGTACTACATATGCCTCCCACTTCAGAAGCTATGGAATGAAGTTTCAGTACATACAGCCCGTCAAAAGAAGGAGATTAACTCAAGAAAGATCTGGCAATTTCAGGAATGAGAACCAACTAAATGCACAATTTTGTATTACATTATTATATTTTATTCATCATATTCCCTGTAACATGTTTTAGCGAGCTGCCATTTTCAGGGGCGGTACGTCACTTTTATTACATAAAACACATAAAAGATTAAAATGTGTTGTTCGTGCTATTATAAAAATCTTGAAATGTTAAAATCCTCTAAATATTTTGTATGTTATTTCTCTATTCTTACATAATTACGCAAGAATAGAGAAATAGCCTAAAAAAATTAAGAGGACTTTAACATTTCAAGGTTTTAATATGAGCACGAACAGCACATTTTAATCTTTTAAGTGCCTTAAGTAATAAAAGTGATGTATCCTCCGTGAAGATGGCAGTTCGCCAAAACATGTTGGCGGGAATATGATAAATAAAATATAATGAAATAATACAAAATTGTGCATGTAGTTGGTTCTCATTTCTGAAATTGATTTTAATGCAAGATGAGCAATATAAGAAAAGAGCTGGCAAGTTGACTTATGTTCACAGTGTGAAACTTTTAAGAAATACTGGTGACTTGCCGTCCGTCCAAACCGGACATCGACGGGGAGCCAAGTGTCAAGAACAAGAAATGCAAGGAAATAAGAGTAAAGAAGACTCTGAAAACACGACACAGCTACAAAGCAGACGACACGCAGGGATTTGGAAAAGTCATTATTCTTCTTCTTTCTGAACGTATTTTGAAATATGGCTGTAATTCAATAAAATTTAACAGTGCAACCGATAATATAAGTGTAAAAGTAACTTATTAATATAATGGGCGCACTAAACAAAATAGACACGATTAGTACAGTACATCGAATATTTTATTCTTCTTCCTCCTCGAGCCGTTGTACATTTGCCGACATCTCTTTATTTTGCTCAGGCCTTCGAGAAAAAAGAAAATCTTTATAGAGGTCATTAGTAATTATGCACAATAGTAATATGTTACGGTTCCGTAGTTACGTGTTTTCTGACAAGGAAACAGAAAATTCTCAAAAATTCTCTAGTTAGAAAATATTCTCGGGAATACCTTCGAGAATATTCTCGCCTACGATTACTCTCGAGAATTTTACATCACTACTTGCTATGACCTGCAATCTCAGTCCAGGAGCCCATAACCTTAAAATAAACTTGTTCTGCAACATGTAAAGAGTACACAACACTAATGTAAACAGTCTCCTGATGACGTTTATTTGTTGTTAAATAACATACGGTATACATGTATACAGATATTAAACACGTTACAAAAACACTAATCACCAACAAATGCACAAAGAGAGTTTTATCATCAGTCGTAACACACTCCTACATGTTTCGAACCTGCTGGGTCATCTTCAGGGAGAACTTTCTTGTTATTTTTACACTAAGGTTGCACTTTATAGTTGAGCGAGAATGTGCTGTTGACTGTGTACTGCGTTGTTTTTGGAGGCGTGAACTCTCTGCGGTCCCAGCCTCCACTGCAGTGCAGAGAGTTCACGCCTCCATTACACAGTACACAGTCAACAGCACATTCTGACTCAACTATAAAGTGCAACCTTAGTGTAATGACAACAAAAAAGTTCTCCCTGAAGATGACCCAGCAGGGTCGAAACATGTAGGAGTGTGTTACGATTGATGATAAAACTCTCTTTGTGCATTTGTTGGTGATTAGTGTTTTTGTATAATACAGTGCACGGACATGGAACGCATTAAACTAGACACGTTATTCACTGAAGCAGTCCAGTAACTCTTGGCCTTAACTGTAAGAAGGGTAAACTTGAATATCACTAAGCCTAATGGACAATTTTACCCTTTATTTCTGCCCCTGCCTTTCTTTGTACATTCCACATAACCTTTTACTGTTCAAATCACATTAATTTAGCATAATGAAATACCCCAGTAACCCTTCTTTGTCAGGGGTACATCACAGTGCTGAACTCTGTCCGGTGTATGAGGGATGTTATTGTGCTGGACACTGGGCAGCGTCTGAGGCAGGGGTGCAAAAATTCCTGGCGCCAGGTCACCACGGGGACTAAATTTTTACAGTGGCACCTTTCTAGTACGTAGAAATTCAATGTGATTCCTAGATATTTTGAAAATTTGTGCACCCCTGGTGTAAGGAAAAATAATTTGCTGAGTAGTGTCCAGCCCGTCAGGTATATCGTTACGCTGGACGCTGGCCAGTGTCTGAGGTGTAGCTGATAAAGACGGCATTTTTAGAGTAGTTCTACTCATATCTTCAAGGTGATTCTGTATTCCTAAACTGGCACATTTTCCATTAAATTTTTACTTTAAAGTTATTTACAAATTTTGGGATAGGAGCGTGACGTTTTGAGAAGACAATTGTTATGCTTATCACTAGATTACTTTAACATATAGAGGAGACGTCGAGAAGTGTTAAAATTTGCAGAACGTATGGTATTCAAATCACGAAAGTGGCTTGACATCAGTCACTTCAAAAATTCCTTTCAGGAATTTTTCCATCGTCCATTCAATTAAAACACCACACTACGTTTCCGAAGAGACTTCTTCCTTCCTCAAATGATAGTACTAAAATCCAGAAACACATGCTGACCAAAACATAGACGCCATCAAACCTACCGTGAGCATGTCTCGCGGTAAGTTTGATGGGGTTTTATGTTTTGGCTAGCATGTGTTTCTGGATTTTAGTACTATTATTTGAGGAAGGAAGAACTCTCTTCCGAAACGTAGTGTGGTGTTTGAATTGAATGGACGATGGAAAAAGTCCTGAAAGGAGCTTTCGAAGTGAGCAGTGTGTAGGTATAATATCATTAGAAGCGCAGTCCTCTATTGCGTTTTAATGAAATTGTTTAATTTGTGACGCAGTTTATAAACACATTATTGAACTACTCTCTTCACTGATATTATATAAAAGCGCATGGTAACGCTTTGAAAGAGAGAGGCTTCTTTCTTTGACAGTTCTGCCTTACTTTGAATACTTTTCAAAAGTTTAGCTTGATGATGGTAATTACGACAGCCAGTTCTAGAGAATCTGTGTAAAACAGAATTGATTTACAACAGAAAATTTGTGTTAGGGTTTAATTACTTTTAAAAAAGGATACTTTGGCTACATATCATGGAAATCCCGATGCCCGTTTCCTCCCTCTGACCTGCCAATGACTCCGCCTCATACTCATTTCTTTTTAATTGGCACACTTCTTTTGCATTCTAAAATATTATAAACAAGACCAGGACCGATCGTATTGAAAGACATGCAAGAATACAGACACAGCACATGGCATTCCTTATTTTATTCTCACTCTTATGACTATTGCTGTAAACGTCTTATGGCTTGAAAATTTAAAAAAAAACCCACAATATATTTAATGAGTTAATGAAATGGGGAGGCTAAATTACTTAACACTGCACAATAATTTCAAGTGCGACAATTTTACGGTAGCCTAGGAAGGCCATAAGACTTTTGTGCAGCGACGGGTGCGAAAGAAGCAACCTCAGTGTATCCCTGAGCTGAAGAATGTAAAGCAGAAGGAAGTCTGCTCGTTAAGAGAGCTGTAGAGGTGGCAGCAGGGCCACCACGCGTAGCAGTAGCAGAGAAGTTGTCTACATTTTGTTGAAAACCTAAAGATAAGTCTCCAGAAAAACTAGACGCTGCTGTAAAACCTTGTGTCAGTGCAGGAGCAGAATATGAAGCAGCAGGCGAGAAAATTACTGCGGTGAGTCCTTGGCTTTCCACATTTGAGGATCCAGCAAAAGCGCCTGATCCAGGGGCTGATGGACCAGTTGAAGGAACAGCATGTGAGGAAGTGGAAGTAAGGGAATCACCTGCCTTTGCTTGAACTGCTGAAGATACAGCGCCAGCGAAACTGGACTCTCCATTGCCAAATTCTGTAGCTGAGGGAACAGGATATGAAGAAACAGGCGAGAAATTTATTCCGGCGTTTCCTTGGCTATCCACATTCGAGGGTCCAGCAAAAACGCTTGATTCTACACCTGATTCTGGTGCAGTTGAAGGAAAAGTATATGAGTGAGTGGAAGCAGAGGAAACACCTGCGTTTGCTTGAACTGCTGAAGATAAAGCGCCAGCAAAACTGGACCCTGCACTGCCAAATTGCGTAACTGAAGGAACAGAATATGAAGGTACTGGTGAGAAACTTACTGCTGTATTTCCTTGACAGGCCAAAGATGAGGATCCAGCGAAACTACTAGACCCAACAGCCTCTGCGGCAGTTGAAGGAACAACAAATGGAGCAGCATGAGAAACCGGGATTTCAGGAGCACCAATGTTACCTTTTCCGGCTGAAGAAAAGGGTCCAGTAGCTGCTGTGGCTGCTGAATAAATTTCAGGCAACGGACTTGGAAGGCTGGGTGCGAATGAGGCTACAGAATGTTCCTGAATTCCTGAAGGCGAGGCTCCAGCTAAACTGCTTGATCCGCTGGCGAAACTAGACGCTGCACTGCCAGTCATTGTAACTGCAGGTGTCGAGTAAGAAGCCCTGGCCACTGCAAATGAGGCTTGAGATCCAATGTTCTTGTGCGCAGTTGACACCTGGGCAGAACTGCCTAGACCGTCAGACGTCACTAAGGGCGTAGGAGGTCCGTACACCCGTGGTGGGTTCAGAAACGCTGAAGAGCCATCGCTTCCAGATGACGTCGGCAAAGCATAGAATGCCTGCTCTGAAATTCCACCGTCGGCAGTGCTACCAGCTGAAGTCCCAGGAGTTGGAAAGTACACTTCCTGACCAAGCCCTGTCGATGAGATCAGAAGGAATAAGATTTCAGTAGCAGCTGGAACTTTACAGATTGCATGCATCAGGCATGTATGAAGTATTACACCCATAAGCACGTATTGGAGACAGGAGAAGTACATGCAGTCGTTCGGTGGGAAGACTTGAGGGAAAGAAACCACTTGGGAGATCTAGGCATAGATGGGAGGATAATATGAAAATGGATTTTCAAGATGCGGGAGAGGGAGGCGTGGACTGGATTGGTATGGCTCAGGATGGGGACAGGCGGCGGGCTGTGGTGAACGCAGCAATGAACCTGCGGGTTCCATAAAATGAGGGAAATTTCTTGACTAGCTGAGGAACTGTTAGCTTCTTAGGGAGGACTCTGCTTCATGTAGGTTAGTTAGTTAGTTAGTTAGTTAGTTAGTTAGTTATTTGGTTGGTTTGTTGGTTGGTTGGTTGGTTGGTTGGTTGGTTATAAGCAAATTGGTCCATGGGTAAGCCATGAAGGCAGAGCGGAGGTAAGCTGCAGTCGTTCTTAACTTTGACAGTAGACTGATGTCCGCTGTCAAGTTCACTCCCCGGCTGATATATTCCCAGGAAACAAGGCGCCAGTACCCCTTCAGTAAGAGTAATTTCTTTCCTCTGTCGCAAATCGTGTGGGCCGGTGTAGTTCAGTCAGTATAACGGCTCGCTACGGGCGGGAGGAATCGGAGATTGAATCCTGGTTGAGGCGAGATTTTCCGTACGCGTCCGGACTGTCCCTGCTGCCCACCCAGCCTCCTGAGCAATGGGCAGGGTGTCTCTTTCCGCACGGGTAAAGCGATCGGGGCGTGGCGTTGACCGCCCACCCCCATCGAGGTTACAGATACAGTAGAGGTATGCCTTCATTCCATTTGTCTTCATGGCATGTTATGGGGGGAATTTTACCTTTATCAAGAATCGAACCCAAGTTTCTCGGTCGCCTAGCCCTTATGCTAGTCACTACACCGACTCAACTATCCGCGCTCCTGAGCATCATATTATCAAAGGAGACTATGGGACGGAATACAGCATAGGAATGGAAGTGTCTTGCTACTGGTGCGAACTTCGTTAGAGGGTTTTTGTAAATTATAAGAAGAACTTGTAAGACTGATTTAAAATAAGACGAAGATTATGTGTAAAGCCAAACTACCAACCCGCCAGACCTCCAGAAGCCGTGTTCCTTGCAGCTGTCAGTACACCCTCTACTGCAGAAGTGTCACCAAAAATGGGAACAGGCACCGAGAACGTTGTTATTTGAATAGAGCTGCCAGACACTGCTTCAGATCCCAGCATTAACGCGAAACATACTGTAGCCTGTGAAGAAAACTGCGTTGTCATGAACTGGAGCGGTGAAGAAAAATGTCGCGAAATTTTGAGATTTCGTTGAGAAGAATGTTACAGTAGCGGACTTCGTGTATGTCACTAGATAAGTACCAAACCTGGCTCACTTTTCGGAATAAATGACAGACACATAACTCTTTTATCGTGAAGATGGAGGCAGTAGGTACCTCAGAAAGCTTTGTGCATACCTACTAAACTACAAGTGGTCACATCCTATAAAACCACCACATTCACACTTGAAGTCAATACATATTTTCCTTTGGATCTACCTGTAAGTGCCTCGGATTTATTACATGAAAACATTTATAATTTTGGAGAACAAAATACAGAGCGGAGTCCTTTTTATTTAAATTTCAGGTCTTCCGAGATCTGATGTTATGTGTCTGTCAGAGTTTTTACCAACATTTTGAAGAAAGTCGAAAAACATTCAACCAAAAACACAGCGCCGTGTCCTGAAGACCTGAACTGTCAGCAGCCCCGCTCTCAGAACATCCAGTACTTGTAGAATGTTTTAAAATAAATACAACAAGACAGGCCAGGTGCGTATAACGCAAAAATGAGGCGTGTTCGCGTAGCCATTGTTGCTGTGGAAAGGCAATAAGTATTACATATTCTGAGCCTGTCTGTAGCCTTGTTTATTCCGCATGCACAGCGCATGCTCCGTATTATATTGTCATCTGTGACCTGTATTACTGTACAATATTTCTTTACATTATGCCATAAGCTGCACGATTTTCGGGACAAAGTTACTGGACATAAAATGTGTGTTTGGTTTTCTGTACAACTCTTGTCTGAAATATTCCCAATTCTAAGAATTATTCGATGAGATGTTATCATAAATGTACACAGGTCTTCATGTAAAGTATTCCTTATTCTTGTCGGATTTTAATGGAACTTGTGTTTTCTTGACAGATGTTCAAAAAATACTCAAATGAAAAATTGTATAAAAATTCGTTCAATGAAATATGAGTTGTTCTACGCAGACGGACTGACAGATATAACCAAGCTAAGAGTCGTTTTCGCAATTTTTCGAAAGCTCCTATAAACCACACAAGATCTCAAAATGACACATTAAATCTATAATGCACAGTGATGTCTGTAAGTATTGTCTGCTTTGTGAATATACATCTCTGAGTTTGAACAACACAAGGCATGTGCTTAAGTGTTTGGTATAATTCTTAGGGAACAAAAGGGAAATATTTTTCTGCGTTATATTAATGGACTTTGAGTGTTGCTTGTTGTCAGATAGAGGTCTCTGCGACGGGGTAATCAATCGTCCAGGGCAGTCCTAAAGATTGTGGTGTGTCTTACTGAGTGCAATCGCGTATCCTCGAAAGTGGGGAGGCCTAAGCTGAAGAGGGCTGTCGAGCCATTGGATTTTTTCCAATGGCTCGACAGCCCTCTTCGGCATATAAATGGAGTGGTACTTCTAATTGAGACTGCGGTTGTTTACTGTGAGGAACGAACTGAATTTTAAAATATCATTACACTAGCTTTTTGCTTTCACTTACCAGGATCATGCTGTTCATCCCTGTGTTTGGTGCAGTGTGTAATGTCTACAGGGTGGCTATGTACACAGCTCTTATAGCACAGACTGTGTACCGCCGTACGTCATCACATTCAGCAGCAGACAGTGAAAGCTCTCAAACAAAACAACCACTACTACGAAGTGCATGGAAAAATGTAACAGGTCACTGTTCGTGTTGTTTACACAATGGTCTGGGGATTTTTATGGTCGTCAGGGGAAATTTCTTCAAATTTCCAACAAAATTTTATTTACTTTTTTGTTTCCTTGTTAATCTTGTCTTTCTCACTTTGATATACACCTAAATCATGAGACTGTTCAAAATACTGCCCTCACAGATACCAAGTTCATGCTGCTGATTTGTGATTTCAATACAAGACATTCGCGTTGGTATGCAGATACAAAAGTATGTTTATTCTTATTAATTACGCAGTTATAATCAGCACTTGTTTTTAGGTGCGTATTTAGGTGCGTATTTAGGTGCGTATTTAGGTGCGTATTTAGGCTCAAAGGGCCATCATCATGCTGTAACTGAAACCATAAGTTAAAAAATTTAAAGCTACACGTTGGGAAGTTATGTATTGGGCATTTTGATTCCAGATGGACATCAGCGATCACTGGTGTCCTTTTCTTAATAGTTCATATAATATGGGGAATATTTTGAAGAATTGGAGGACTATTCTAAAAAAAGGTACATATCGTGCTTCTCTTTTCATTTATTTGTTCAGAAATTTGAGATCTCAATAGTTAAATCGTATCACAGTTGCAATTTTAGCAGGAGTAGATAGCTCAGTTTTATACTTCTTTATTTATCATTTGTGACAAACTGCATCAGATTTCAAATCTTCGTAAGCATCACCGTGAAAATCTCAGAGCCTACAAGCACTCAACCACGGATGACAAAAGAATGTCACTGGTGAGATATATTTCTATAGAACTGTCATAGTAATTTATTGTTTTGTTTCGTTTTGTTTATTTCTTAAGTAGGATTAGCTAGGTGTTACGAGTCCTATCCGACCCGCTGGTCGTAATATATCGATTCCTGGTCTGGGATAGTGGCCAATCCCATCATTTGAGTCTTGCGTTTCGGAAGAAAGGGTATCCAAAAGCCGGATATCCGTACCCGTACAGCCCGTAAGGGTTGATGTGCCCGTAGTACGGTGTACTGACGAGAGGGAACGGGCCGTAACTGGGCCCGTAGTACTGCGCCAGGGGTCCGAACTCGTCTTCCTCTGTCAGATGGCCAGTCAGTCCGCCCAGAAACGCGCTGCCAAGGCTGCCCAGCAAGGGACCAATTGTGCGCGGCTTTGTGCCAGCGTCGTCACTTTGGGCAGGCGTCATGGTGGAGATTGTAAGCAGCAGTAGTGCTGCGATCTGCAAGCAAATGAAGATGGATTCCTGTGTAAGATCACTGTTAATGGTAAGGTTCCTCTTGTGGAGCCACGTGGAGAGTGTTAGGTAAAGTTGTCCCTTGCACGTCATGGAGATAAAACAAAGAGTTGAGGTAGCGTCCACCCATTCATAACCTCGGTAATAGATCGTTGGAATAATCAGCTTTACGCCCTAGCGGCTTTAAGGCCAGGGAAAGAGCAGCGGTTACCCAAAGAATAAAATGTTGTTTGGGCCCTACAGCTGGCACGAACACTTCGAAACAGAGAAATATTTCTCGTCCACCTCGAATCGCAACTTGATCTACGATAGTCCTGCCCTTAGCCACTTCAGTACTTTGACTGAACTATTTCTGCTCGAAAATGTATTACATGTTATTTGCTCTGTGTAGGGTTGACGACGTGTTTGAAGGTGGGTGGAATCGTGGTACGTACCAAACAATATATCTGGGCCGGTCTAATAGAAAGAATGTGGCCCGGCGCGTTGTGTATCTCAGGAACCGCACAGCCCTGCTTTGTTTTGCGTGCGTATCTGCGTGGGCACGCCGTCCGGCAGACTTTGTGTTTGAGAGGTCTGAGAGGGTAGGCTGAAGCAACGCGACGAACGAGAGGAATGAAAGACTTGAGGCACGGTGGTTACTGTATGTACCACATGTAGCGGCACAGCCAGGTCGTTTTGTGCCCGGGGCGAGTAATCACAAGGCCTGCCCCTAAGAGAAATTATGGCATTATAAAGAAATGAAAATTAGGCTAATTATTAACAGTGACTTCAGGCTTCCGCCGCCATGTTGATGAGAACTGCCCTCTCCTGGGATTTTATGCAGCGTCGAGTGGTAATCCTTTACCGTCGTTTCGGGACAATGTATCGGCCCCATCTTCAGGGGATTTCTTGACCCTTGAAGATGGGACCGATAAGTTGTTCCGAAAAGTCGCTGAAGGATTACCACTCGGCGCTGCGTCATGTCCTGGGGCAGCGCAGATCTCAGACCTAATTATTTATTTTCTTTCAATTTGGCTAAATGATTTAAAATTGTGCAAGCCCAGAATATCAGTTTCTTTATATAACTTATTTATTCTTCGGCCCATTTTGCTTCACCTTGGACTCTGCTGCCCGGGGCGGCTACACAACTCGACCCCCACCCGCCCCCCCCCCCCCCCCCCCCCCCCCCCCAGCTTCGTCCCTGACCATACATCAACATGTAAAGAAAGATCTCTCCATCTTCTCGCGCAGTGTATTTACGTGCTTCTTGTGAAGGTCAAACTGAATAGCGTCCTATACAGCACTGCGGAGACCTGTCTCTATAGAAGGAATGTGTTTACTGTGACTCACGAAACGAGTTTTTAAATTTAAGTCATCGGAAGTGCCGATAGCAGTGGCCGCGCGGTCTAAGGCGTCGGTCTGTGGCCTCTCGCTTGCTGAGACTGTGGGTTGGAATCCCGCCGGGACATGGATGTCTGTCTCTTTTGATTGTTGTTTGTTGTCATGTAGAGGTCTCTAAGTCGGGCTGATCATTCGTCCAGAGGAGTCCTACCCCTACCAAACGTGGTGTGTCTGAGTGTGATCGTGACACCTCGAAAATGGGGGGGGGGGGGCCCTGGCCCACTGGGGGCTGTTGGCCATGAAGAAAAATTTCAGATAAATTTAGATGCAAGCCATTTCTCAATGACTGCTCCATGTCTCAGAGGGTTAGCCGAGGTGACGCTATAAATTCTGTCCTTGACGGCAAGTTGATGTTCTGCTCTCTGAAACCCTGAGAGGTTCTTTAAATAAATCACAACAAAGTATGCATAAACACTAAATGAAGTGACTGCAGGACCACTTACCGTGCTGAATGTTCTCCCGTACATATCTGTCAGTGTAAGAGTACTGATGTACAGGCATTTATATGGTTATTCTACGAGAGAATGGGTTTTCACAGAACAGCCACAACTTTGTCATCCTATTTTAGACACATAACCCATTTCAAGTTTAACAGCTTTCACTTCTCCGTACTTTGCGGTATTTTCCCTTGTGAACACACATAGCTACCACAGGAACGTCGCTCAAATCTAATGCTTTTTACGTACACAGCCACATTTCTGAAGCGTTTGTGATAATATAGCTATTAAGTATAAATTTGCAACATTCCGAAATTTTGCACCATTCAAAATACGACATTGACAAAGGTGCGGAACGTATATTAGATTAATCGTTGTTCCAGCCCCGGCAGGGGCTTATTTTGAATCCTATTCAGCACGTTGGTCTACTGGGAGGGTATTCTCCGGGGGTAAAGCGGCCACCCCTAGAGACTGGCCACGCAAACCTCTGTGTGCCTAAATTATCACTGAGTCGCGCTCTACCGCCAGCCTTTCATACGCTTTCATGGTGTAAATAGCGAGAATGTGCAATAATTTATATGGCGCCACGTACCTGACTTTGTATCTGATTCAAATAACTTTAACACAGGAGAAGTTTCGCATCCTGACCCTAATCATTTCACTGTCAGATTTGGGTCTAAACGAATTTCCACTTACTGGAATAACATGCCGATTAATCTGGTAGAAATTCACAGAATTTTCGGAGGAACGTACTGCCAGTATGAGAAGTCAATACGTTGAAATAAACTTCTGTAAATTTCAAGCATATTAAATGGCGTGACGTCCCAGAATACAGCGCCGTCATCAGTGCCCTGAGAATTTCTGATCTCGTATTCCGTATAATATTTCAGCGCTGAAACTGGCGCAGCGGGTGCCTTCAAAACTTCCGTATCCACCCTTGCATGATTACACAGTGTCACAACCCAGAAGACCGTAACCTCAGAAAGACAACAAGTTAAAACCTTCTGCATGTACCGCCTACTGCTACGATCCACTAACACAAACAAGGCAGCACTGAGGTGCGTATGCTGTCACGTCATTAAAAGCTGAGCCGTAACAGCTGTCTATTTTGGCCATAGTTCGACGTTACTTCTCAAGCAGATGACTGGACAACGTGCAACACATATTCATCCGTAATTCACTTTATTTTGACTCGTCGGACTCCTGGGACGGAGGCTTCTTATCCCAGGTGCCAGGGTTCAAGTCCAGAAAATTCCGTGCAACATTTGTGATGACCAAAGTAACACAGTGGCCGTGCGGACTAAGGCGTGGGTCTTCGGCCGCTCACTTGCTGGGATTGTGGGTTCGAATCCCGCCGGGGTTACGGATGTCTGTCTCTTGTGAGTGTTGTGTGTTGTCAGGTAGAGGTCTGTGCGACGGGCTGATCGCTCGTCCAGGGGAGTCTTACCGAGTTTGATGCTTCTGAGCATAATCGTGAAACCTTGATCATGGGGAGGGCCTGGCCCGCTACGGGCTGTTGCGCCATGGGGGGGGGGGACACAATGACGGGCTTTTCTTCCAGAACTGCAGTCTTTCCTGGTGACCTTTAGTTCCACAAACGTTTCAATCTGATTTATTATCAAGTGTTGGTAAAATAAATGCAGATGGGGGAAGAGGGTAAGGTCGTCGGAAGGTTGCTGTCTTCTGAGATGTGATGCCTGTATTCTGGCAGAAGATTCCCAGTCATTCAGATTTGCCTCTTTCCTCCATCATGAAGTAGCCCACTCCCATGGGGAAGGCAGCTTATTGCTCTGTTTCACGCCTACACTGTCAAGAGACAGCATGGTGCCTTGTCGTAGGCACTGCATAATAAATTCAAATTTCACATAGGAATTCATTTTTTCTTTATTCCTACAACTAAACAAGCTGGCTGGGACAGCTCAGTCTCTATAGTGACTGGGCTATAGGCAGAATAACCAACGAATCGCTTGCGATTTCCAATAGGTGAAAAATGTTTTTCTTTTTCACCAAAATATCCAGACCCCCTCTGTATCCCACCGAGCCCCCACTTCAATGCTTCCCCTTGAATCTTCTCGGTGGGGGGGGAGAAACTATGGACATGTCAAGCGGAAAACTTACGTCCATTTAGTGCCGTGATTAAGAATGCGTGGAGCTATGTCATCACTAGTATGTACCTTAATGGCCTGCAAAGGCGTAACTAAATAACAACTATCGCAAATCCTATACTCATGCAAGGCGCGAACTCCAGACTGAAAACCGCTGAATATTGTCACACACTTGTCAATCTTTCCACGAAGGCAGATATTACTCCACACACACACACACACACACACACACACACACACACACACACAAACACACACACACACAGACACACACAAACACACACGCACAGACAAACACACACACACAGACACACACACAAACACACACGCACAGACACACACACAGACACACACACAAACACAAACACACACACAAACACACACAAACACACACAAACACACACACAAACAAAAACACACACACACAAACACACACACAGACACACACAAACACAAACACACACACACAAACACACACACAGACACACACACACACAAACACACACACACAGACACAGACACAGACACACACACAGACACACACACAAACACACACGCACAGACACACACACAGACACACACACACACTCTCTCTCTCTCTCTCTCTGTTGCAGAAATATATAACGGAAACTTTATTTCAGTTTCAAGGAAAGTTTTGCCCCGGGTTACATAATAAAAACGAAGCCGACGGTAAACAACCTGTGTCGCCTTGTGAATAGTTGCGTTCACATGTGGAGGTCACTTTCACTTGAGCTTTCGTGCTGTCTTCCTGAGAATTTCCAGGAATTCCCAGAACGCAAAAGGATACAAGCACACGCAATTCCATTTACGTCTAGAGATTCAGCATCTCTCTCTGGAATGCTGCTATAATATTGTCGTCCTTGCCTAGCAGCGTAAAGTCTTTCGGCATTTTAGCGAGAATATGTTACGTTTAGCATCGTTATTGAACGTGGCGTTTAAAGTATACTGAGGAAATAATTTCTGTCTATGAAAGCAAATTTCATTTGGAGATACCTGAGCCCAGAATTAGAAAACTTCCGATAACACAGCTGTCTCGTGCATGTATATTAATACCAGAAACGATTCCGCCTTGTGACGGGCTTAACAGATTTTCCAAGCCCTGTTCCGTTACTTCTGGGGCTTCATTCCACAGATAAACCTTCAAATGTTCTACTCGCGTACATTGCTGCCCTAACCTACGTCGAAATGGCGATCAGATCACAGGTACCTCTTGACAAAGGGCTTCCTTTACTGCCTCATAACGACAGCTGCAATCTGTCGTGACTTTCTTCAACTATCGATAAGCAGTAAGCAATGTGAATATCTCGAATGAAGCTATATATTACTTTTCAGCAAAAGTGAACTAGGATAAGGAGGCGTGAAATGGATTGATGTAGATCAGGATAGGAACAAGAGGCGGGTTCTCGTGACCAGAGAAATTAACTTACGACTTCCATAAAATGCGAGGAATTTCTTGACTTACCGTTGAAATGTCACCTAAAGAAGAAGAACTCTGATACAAGGAGTTAGTAGTCTGCTAGTATTGTTATGTCTTTCTTACTGTCGTCTACAGAAAGACATCATTTCTGTAAGCAGCAATAAAACCTTTGTTTCTGTAATCGAGAAGCAATGTGTTCTCTGTTGTGTCGTAAGTGAAACTGTAAATATTATTTACAAAGTTTCAAGATTTATAAGGTTAAATCGTAAGAATGCTGATAGCTAGAGAACTTCATTTCCCTGTATTTTTATGAACCGTAATGAACATGTCGGTAATAAATTAAGAGTATGAATAAAATATATATTAAACAAGTACGCATCAAAATATGTAACCAGACAGTCAATTTACGAATAAACGTAATGCAGCGTTGAGACGCCTTTACGAAAATATTTTTGCATTGGGAAAGCCGTAATTATTACCCAATCTGATTGTGTGTCTGCAATCTTAATTATCCAGCACGCTAAGAGAATGCGCCGTACTATATTGTCATCTGTGGCCTGTCTGGCTCTACAGTATTTTTACACATTATCTCAAAAACGGCACGATTTTCGGAAAAACATTATTGAACATAAAATGTGTTTTGATTTTCTCTACAATTTTGTCCTAAAATTTCTCATTCCAAGAAGAATTCAGCGAGATATTATCATAAATATATATGTAGGTATGTGTGTAAATTGCCCATTATTATTGTCAGATTATGATCAAACTTGAATTTCCTTGACAGATTTTCAAAAAATTTCCAAATATAAAATTTCATGAAACTCCGTCCAGTGCGAGGGGAGTTTTTTCGTGCGGACGGACAGACAGAGGGGTGGACGGACAGACAGAGGGGTGGACGGAGAGACAGACATGACGAAACTAATAGTCAGTTTCCGCAACTTTGGGAAGGCTCCTAAAAACCGACGGACGAATTTGTCTTCTGCAAAATATGAAGCTCTGTCTGTGGTAAAGATTCATATATTGGCCTTCTGTGTTTTGACGCCGTGCATTCCGACAGGTGGGAGCAATTTTCCGGAGAAACATAATGCTTCTATCTGATGCCTCTGAAACAGCGGAACACATAGCAAACTCATTCTGTCATAACTGAAAATAAAGCAATGGATCCTAATTCTCAATTTCAGCCTTGCAGTAGAAGCGCTGCAGGCGTGGTAGGTGGGTATACTTATTTATTAACTGCTTAGGGCGTAACAAATATATAATTACAATTATAAAGAAATTCACATATCTCATGGATACGTCCTTTACAAAGCTGAGATCATTTTTCCACAAAGTCTCATTCATTATCAACACACTCTTCCACCTTTGCGTGAGACGCTGTTTGCCGGTAGCGTAAAACCCTTTGCTGATGCGTCGGGGCCCTTCACCGGCCCCCCCCCCCCCCTGTGTTTCAGCTCGTCGTCTTCCGCAAAACTGCGGCCTCGGAGTGCATCCTTCAGGGGTCCAAAAAGATGGAAACCTGAGGGTGCTAAATCGCCACTGTAGGCAGAATGATGGAGAACAGTCCACCTCATTGCTGCAGTTGCCTCCCCTGTGCGCAGACCGGTGTGCGGTCTGGCGTTGTCATGCAAGAGGAGGATTTGATTTATTTGCTTATGTGGCCAAACCCTGCTAATTCGTTGTTTTGACTTCTTCAGTGTCTGCAAATATCGCTCTGAATTTATTGTGACACCTCTGTCCAAGAATTCAGGAACAAGATTACTTCACTGTCCCAGAAGGTCGCTAGTCATGACTTTACCTGTAGAAGTCTGCTCCTTGAATTTGTTCTTGCGTTGACTGATGTTGCCATTCCATTGACGGTCTTCTCGTCAGGTGGTCGTAACGATGAACCCAGGTTTCTTGAAAAAAAATGATATCCGTCTTACTCACTCTAACGGAGAAATTTCTGCACATATGCTTTAGGAGCTGGTTTTGTTTTACGGTCAGTATTTTCAGCACCCACACTGCACAAACTTTCTGTAGCCAAGTTCTCTGATAGTGGCCCTAACCGCCGGTTTTCCAGTCCATATTGCGACGGCCATCCCGAGTCAGCGCGTCAAACTTGTCCTTGGTGTTCTTTTTCGCTGCCGTGGCTGATCGGCCGCTGCGGGACCTGTCACCAGTTCCCTTTTCACCGCCCTTAAAAGGACGGACTTAGCATCTAACTGAGTTAACATCCGTGGCATCCTCACCATGCACGCTTCTCAAACGTCTATGAATCCTGTGGGACTGGAGCATCCCACAGTAACAAATTCAGTCACTTCTCTCTGTCCAGTATGTACGTCTACAATATCCGCCATTTTGCACTGCTACTGTGTTGAACGCGAGTGACTCTCTGGAGCGCCGATGATCCCGGTGAAACTGGACAGTGTCGATGTCGGGTGGGTAAGGCAAGAAACTCTACCCGGCACCACATTTAAAGGGAAAAAGATCATATTGGGCCCTAATTTCGTGCCGACCTTCTTATTTTGGAATGGTTTATTGAGTTAGAATGGTGAGATTTTTGTGTTGGATGTATAAAGGTATATCATTAAAGTTAACTGGGCTGTAGGATTGCTGTAATGGATATATAGACGTGTAATATATTATTTATGTGACATGGATTTTAGAATTGCTGTTATGGATATATGGACATATTATGCTAAAGTTATAGGGATGGCGGGGTGGCTGTAATGGATATATGAACGTATTATACTAAATATATATAGATTTTTGGGATTTCTCTAATCGACATAAAAAATACACGTTCAATATCAGTATTAATGCCAAATAAACAGCAGAAAAATAAGTTCTGAAAGTCTAAATCGGATTTATGTCTGTTCATGGTACTAGCCAAGTGCTTGATTTTGTGAACACGGTTCTGAATCTTTAAATTGAGTGCCAGTGGCGTTCTTATTCAGATGATTAACTGCCAACGGTTGGAGGAAGACACTGAGCCATAGAATGGGTCAAACACATAAAAATTTAGTCGTTTGACTATCACTGTAGCTAACGTGACATGTACGCTCTTTAACACTGTAAAGTCCTGAGGTAAACATAAGTACCGATTCTTCAGACAGTTGAAACTGGGCATTCTGCGTGGTGGGCGCGTTTGCGCACGCACGAACACACACACATTGTGTTAACGTGTTCCCCATGATTGCCAGATTAAAAGGTGATTGTTTTTCCTTATAGAATTAACAAATTTTTCTTCAAAAGAGGTAGGTAAAGTGTTTTCTGTGAGGACTGTTTTTCTATGTTTTTCCCTAAAAATACATTTAGCGTGTGACACCAACTTAAGAGAGCCATTCCCAACGTCTACAATAATCAGCGCCCTAACAAGCACACATCAGAGTGCACAAGCCCGCGCATGCAAATTATATTGAGAGCACCAATTAATTTCACGTAGGCGGAAACAAACACGTAACGTGTATTAGAATTGCTGCCTTCAGCGTAGATTCATGAAAGGAGGCATACCCATCAACATAAATCTTATTTTAAGGAGTGCCATACATTGAAACGTGGTAAATACCGTCCTGTAAATTTATTGCTCCTGCACAAAACACGTAATTGGAAAGCAAATAAGCACATTCATGTTCCCATGCATAAGACAGCACTGATTTGGGTGGGATAATATTTCATGTTTGTTAGAAACTGACGTCCTTAGCATAGTTTTGTCAGGCACCTAATTGTGAGTACACGTTTGGACATAGTGTGTGTAGTAGAACAGGGGTGCCCAACAACGGAAAGAAATGAGGACGTTATGGGATTGTGTAGAAGGCACTTGTTTATTGCATTAAATTTTTATCTTAAAAGGCAGTCATTTCCTATTAACTTTATAGTAAACAGTATAGTAAAAAAAGTTCAGATTGTTACGCTACAATTGTTAGAAAAGCAAATACCCAAGTGTCAGTTAAGTACAGTACCTTAGCAAAGCAATACACAGATTGGAACATGTATGCTTAGGTTTAGTAAGTATGTTGAAAATATAAAAACTAAATAAGTAGCTATAACCTATGCAGGAAACACAATGAAGTTACAGGCAAATACCAACACTGGACTAAAGCTTTTCCTAAGTACTTGTACACTACTAAGATCATCACAGCAAGGTACTGACAACACGGAATAATTTTTATTGCCAAAACAAGTACAATATTTTTCAACTGGTTTACTCACCCAGCGGCACATTATATAAAATGCTACCTTGGTGTCTGATACCAACACCTGGGTGCGAGGCTGAGCTGCTCCCTGCCTTGTTGCTGAAGATTTAAATCTTCTGGGATGTAACCGTGTTGTTGGGCAAGTATATTCCGACCTTTCGAAGGATGTTAGTGCTTTCGTCTTCAGCGTCAAGCGGCCTAACACTGCTTGATCATGACGACACAGTGTCACATCCCAGAAGACCGAAACCTTTAAATTACTGGTTTAGTAAGCATTTAAAACCTTACTACATATTATTCGTCACTTCTATCTATCTATTTATCATCTATCTATCTATCTATCTATCTATGTATCTATTTATATGATTCTTGTCTATGTGTATGTATGATTATAGACTGTCTATATTACTCCTATATATCTATATGGTTCTAGTCTATCCATAAGAGTATTCCAGTTAAATTATTGTAGGGTACATGATTAATGTACGTATACAACTCTATTCTACCTGTATTATTCTAGACTATCTATATTATTCTATCTTATGTATATGGTTTATTCAGTCTGTAAGGTTATAGTCTCATCTATATCATTCTAGTCTATCAGTACGGTTACATGTCATCTGTATTACTCTTGTCTATATGATTCTCTATTCTATCTATACGTTTGTAGCCTACCTATATGTTTCTTAATATGTACGTAATGTGTAGCTGTTTCAGTTACTTTGTTCGGGTACGATCACTTGTCACGTTAATGCGTGGCACACTGTCAAAATGTTGCCGCCTCACTGACTTCAGGGTGTGTGAATTCCTTCTCAGCGACATTCTGTATGCACAGTTAATGAACATGCCAGGAACTTCATTAGATGTCCATACACTGGCGTTGTGAATTGAACAGCATGAGGTCTGAAAGACTGTGTTCAGTCATGTGTTGATTGTAGAGAAAAATAATTCCTAATTTGTGGTTACTTGAAACGGGCATGCACCCAGAGAAAAACATGTCACACGGCGTAATAGCGTCTGTGTCTCATTCAGTTCATCACTTTGTTCTTACTGTGATATTAAATCTTAACCGTCTAAAGCAGTGGTTCTTAACGTCTGGTCAACGGACCCCTTGGGGGGTCGTGGACAGATTTCAGGGAGTCCATGGACTTATTAATCCATTAAATTTTAATGGATTAATAAAGAAGCCCACATATTACCATATTACATATTCGTTATCTTTTTATATTTTGAAATCTGTATTTGAGCATAATTGGTTTGCTTTGTAACACAATCTATAATATAGATTGTAGACTCTATATCCATGTATTTTATTTCATGCTTTTACGTACATTTTTCTGAGATGGGGTCAGCAAGTTTCACCAGGCTTTCAAAGGGGTCCATGGAACAAAAATGGTTAAGAACCACTGGTCTAAAGAGCAGTGGTTATTGTAAGTGACACAAGCTTCAGTACCATACAAGTCTGTATTATGTCCACACACGGTGTTTATGGGTTTTGTTTGAATCTCGGAAAAATAGAGTGATTAGGTTTTTGTCCCCCAAGCAGCGTTAAATTTTGAATCATTTTTATTGAGACTTCATGAGATATAAAGTGATCTTTAAATGATATTTTAATATTTCGAAAACATTTAATGTTCACCCGTGATGTATCCACCGCATCGCGGTAAGGTCATCTGCTTGTGCAACCGACCCTGAGAGATATACCACCAGCAGCGTACCTACCGACAGGACCTCATTTGCCAGAGAGTGCAAATAGAAGGTGTCAGAAGAAGAGTGGCACCCTGCAGGTCTACAGGCAGTGAGGCGCTAAGGCCAGACTTAGGTAGCATAGAGCTGCTACTGACTCGGCCAAAGGATATTTCAGTTTCTGACAGTTTTCATGTGAATTACTGTAGGCACGGATAAATGGCGTATGTTGCTGTGAACGCAGTAAGAAGCTTCGGTTTCCATAAAAAGGTTGGAGTCTTTTAACTATCTGAAGAATTGTTAGATTCTCAGGAAAGAATTTGTTCCATGCAGTTAGTAACTTAGAGATACATAAATATTTATCTAATTAGGTAGGCAGTTTTTTACCGTGGTGCAACAGCCCCTACTGGGCCAGGGCCTATACCTGTACAACACACAACAGTCACAGGGGACACACATCCATGTCCCCTGCGGGATTGGGACCCACAGTCCCAGCAAGCAAGCAGCCGCAGAACCATGCCTTAGACCGCGCGGCCACTGGAATAGGCAAAATTCTCGTCAGGTAGAGGTCACAGCATCGGGCGCACTTCAACAAGCCCATAACGGTTCTTTTCGTGAAATGCAGATATAAACGTGTATTTAAAAATATTGAAATATGATGTAGAGGTGTTCTGAATAATCTAAATAATATGGCAGTGTGTCAAACAAATCTCAGTGGACTGACGTTTCACACTTATTTGTTTGCGCTAATAAGGAAAGTTCATACCATTCGGAATTCCATTATAGAAAAATGTTCGGCTGTAAATCTGGGTGAAGAATACCGTCTTCAGGGACATGACGCTTACAGTCTGTTAGAAATTTCACAAAGTTTTTTGGGATTGTGTTGCTCCCAACGCCAATGTAGATGGAGCAGAATATTTCTCCGAAACGTCTGTAACTTTCTACCACACAAGTCTTTACATCCCAGAAGACCTTCCCTTCTACACTGCAGAGGAGGACAGCACGTTGTCCCGAGCCATCTGTGAATTTGTAACCAACTACAGAAGACAGCACCTGTCACAGTAACCGACTACAGAAGACAGAACCTTTCACAGTAACCGACTATAGAAGACAGCACCTCTCACAGTAACCAACTACATAAGACAGCACCTTTCACAGTAACCGACTATAGAAGACAGCACCTTTCACAGTAACCGACTACAGAAGACCACACCTTTCACAGTAACCAACTACAGAAGACAGCACCTTTCACAGTAACCAACTACAGAAGACAGCACCTTTCACAGTAACCGACTACAGAAGACAGCACCTTTCTCAGTAACCGACTACAGAAGACCACACCTTTCACAAAAAAGGCAAATGATGCATTGAGCGTTGTGAGAGGCAAATCTTGACACACATAGACTCGAATTCATTGGAGTGAAGGCAGGCGAAATTCTGTTATCTTTTTTACCCTGAAGATGGAATCAACTTTTTCCTACGAACGTTGGTATTTGTATACCGAACATACAGAACATGGATTCACATTCCAAAGAAAATAGTCTTAAAACTGCGATATTTCCTGACGCTGATACTGAAGTCTCGAAGAATTTGCCTCCTGTTGTGTTTCAGCCATTTTCCTAGTTTTGACATGCTTCCACATATGAACTTATGCATAGGAACAGACAATATCATTATAACGCGCTTTGGCGCCCGTAAAGCAAACAATATGTACGGCGTTGCATGTTTTGACACTCCGTCATATTTTGCAACTTAATGGACGTGTAAGACATAGGAATTAGCACCTTAGGCCACTTTATGATAGACGTTACTTAATTGCCTTCATGGAAAACGTCAGGCAGAAAGGCAAGTTGCACTGTTTTATTATATTGAAGGCAACATAAGAATGTCTACATATTTGACTTCAAGTACGTGATAATTGAATATAATTTGATAAGCCTACATATAGATTTTTTGTAAATTCATCCAATTTTATCCCAGCAGTTAAGAATTGTTTTCGCTTTGTCTTGTTGTGTGCCTGGAAGTAGGTTCCATTTTTTTATTTTACCATAAATGTGCTCGGACATGGACGTATTCTAATCTTCTCGTATCATGAAATATATTACATTTTAATTCCTCACTAAAAGAGCAAAAGATATTTCTAAATCTATGAAAAGAAAATAATATTTTTTAAAAAAGTGAGAGAATCGTGTGCCTCTAGCCTTTCTTCCACAGGAAGTGCCACGTTTATGTTATGTAGTCTGTGCGATTACAGGATAGTCGTGCCTCAATATTGCTCAAGAGAAAGGGTCTGTATTTATATTTAGGTTACAATCATTCTTTTCTTCGAACGCACGCAACTTGCACAATTAAAGTTGAGTAGGCCCACATTTGACACAAGCAAGTTTATACGAAATAAAAAAACATACATTCCTTAGCATAACCTACATAAACTCATCCGACAGTTGCTTAGTGTATGACATAGCGTCCGGTCTCGATTTCCGCTCTCTCAGCTTCGCTAAGTCTTGCTTCTTCCTCTGCGTTCTTGGCCAAAGCCTCAAGAATGGCTTGAGGTATGGGAGGTGCGACTGGGAGATGAGCGCCTTCAGGTACGAACCCATTCTCGTCAGCGACATAGGTCACAATGATGTCGTTGCCTTCAGGATCCTTGTACTTGTAAGAGCCACGCACGGCCAGGTGCTCGTCCGATGTCCCTGGGTTTTTCAGTTGCCCCACCTCCTCCCGAGCAATGTCATTTCCGGTCTCAAAACTGAAGGGAAATAAGAAAAGAGATTTGAGTTCTTCAGTGATACTGTGTTAGCTGCTGACATTTTATTAGCTGCTGATATTGTGTTAGCTGCGGACGTCGTGTTCGCGGCTGATATTGTGTAAAATACTGATACTGTGCTAGTTGCTGACATTATGTTCGCTGCTGATACTGTGTTATCTATTGATATAGTTGGGTTTCTGGTATTATGTTAGCTGTTGATATTTGTTAACGTCAGATATTGTGTCAGGTGTTGATTTTTTTTGCCCAATAAACATGGCAAAATAATGGAAAATATAGCAGGTTCCTATTTCAGATTATTAGCCGTTCATCCCGTGTGGCGGTAAGAAACAAAACCAACCTTCTTGTAACACATCTATCCAATCAACCAAGGTTAATTAAAAGTCAGTAAATTATGTCTTGTGCTGATTTGTCTTTTTAGTCAGGTCAGTGGTGGTAGTGATACTTTCCTTTCGTACAGAGATGGCGTGAATTAAAGGATGTTACCGCCTTTTCGGAGGAACGTGCAACTTCCATCTTCAATGTCAAAGTGATTACGGTAAGCAAATCTTAGGTTTTAAATGGTAGTCGCTCCCCCAGACACACGGAAGGGAGAGAGGTATAGGTTTCCGGTGCAGGGCGGTCCGAAGGGTGAAGTGGAAGGTGTATATAACAAAGACTCTGCGTAAATGCTGTACACAGACACACGTGAGCATACAGCAGCTGCTGCGATATCCGTAAACACACGCATTAGTCATAGAACCACCTGAAGCTGTATCCTCCAGCAAAGTCCGTGTCTTGCGCTGATCTGAGGATGGGTATTGGCGTCGTTTGCTGTTGTGGAGCCGAGGACACCACTCCCAGCGCCACGACGCATAAAACTGCAACCTGGAAGACAAGCAAGACATCGTTATTGTTCTTTATTTTAAGCTATCACTGTGAAATAAGCACTGTTTCCTGGTTTCTTGGTTTTTTCATGATGTGCGAAGCGAATTTACCGACGGCGTTTCGGAACTCCCTGTGGGTCCTACTTCACTGGTCAAATGAAAAAGAAAATGTCATTGGCAAATTCGCTTCGCACATTGTGCAAAAACCCAGAAACGAGAAAAAAGTACATTACTGTTGTTGTTATTATTATTATTATTATTATTATTGTTGTTGTTATTAAACACGTTGGGAGAGTAACAAAAGCAACTATTAGGTTCGTCATGCCTGTCAGTCCGTCTGTACGGGACAGCTCGTCTCCCACTGGACAGATTTTTGTTAAATGTTATAGTAAGGCGTTTATAAAACTTGGTCGAGGAAATTAAAGTTTGGTTAAAATCGAAAAAAAAAACAGACGTTTTACATTAAGACCTGAATATGTTTATGATAACTTCATTGAATTCTTCTCGAAATAAAAAAAAAAGATTTTCATGTATATTTGCAGACATGATCAAAGTGCACATTTACCGGTAATAGTGTTTCTTGCGAGAAAATTATGAAAAATACTGCAGAGTCAGATAGACAACAGATCATCGAACATAACGTGTCGCAGACAGGATTAGACCTGCATGCCGAGTAATTAACACAACGATACGTAATGTACCTTTATTTAGTACTTATTGCTTTAGACCGGAAGAAACTTTGAGGTTAAGTTGCCTTTTGCATGAAGCAACTTAGGCAAATTACAGGCATTGCATTTAATACGTAATGCTGTATGCTTGACTATAATTACATAATCACATAACGCCACATAGGCCTACCGTAGACAGAAATTTGTTGTGGTGTGACGTAATAATCACTTACGTTAAATGTGTAGTGACGTCACATACCTGTGTGGCGATAGATTCCTTTTGTTACTCTGTATGCGGTGCGTAATAAGGAAAATGAAAAGGTGCCATCTTAATACTTAGTTTTTATGGCTTATATATAGGAGTATGAAAGTTTGGATGTAGATAGATTATAAATATGCCTGTAAGATGTGTGAGAGCTACTTGAAGTCAGAAATTACAAAATATCTCATCGAGCTGAAACTTTGAGGTTACAGTGACCGATCAATCTAACAAAAAATCAACGTCAATATAAAATAAAGGTAAAGCAATCCCTATACAGGCCTGGACAGTCCTTTAGGGCCCCAGGAGGTTAAGACTCCCAGAATTTCTAAACAATCGGTATATGAAGGTGGCAAGGTTGTCAGCCCTAGACACCGGCCACCTTTACCCCCAAGGAGATGCCCTCGGTGCTCATTTCTGTGACAGGCTGAGTCAACTCCAGGGCCATTGTACGGCTGGAAGGAATACTGGACTGGATAACATAAAGGAGAAAAATAGTTTCTTTTCACGTACTACATAAGAATTATACGGGCTTAAAATAAGGGCATTTCTGCTGTAGATATAAGTGGCCTTGTAACTGGTGGAAGTGAAAAATTCCGCACTCAGGTAACGGAATGTGGCTTTGAATAATAAGAATGATTGATGCTATTGAAATTTAAATGCAGAAGAACGTCTGAAGAAATGTGGCATTGACAGTGTTAATTATGGATGATGAAGGCATTCCACGGTGTGCTGACTGACACAAGTCTTACTGAAGTGTACTGAACAGCAGGCCGTTACCGAATTCTCTGCTGAAACTTGCTGTCTGAACTCAGATTCTTCAGCACATTCACATTTAGTTCTTTTCCTATTTTAGGCGTGTTGACAAGACTGCGAAAAGAGACGGTTCGTTTCGTCACGTCTGTCTGTTTGTCTGCCTGCATGGAACGACTCGGCTTCCACTGGACGGAATTTTCATGGAAATTGGTATATGAGAAATTTTCGAAAATCTGTCGATAAAATTCAAGTTTCGTAAAAATCTGACAAGAATAACCGGTACTTTACATGAACACTTGTGTATGTATGATATCCTACTGAGGTATTCTTAGAATGAGAAATGGATTAGAAAAAGACTGTGGAGAATGTCAAAACATAGATTTTATGTTCAATAGCTTTTTTTCCGAAAACCGCACCCTTCTGAAATAATGTGGAAAAATATTGTTAAGAAAAGTTATTGCCTGTCGTTTTATTACCGCGTTAGTGGCGATGTAAATAGCTCGTCGATGGCTCATGTTCGACATGCAGATGTCGTCGGGTAGGTTACATGTGGGCTGAGCGTTATGTTGGACCCGCAGATGTCGTCGGGTAGGTTACATGTGGGCTGAGCATTATGTTGGATATGCAGGTGTCGTCGGGTAGGTTACATGTGGGCTGAGCGTTATGTTGGATATGCAGGTGTCGTCGGGTAGGTTACATGTGGGCTGAGTGTTATGTTGGACCTGCAGATGGCGTCGGGTAGGTTACATGTGGGCTGAGCATTAAAGATAATGCAGATGGTGTCGGGTAGGTTACAGGTAAATGAGCATTATGTTGGACATGCAGATGACGTCGGGTAAGTTACATGTAGACTGAGCGTTAAGTTGGGCATGCAGATAGTGTTGGGTGTGTTACGTGTAGATTGAGAATCTTGTAGGAATACCAGAAGCAAATATAATCTGTCGTCATGGAGTAAATTTCCCGCCCACTGCATGAGTGACACATTTGTTACATGTATGTCTCACGCGTATTCACCAAGGCCCTGAATCTCCATGCGTTACGTGTCACATTATATGGCCACGTCTCGCTAAAGAACGTACAAAAATCAGTGCCCAGCAGAACTCCCACTGCGCAGTTTGCACTTCTACAAGCCTGTTGGCGTTGTAGTTAGTAAAATGGTTGATGTTTATTATTCTGGTTGTTATTATTATTGTTTTTTTAGTTTTGTGTGGAACATAGTGGGGCCACCATATGTCAGTCAGTAGGCCTATATTGACGATGCTATGAACTAGATGATTAGCCTTCGTTTCCTGGTGTGGGCAAGGGGACCTAAACATCTAGGCGTACATTACGAGCCGTGGTTTACCGTGACTCTTACCGCGTGGGTTAAATGGGAAGGGCGTGAGGCTGATCGCTCGCTACGTTAGACTGTGTGCAACTACATGCACTCCCCCTACACGCCTTCAACGCCGTTAACTTCACATGGTGAACATACGCAGAGATTCTCTGTGCCTGACAAATTGGATTTGACCTCGTGTTTACGTATCTCCATCTTGTTTATAATCGACTTACCGTCACTTTAGGTACGAAATAGTGTCTATATCCGTAGCAAATTTGACATGCCTTCCATTGGTTGAGTGATTCCCACCATCAAACCGAAAGCACTGCCTCTGTCTCATTACTTTATATTCTACAAACTGTGACCTTGGTGACAGCCACATACTGCACGAGGCCTGCTGCCATACGTCACGTCCGTACCTAAAATTCGGCCGCCATATTGTCCCTCCTGCTTCATATGTTTGTGAGTCCGTCATGTGGTTATTTTTCATGTTGAAAAATTCCAATATAACCTTTGTGATATAATTATTATTATTTAGCAGGCTGTGGAAAGTTTCCACATCTTCCTGCGCCCATTTGACAATTATATTATCTTCTTCCTCCAGTTGCTTCTGTCATTCCAGTCTTCTTACATTAATCCGTTTCCTCCCATCAGTCCTCTAATCCCTTGCGCCCAGGTAAGTTTGGGTCTACCTCGTTTTCTTGTTCTTGGTGGATGCTATTTCATAACTTCTTTTGGCAATCTCCCCTCTTCCATTCTTTGGACATGTCCATACCATTGAAGTTGTTCGGTTTTAATATTGTCTAAAAGAGACCTTGCTACATTCGTTTTTATTTAATGATAGTATTCCTAATTTTGTCCTTCTTGGAAATTCTAGCTGAGCGTCGCCAGAAGTCCATTTCTCTGGGATTAGTTTTGCTGCCGTTTTTGCTTTCAAACACCATGTTTCTGCTGCATATGTAATTGTACTGTTAACTATTGCATGATAGATGTGGGTCTTTGTTTTGGGGGTCACATCGCGGTCCCACAAAATGCTGTTTAACTTTGTTATAGCTGCTCGTCCTCTATTAATTCTATCATTAAGTTCTGGCTCGTGATTTACATCTATGGTTATTCTTACCCCCAAATAAGTGCATTCACTTACATGACTTATTATCCCCTTCCCATCTCCTAGTTGTAAATCTCTTGATGTGTCTCCTATGGCCATATATTTAGTTTTATTAAGGTTTAATTTTAAGCCCCACAATTCATACTCGTCTATTAATTTCCTTGTCATGTATTCTAAATCCTCTTAATCTTGTGCAATTAGTAATTAGCAAATAGCATTGAAAATATTGCCGCATCCTGAATCTCCAATCCCATCCTTACACGTTTCTTACAAACACACAAAAACACACACACACAGACACATGACTCACGCACACAGACACACACACACACACACACACACAAGCACACACACAGACGGATGTTTATCTTGATAGCTTACGTCTTTTCATTTTCAGAAATGGATATTTGTTGTTGGCTAATTGACAAGACAGGGGGAGAATAATGTGCCATTTTTATTGTTTTACAGAAAGTTCAGTCTTAAGTTCAGGGAGAATTTATCGCATGTACTGTCTTTAGTGCTCCTATCCCTAGGCGGCAGGGACCTACTTCAGAAGCTGATGGCATCTCAGCTACTCCACGACTTCTCCGTGTATGCAGACTGCAGCTCAAACTCATTATCACTGGAACCTCTACAGACGTTCCTTTTCCATTTCTTAAGCCATTTGGTTTCCAGTCCACATACTCAAGTCTCCTTTGTGTATTTTGTAACACTTTGATAACAATTTGATAAACATATTATCCACGTGACGCCATCAGAAAGACCGCCAAAATACTCACACGATACTACACGTAACCTGTCGCTGCTAATGCACAATCGATACTAATCTATACTGATCAGTCCTAATCTATAGTAATTGATACCAGTCGATAATAATCGATAGTAATACACAAATATCGATACCACCTATTATTGACAAAAATCGACGGATGTGTTACCAAATCACGCCAAGCTTATTGTTTGAAGTAGACAAAATTAACAATACTAATATAGGCCTAATTTATTAAACAGTCTTCTGCATTAAGTGTCCAATTGGCCGTAACTACAATGAATTCTCATGCAGTGTTCTGCAAGACCAAAGCCAGAACACCAAATTCCACGTATTTGAATGTTCACTTCACCTTTACATCCCTACGTCTAAATTTACTGCAAGAAAAGCTCACTGCTGACACTCGACATTCGAAATATTGCTCATGATTATTAACTCTCTGAGGCAATGTGTTCATATATACAACATGTAATTTAACGTTAAAAACACCTGCGGTTTCACACTTCATATATTGTTCAGTATGTTATGAATCTGTGAAGGAAGAGTAATTGCTTTCTAAAGAGTGGCAATATACCGGTCTTTTAATGTATGTGCGTAGTGTCTTCTGCAAGGTAGGGATTACCATTTGAAACATTCTTCACAAATATTTCAGACATTTGAGGATTAGACCGAAATTTACTGTTTGAGAATATTTCTACTTAGGTACAAATCAAGCGCAACTTCTAAGAGAATTATTTATTTTACGGACTTCATCTTATCGTAGCCGAAACGAACACAAGTTTTGGAACAATGACAAAGAACAGCTCTTTCTGGCTAAAAAGATCGAGCTGGGCATTGGTTAGACTTCTTGCTACTTTGTCTCCGTAATTAATTACGCAGTACATAACTGCAGTCTGCAGGGCCTGATCGCTGCTAGGCTCACTTCGGAAATGCCAGGCAGCGCAATATCTCTTTTAGAAACCTTTACTTTATTGGAAGTACATTCATCGCTTCAGCCACTGTGGACGGCTTTGACACTGATAGAAAACGTTTCGTGGCACGCGCACAACACTGCTTCCGTTCATACCAGGTTGCATCTTCACCCCCTCGCCAACAGGTAGCACGTAAAGCGGCCACTGCTGTATGTGCCTCCCTAAGGTTTAACATAGTCTTCTTTTTTTAAACAACAGAAAAATGAAGAAATGTAGAGGCCAAGTAACCGTAACATCGCTGGGAGCCATTAGAATGTACTCCTTCTTCTTATTTTGTTCGGCCGATGAGGGAAATAGAGCCGATTTCCGAGAGGCAGTGGGTTGTATAGAAATCAAGAAGATGGACAGAGTCTAAAGAATAGTTTTAAACACTTAAAATCTGTAAATATTAAAGATACATTATTCTTGTTTGTGTTGTCTGGTAAATGAAGGACCCTGAAATGAAGGCAAATATTTCTTCTAAAGCTTCGATACTTAACTTTGTTACAGTCCAAAACAGAGAAATTTTCAATCTTAACCCTCTAAAGCTTAGTGGTTACGTTAAATACCACCAGGTGTAACATTAAAATTGTCCATATTCTGCTCACAAAGTTCATTATGTTTGTTTGTATTGTTCTCACAACAAACAGCAATTATTTCCCGACATAGTGTAGTGTAGGTAACAGTGTATTCTGGGATCAGACATCCTTTGCAAGGCCTAGCCACTGCTGACTTAGTGCACGGCAACGGGGAAATGAGTTGGCACTTGGTTACCAGCCGGATGTGTGAATGTGCAAAGTAGGGTAAAACTATGTAATTTTAATAGAGTCTTACCGCAGCTGCTGTGGATGATGCTTGACTGAAAGACGGGAGACGGAGAAAGACAGAAGAGATATTTTACACTTTAATTTTGATCTTGTTTGCTTCAGGTAAGCGTTGCTATATAATGACGTTCTAGTAAGATTTAGCAGCAGAGATTTCGGAATTATTTAAATTAGTTTTGTGCGTGTTGGTTGGGAAATTTTACAAGGAGTAGATGAGAAAGGGGACATATATCTCTGAACCGCCTGGTGTTAGCAGTGACTAGGTCCTTACTATGGTGGCGTATCTTGTTTATAGTAACCTAGTAGAATAAAGAGCAGTAGTTAAAACATCCGAGCTGTGAGTATACACGCCATACAAGGCGGCGGTGTGAACGCCGTGTCAGCAATTTCCATGATCCTCCGTATCCCACGCATCATTAAGCAGTAAATTCGGTAGTGGAATGCAGAGTACATATCCCTTTTTACCGCTCGGGGGCCTGCTTCCCATAATCCACGTCCCAGGGAAGCACCCACTACCGGTCTGCAGCTAGACCAGATTGGAAACCCGTAAAAATCGGCAGGGAAAGCGGATTGTTGTCTCGCACCCGCAGTCCCGCCGTTACAATACCATTAACTGACAGGCTGTTGTAAACAAGAGGGAGTGTGTTTACTGCACGGTAGGAGCTGGATCATTAAATATAATTCAGTTTAATCTTAGCCTTTGACCGTGTATGTAGGTATGTAAACACGTACAAGTGAAAAGTACAAGCAAATCCCCTCACCTTCGTCAGAGATGGCGCCCCAAGACTGACAGACGGTAGAATGCAATACACAGAAATGTCATGAGCCCCAGAAGGGGCTCCAAAGCAAAACATACTTACAGATGGTTTGTTAGACAAAAGGCAACACTAACTGTAAATTAGTTTTCATACCCTGTCTCCTTAGGAAACTTTACTTAGTTACTGTTTTCGTGCACACCCACAAAAAAGAACACACATTTACGAAGATGTAACACCTAACGTTAAAACATGAATAATCGCGAAGCAAGCAGTCTGCACGTAACAGTGACGTACCTGCGGCAGTACCATAGTGTGGCGTCTTACTGTTAGTCACACTGAATTAAATGAACGATGAGATGAAGTTACCGCTGTACATTTATATATGCTGACACATTTCGGTTTGTAGACAGCAGCCTGGATGGGAGGGGGACATCTTTAAAATTCTCTTACAGAGCCAGGTGGAGGGAAGGAGGGAGGGGGAGGGAACTTGTTTGTACCATCACAAATTATCGACACACACGTGCAAGTTCAGTTCGGGTGGGGACGCACCTGCCGGACTTGGTTCCTCCTGTTTGGATAGGAACATTTTATGTTAAATGAGACAATTGTCGAAAGTTTAAACTTAAAAGGTGCAGGATGATTTTGACCTTTTTAGAAGGAGCGATATCCAGTCACTTTATAACAGTACTCACTAATTTCAGTGTGAATTATTATGTGCACATATTCTACAAACCTAGAGTGACATTTAAAGAGACAGAGAAAGATTAACGGTACTCGTAGTTCTGTAGATGACGGGAAATACTGAGTTTGCGAAATATACTTTCTGAAAAGAGGAGTTGCCAAAGTTAACAAACTTAATTACCTTACTTTTATTACCGTGTTCAACACAACAAGATGTCCTACTTAAAAACTGCACAAACCAGTCAAGCTCCTCACAACAAGAACATCAAAACCTAGACACCCTATTATAATTCGAGTAGTTATTTTAAGAAGCAACGTGCTTCTGGGAAACTGGTTGCCAAACTCATGAGGTAAATGTATCCACGAATTCCCAGCTGCAAAATTTACCAAGCTTAAAAGCCTACTCTTTATAACGATGCATACAACACAACGAAATGCCTTCCTTAAAAAAAGTATCTTTTAATTTAAAATGAGGTAGAGGAGTAGAAAAAGGTAAAGTGTAAACAGTATGAAGAAAATAACAAAATTATTCGATATTGGTGAGGAATTTGTTGGTCGTGGCGTATTTCAAATACATTGCCACCATTTGTCTGGAAGGAATCATTTGACCCTGCAGAACGTCAAGTTAACAATATCCCATTTGAGACCTTGACGGCAAAGAATATTTCTAATTTCGATATTATTGCAAGATACTTAAAGGAGATGTGACACTAAAACTGGAAGAGTTCAGAGCTTCGTTCTCGGTAATTCAGAGGGTCGAAATGCTTTAAGCAGTCTTTGCATGATTTCGGTTTGAACTGTTGGGCTCAGGTGAGTTTAGAATTGGCAGGGAACAAAACTCCTGGGAGGAGGGCATGATTTTAAAATTTGTCCCATACAATTGCCACATCTAACAGAGTCTGGATCCCAATAATTTGAAATCCTATCTATTGGACAGCGTAGCTTAGCATTCAGTGGTTTTCATAGACGGGACGAGTCCTGTATCAATTGTGTGTTACTTCTGGTCCACAAGTTGAAATAAGACACACACACACACACAGGCGCGCGCGCGCACGCACGCACACAGCATGGTCACTTCAGAACTTTGTATTTTTTCTATGGTGTCAAGTTTTCTGCGCTGTGATGGCATATTGAAGACGGCTTTGTTTTCAGCAAGACCGCCGTGAGATCCTAAAACATCACTGTATTCCACCTTAGTAAAGAAAGAAATCCAAATTGTAGTGCTGTCTGTGTGTTTCTATATCTGCACAGATTTGACCACTTCAAATTCTCAACCAGATGACCGAATTCTGCGCAACTTGGCACGAATACTATTGCAGTGGATGACATGCTAAAGCCATGCTTCTACTTTTCTCCATTTTCACTTGTACATTTTTCATGTAGTCAACTACAGACTGGAAAACGCACATAAAGTTTTGGACAAGTGCTGCACAATAATGTGTGATCTCTATGTTTTAACTTTGTGTTTATTTTGACAGCCTTTTTTAATAATTCGTGTGCACAGTGTCAAGATCGTGTGCACAGTGTCAAGATCGTGTGCACAGTGTCAAGATCGTGTACACAGTGTCAAGATCGTGTGAGCTGAAATTTAGTTTGTGATTTTAACATATGGACGCCTAAGTGTACTTATACACCAATTAATGACCGCACGATGGTGAAGATATTTACGTCGAAACATGTGTAGGGGTGTGTATAGTTTTTAATATAAACTGTTCCAATATTGTGCATTAGTTAGTGTTTATTATTTCATGATGAAAATGAATGATGTGAATAATAAAAAGCCTTCATCTTATTCAATGCTGCCTTTGCCATGGCAATTCCGGATTTAACTTCATGTGTACATCTTGCATCATTTCTTAACATGGTACCAAAATATTTGAAGTATTCCACATTCTGTTGTACTTTTTGGTTTATCACAATGTGTATTGTCGATTGTTGCTTTGAGATACTCATTTTCCATATTCATTGCCATTTGTGTTCCGTTGCCATAAAATTAAACTCTTTCGGATTACAGCTTCTTATGTATGTCTGTTAAGTGTACACTATCCTATCCTCAGTTTTATTCCAATATTCCCTTGGTCCTCCTTAGGAGAAATCAGATCATTACGTATAAAAGTACATTAGCTTCTTTATCCACGCAACCATATAACTTAAGTTAATAAAATGTAATTCATAATGAGATTATCCACGTAAACAATCGAAACCCCTTGATAATGTGGCGTAAATCCACTTAACAGACATACATAAGGTCTTGTGCTTCGAGCTCCTTTTTTTTATGTTTTAAGTTGTGTCTAACTTACTTAACATTTTACCCATCACCGTGCAGTACTTCCCAACATTCCCATGCTCCGTGTGTGTCAATTAACTGTATCTAGCTACTATACCCCTGATAACGGATACAACTTTTTCAGGTACACCAAGCAGTTTTCTGCCTCCCTATGTGGCAACAACGCCAGTGAACTTTGGTCAACCTTGAAGCTCTTACTTTGACCAAGGAACTGATTATTCGCAGTAATTTCTCGAGGCAAATCAGGAAGTTTTTATATCATAAGGGGCTATAGGCCCTGTACACAGCTGTAGCGAAACCCTCCTGGCTACGGCCCTTGTAAAGTAGCGGTTTTAGGCGATGTTTGACGTCCGAAGGTATGGGGTTCCAGTTTATTTTAATGTATAAATTTCATGAAAATATTTGTGTGGGATGAAGAGATAGGATGTTTCATAAATCACACTGTAAAACCAAGACTTCGGTACTAAAATTAGAATCAGTTTTTGAAGCGCATTTTCAAAAATGAGTAACACGTACTCCGACATTTCAAAACTCTGTATTTTACCTACGCGGTGTATTTACGTGTTTAATGTGACGATCACAATCAACAGTGACTATTCGCATTGTTCCTCTGCAGCACTGTTTCCCAAATTCTTTTGCTCGCGCACTCCTTTTAGGTTCGGAAAGAACTATGGATCTTTACATCCTTGCTCGCCTCAATATAGAGTGTCCGGCTGAGAGGTATCCAAGATTAAAAATTTATATCTGAAAATTGTTTTTCGTTAGATACCAATACACACCAGTAGCATACGTAAAAATGCATTGCACGATTTGACCTTGATTACACTGGTTGTTGCTCGCTTCATGGGTTCCTGTAGTTTATTGGTTATGTATTCTAATGGTCATACGAAATAAACATATCGCCAAGTAAAGAAGTTCCGCGACTATTTCTAATAAAACACTATCCCTCTAATTAAAAATAAGTAACCTATATATAATAAAAAGATCCGTCTAACGACCAACAAGTTTTATTATTTAAGGTAAAATAATAAAATATAATGTGACAACCGGTTTCAGCATTCAAAATGCCATCATCAGGTCATACCATATTGAGAATCACGAAAACCATAGATATTGGATAGTTAAAATTATAATGAGGCGACAGTCTATTATTCTAAAAAGCAAGAAAGAAGGCTTTCTTGTGTACAAGTATTGGGTAGCCCGGGAAGTTAAAATTAAATTAATGTTGATAATGTGGCATTGGGAATTGTTGGTGGTCTTACTCATATGTGGTATGTGGAAGTCCTGGAAGTAGCGGCGATTTCCTGTTTGTTGGGTGTCTGTTCTTGTATGGTGGTTGCTCGACGTGCGATGATGCTCTCGGAGAATGTAGATGGTATTGTAGAATTCGAGGAGGTTATCTGGGGAGGCGTTTCATTGATGCGACGATGCGTGTTTTCAGCTCTTGTTCTTATATGGGCGTTGTAGTCTTTGGAGTAGCTTTGGCAGGATTTTGAGATGTTTATCGTGGTTGTTGCGAAAAAATAGTGTTGATCCTTGATGCGTTGTTTGGTTCCGTATATGGTGTATCGTGGTATAGACTGCTTCTTCTTAGGATTCGGCGTAAAGAACGTGGCGGTACCAAAGGATCTTTCTTGTATAAGGTGCTGCAATGAGGCGAACTTCTTGTGGTATATATGAAAGTAGATGTGTTCATTAGCACGGTGGTTGTATGTTATTCCTCGTAGAAGCTAGTTGTGTGGAAATTGGATTTCTTTCTTATTGGAGTACCACGTATAGGAAAGAATATTCTTACTATTATTATGGTTCAGTTTCAGATTTCTGCACTTGTTGTCAGTAGAATGATGTTGGAATACTTTTTGGTACCGGACTGCGGTACGGGCGTTGTTGAGATGTGATGAATTGTAGAGGCTGGAAGCCGTTTGGCTGTGTGGTGGTTGGTGTGGAGTGCGGTAACTGTCGCCTCATTATAATTTTAACTATCCAATATCTATGGTTTTCGTGATTCTCAATATGGTATGACCTGATGATGGCATTTTGAATGCTGAAACCGGTTGTCACATTATATTTTATTATTTTACCTTAAATAATAAAACTTGTTGGTCGTTAGACGGATCTTTTTATTATATATAGGTATATTTCGGCCAACGGAATGATTAACCTCAAGATAAAAATAAGTAAACTTCGAAGTAGCCATTACAGATGTGTATCCACGGATCTCACAGGAACTGGTCGCGGATCCCTTCGGATAAGAAGAGTACACTTTGGGAACCACTGGTCTACAGCATTGACCACTTGGTCTTTAACCTTTTACAGCCTAGCGGTAACTTTACGTACCACCAGGTTTAACATTAAAAAATTCTACGTGGTGCCCACATTGCGTTTATGTGTTTTGTACGGATCTCAGAACAAACAGCAACTTTTGCCTTATAAAACCTTAAGAGACTGGTTTTTATAACCGAAGCAGAGAGTGTTTACAGCGCGGTACGCACTGAGCCCTTATATAATACAGATACGCTTCGTCTTTAAAGGGTTAAAATGGATATGGGCTGTGTTCACTGTGAGGTAAGAACTGAAGTTTTATATATAGTTTGGATGAAGGGTGTACAAATTACCCAAAAATCTGGAAACTACTTCAGTAGGCGCCAGACGGGTGACATGAGGCAAGTTCTATACTGAGGATCTAAATCACTGGCCGCCAACGTGCAGATATTTAGACACCAAGGAGTATTGGGGCCCGGGAGTTGTGCTCCTCACATTAAATCGACTTGTTCCTCTGATGCATACTTAGATATTCCTGATCCAATCACACTGATATCTGCAATTCTCAAAGCTGTAACATAAAACCAGGTAACCTTTACCAGAAAGAGGCCAGGGCCCAGCTTGGAAACATTCAGATCTCTAAATTTTATTTCCCCACTTCCCAAGTTCAATAAATGTAGTCGATCTCACTACACTGCTTACGCCTTCGCCTCTTCTATCTCTTTGCTCTGTCCACGGTGCTGAGTGTATTAGAGCTTGCCACGTTTAGAAATTCCTCTGAATTTTAAACACGAAACAGAAATTAACTACTTACAATCGCATGTAGTTCTTAAGCATGGCTGTTATAAAGCGATCCTAGACCAGTTATAAGGCCACCGTGCCTAACAAACCGGTGTGTCGAAGCCCAAGGACAGCGTCCTAAATTCTGCATACATTATCGCACACCTGAAGGCACTGCTATGCTATTCTGATGCTAAATCTGTTCTCTGTGCTAGCCGTGGCATGTTAAGATGTTACATCATCAACCGCTGATGCTACTTGGGTTACAACAGAGCTTGAAAGATTGTAATTAATTCCCTTGGAACACATTTGACCTTCAGTTTTTGATAATGTCAGTTTCTTCTCACAAATCTTGCGAATAGACTATATGTCTTTGTTCCAGAAAAGCAGAGCTCGGTTTTAGGATAGGTGACGCCCGGTTGTATATGTCTTTCAATCCATCTGCCCTCTGGGTAGGCTTACCATTTTCACGAAACAGAGTTGGCCTTGAGAAGTTTAAGTGAAACGAATAGTAAAGAAATTCCTGCAATTTATAGAACCCAAATGTTCATTACCGTGTTCACAACAGCTCATCACTGATCCTATGAATCCAGTCCATAACATTCCATCTTATTTCCTTAAGGTCCATTTTAATATTATCTTCCAAACTATGCCTAGATCTCTCAAAACGATCTCTTTCATTCACAGATCTATCCGCTCCAATGGTTGCCAAAAACACCGGAAGTTACATTTTCCTTGATTCGATCACCCCAAAAATTGGGTTAGGGAAAGCAATATAAATGTCCAGAATAAAAATTTTCCCCTGCTCCTATTAATTTCAAATATTCTTCTGATCACCCTATTCTCGAACACTCTGTACGTTCTTCCCGTATCGTGTCAGAGACCAAGTTACACACCCATACAGAAAAGACACTTATAACTGCTGATATTTTAATCATCCAAAAATTCTAATATTATTGACACCATATCTTTAAGAATGACATCCCGTTGTGATACGTGAACAGCAAGAGGGAAGTACAGACCTTCAATCACAACTACATTTATATCACTTTTGTTGCTTGCTACATGTTTCGGCTTTTGTGCAAAGCCATTATCTGGCAATTAAAAATACATAAAGTAAGATAATTGAAATACAACCCACACAACTATGATTTTTCAGATAGCTGAGATCTTAAAAAATTGGATTTGTTTACGCTTGAACTATATAAAAGTTGATATTGCATCGTAAATATTCAAATACGATAAATGTGTACTATATTAAAGTAGTTAAAATTCTTGTTTACAGATCGTACGCCTTGAGGATTATCTATTTTGAAGAACTCCCCTTTCATGCTCGGAGTACTGGAAAATAATTTTAATATTTGAATATGGTAGACCTTTATTAAATTGGAATATTTTAATATACAATGACTTTTACCTATTTTCGGCTTATACAGCTCCAATCTTGTAAAGGTGAGATTTCAGCGATCTGGAAAAATATCATTCTAATGGCTTGTATTTAAATTGTCTTTCCTTTATGTATCCTTAATTGGCCTGATAATGGATTTTCATAAAAACCGAAACATGTAGAAAGCAATAAAGCTAACGTAAATGTAGTTGTAACTGACGGTCTGCACTTTTTTAGCCATTACAGACCCAAACAGACAAACTGTGCGACAGACTTACTCAGGACATGTCGACTTACAACAAGACATCTCCCGTGTCAAAGTGTTACACTATATTTAAGATTAAAAGAAAACGGGATTATGGCACTTATATAGAAGTAAATACAAAATTAGACCCAACAGCATCACATTCAAGCAACATTTCATTTTGATACTCAGTTTTGGACATTAAAAAATACGGCATGCTGGAAATTTATTTGAGGCTATTACTGTAACCGGCTACATCTGAGAGCAAAAATGTTCTCACATCACAGGAAGATCAACTAATTCGACTGAAGAACGTTCTTTTTGACAAGTTAATATTTCCTCACCCAGTGAAAATAATACCCGTATCTGATAATATCTGAAAGTGCATTACGTGTTTACAGCAGCCTGCCACTTGTCCCTTTGCTAAGCCAGATAAACCAGGCCACGCCCACTTTAGTAATTTTAATACCGAATTTGATATTATCCTGCCATCTACACTGAGGCTTGAGGGTGGTCTTACCTACACCCTGATCATGGTCATAGTACCATATTAAAGCGGCTTCAGAAATTTGATCCCATATTTAGTATGGGGAACAACATTATGAGGCCAGCATATAATTTTGAACCGAAATATAGGGTTACTCTACTGACTAGAGAAGAATAGACAAAAGGAACTGGGCCCCCACCTGTGGTTAAAGGGCTCGTCTGGTATACAGATGGGTCCAGAGATGGGTCCAGAACACAGGATGGGAGGACTGGGGCCGGTGTCTATGGGCAATCCGAGGGTAGAAGGCTCAGCATTTCTCTAGGGAAGTATGTCACTGTCTTCCAGGCTGAGATTTATGCTATCTTGGCCTGTGTTTGGGAAATTCAAAGCAGAGTCAGATCAGAGAGAGACGTAAGTATCTGCTCTGATAGTCAAGCGGCATTGGAAGCACTACAGGCCGTGAAAACAACGTCTCCTTTGGTACGACAGTGCCAAAAGGCGCTAGATGACATCTCCACTTACCATTCTGTGGGACTCTTCTGGGTCCCCCGACATTCAGGGATACGTGGAAATGAGATTGCCGATGAGCTCGCAAGGGAGGGCTCTGCCCACCACTTTGTGGGACCAGAGCCGGCTCTGTGGGTCTCAAGGCAATGCATAAGGAGTAAAATTCAGTGCTGGATGAATAGGCAGCACTTGGTACGATGGCGGGGACTGGTTGGCACTATGAGACAGGCTCAAAAGTTAATCTCGGGCCCTAATACTACGGCCAGGACCGCGTTAATCTCCTTTAATAGGGCACAATCCAGGGTTGTTATTGGCCTCCTTACTGGGCATAACACCCTGAGAAGACATCTCCACATAATGGGGCTGGTAGATAGTCCCTTGTGTAGGAAATGTGGGGCTGGAGAGGAAACCTCAGCCCATGTACTGTGTGAGTGTGAAGCCTTGGCAACACTCAGACATATCTATCTGGGGTCCTTTTTCCTGGACCCTGAGAATGTGCGAGATCTGAGTCTAAGGGCAATCTGGAACTTCTTCAGGAGGACAGGGCGCTTGTGACTTGGGCTTAATGAGGGGGCACAAAGGGCCTGTGAAGGCCTACGTGCAACGGGACCGTGAGGGCTCGACCCATATTTACTTACTTACTACACTGAGGCTTTCGAAAAGGTCCATCTACCTCAGGTTTCCACACGAAAACTATGCAGGCAACCCTTAACTCCCAATACGTGCCAAATGCCCTGTCCATCTCCTTCTTCTTAGTTTGATCACTGTGATAATATTGGTTAAAAACACGTACCATGACTCTCAATACTGTGCAGTTTTCTCCATTACCCTGTAACCGGAACCCTCTTAGGCCCAAATTCCTTCCTCAGCACCCTACTCTAGAACACCGTCAGCCTATGTTTCTCCTTCAATGTGGGAAGCCAAGTTTCACACCCATACAAAACAACAGGCAAAATTCCAGTTCCATTTTTTCAGGCTTTATACAGGGTATACACAAAAGAATGGTGCGGTTTCAAAAGTTAACAAGAAATTTATTTCTCACCTTACACGGGCACAACGTACACCGTTAGCAGCGGCAACTGTACAAGTTTCTCATGCGTTAATCACAGTCCTTCAGTGTGTGCACCCTGGGTCACACGACACACATCCGCACGGTAACCAAATTCATCCCAGACTCGGTGTAGCATGTCCGCTGTAATGGTCTGCAGTGCATGCCTTATCCGATCACGAAGTTCCTTGAGGGGCATGGGCA
>BLKM01009501.1:2379138-2602839 GCA_013340265.1 Coptotermes formosanus | reverse complement strand
AACAGCTCTTTCACTATCCGCAAAGAGAGGAGTTTAAATTCACGCTTAATACGTCTTGTTCGTTTAAAATGAAATTCCGCCCGCCTCTTATTCTTGCCTGTAACCTGTACGTAAGGTGAAGGGGCGCAGGGTCGTTCGTCTTTATTTTATAAACTTAATTTTGTAGTATTGTCTTCTGTGCTGTGTTACCGGGTGGTCTTGTACGTTTCGGCGAAATACGTTGCCTCTGTTTTCGGGATAAAAATACAAGATGTAGGAAATGTATTCTTCCTAGTCACTGTTATTTTATCAGCCCGCTGAACGGCTGCACATCCCAGAAGATGTTGACGCTCAAAATATTGTAACTATTTTGCAAAATATTTGTTCAATGCCTATATCAAAGGACACAAAGGACATTTTGGCGCATTTGGCAGTGTTTAGATTGACATCAAATGACACGTTTATGATTTGAATTTTTGGCAGTAAAGAATATTGTCTTTGGTATATGATGCCGTGTGGTTTGATATATATACATGTACCTACACGTTGGAGAAGCCTGCTGCCTTCACTTTGCAGCCAATTTGATAATGAAGGAAGCACGTTCCCCCGAAACATCAGTAACCTTCTACCAAACTACGTGGAGTATCATCATAAAACACAATAATTTTCGAGTGATAAATGACGAAACTTTGTTCAAAATATGTTATATTCTTATGGCGTGCCGTGCAAATGTCGTACGTTAACGGGTATCTCTTCTGTGGTCCTGCTCGCCTTTATGTCACGTGATTCAACAGAAAATATCGTGTTATTGTGATCAGAAGCTGAATGTTGTAGCAAGGTGAATGAACAAGTAGTTACTGTGTAATGACAAGTTACGTAAATTCCTTGCAGGCTAGTGGAGATACACGTTTATCAGTTTCAACTAATCGAAGCAAAGTTACGTACTGGGCATGTGAGCTGAAGTTAGATGTTTCCTTGACGTCTACAAAAATAAACTTTTGTGACAAGGGGATATCTGACTTCATTAGCTTAGGCTTGTAAATTTAAGTACAGATTCCAACCTATTTAAATTCGCTACATATCCAATATTTGTGTCAATTTGTGTTCCAATACACTGTGGCGCAGTTGGTTGAGGCACTGTGCTACCAGCCGGAAGGTCGCGGTCTCGATTCTCGATGGTGTCATTGGAATTTTTCATTGACTCAATCCTTCCGGCCGCATAATGGCAATGGGGTCGACTCAGCCTCTGAAAGGAATGAGTACCAGGAGTATCTCCTGGGTGGCTGATAACCTTACCACCTTAATGTGCCAGGTGTCTGAAAATCTAGGAAGAGTCTCAAACTTCTACAGCCCTCAGGCACTTTCCAGGCCAGTAAGAGGATTGCTTTACCTTCTGTGTTTCAATACATTAGTGTCAGTTGTAGTACGTTGAAGGTAGAGTGTGGATCATGTGACAGGGTCTGCTTATGCAGATCACCTGCTGCGACAGACAGCTTCTTATTAATCTCAAATTCGGTAGCACGGAAGAGTATATTTCAAGAGGGTTCGTTTGTTTATATTCGTAATATGTAGACGTGGAAGAACATAATTTGTACGGACCGTCTGTTCTATCCCTTCTCTGAGCACCGCAGCTGCTATGGAATATGCCGGCAAGTGCAGCATTTTTTGCGATATAGCTGTTGTTCTGGGAGACAAAATAAATGAAACGGCCCCTACATTTGCAGCCTACTTTTTCCTGAAGGAATAAAGTATACATTTATATTTAGGAAACTTTTAAGTAATCGGTACCAACCGCGTGATATTTCAAGTAGTTGCCTGGGCTCACTTCAGGTAAATTTCCTCAAGTTCTAAATAAAACAGGCAGGCTGGTAAAATGTGCCATCCAGGCACATCCTTTAACAGACATTTTGCTGTGTAAATAGCCCATTGTTCTCCTAATTTCTTTCTTCATATTACGCAAAGGAGCATTTTTCAGGTATTTGTGCACTTGTAAAGCGTCATGAGGAGGAATCACACAGTACGCTGCCTGCGGAGTGGCGGTAATGGTGCCTGTCCGTCACAAAATGCGGACTTTCTTCTGAAGAAGGAACTAAGTATTAACCAAATTTTTTTATGTTGTTCATTTCCGTGCATATGCTCACTACAGTAACAGAGATCCAACTTATGCACAATGCTACCGTTTATTTATCAAACTTTGTCTTTTAGATCCCCAATATATTTCGGCAATAACACCCCCTGATGATGGCATAACTATTGCCGAAATATGTTGGGGAACTAAAGACAAAGTTTGATAAATAAACGGTAATATTGTGTATAAGTTGGATCTCTTTTACTGTAAGTATTAACCCTTTAAAGCTCAGAGATAACTCAATGTGTTACCTGTTAATATTACAGAAATTTTACTTTTTCCCCACATATTGCATTTACTTGTTTCTTATATTTATCAGATCAGATGACAGCTAATATCTTATATGTTATTGAAGAGCTCAAATTTAAAAAGGCATTTTTATAATTTTCAATACTGTTAAGATTAATTCGGGTTTGAATTGATTAAATTAGAATAAATCTGGAAAATACACCAAAGATTTAACATGTAACAAGCCAGTAGATCACGTCAGACATGCTGAAGGCTTAACGTGTTGTAACCCAGTAAATCAAGTGAGACACACTGAAGGCTTAACGTACTGTAACCCAGTAGATCAAGTGAGACACACAAAAGACTTAACGTATTGTAACCCAGTAGATCAAGTGAGACACACTGAAGGCTTAACGTATTGTAATCCAGTGGATCAAGCAAGACACACTAAAGACTTAACGTATTGCAAGCCAGCAGATCAAGTGAGACACACTGAAGGCTTAATGTATTGTAACCCAGTAGATCAAATGAGACACACTGAAGGCTTAACGTATTGTAAGCCAGCAGATCAAGTGAGACACACTGAAGGCTTAACGTATTGTAAGCCAGCAGATAAAGTGAGACACACTGAAGGCTTAATGTATTGTAAGCCAGCAGATCAAGTGAGACACACTGAAGGCTTAATGTATTGTAAGCCAGCAGACCAAGTGAGACACACTGAAGGCTTAACGTATTGTAACTCAGTAGATCAAGTGAGACACACTGAAGACTTAACTTATTACAAGTCAGTAGAACAAATGTGAAGGGACTGGAATTACCAGTTACGTTAAAGATTATATGCTGTGAGATGTGACACCGTAGAGCCTGGCAAATTCCTACTAGGCTACATGACGTCACATTTCAAAGGCCGTAATCTCCATAGTGACAGCCATGAGAACCTCGAACGTCCACACGGTGATCTTGACCCTCAATTGCTGTTACTACACTAAAGAAAAGGTTAATTGAATCAAGTTTCACTTTCACAAGAAGTGTACACGCACGAAGAATGGAATGTTGTCCGGTAACTTAAAGAATTTTGAGGTCTTAAGACAGACCCAGTTGTGAAGTCACGTCCTAACCAGACTGTGGCTTTTAGATAACAACAAACTGGACTAAAATGCAAATTAAAATGTGTAAAGTTGACCCTGTCCCTAATTAAGCATCACGTCATGAACGCATATGGGCATTCTCAACCTGGGGAAAAGATGGAAGTGTGTGGTCAGCATCATGCCCTGGCCAATTTACCTCCTTTATATTGAACACTGGAAGGGCATTCGAAGGTACGATAAACAAAGCAAATCGTCTTCAGACCTGTTGGCAGTGCTGATTGTCAAGCCTCTACAAGGTCATGCCGCAATGAGAAATAACGGAAGAAACGTGAGAGTGAAAAATATAAAGTCCAAGAAGAAAGGATTGGAGACAACTACCAGATGGAGGTAGAAGAAGAGAGAAAGTTGGAGTACACAAATAAAACGCAATAAACTCTTTAATTTTAGTATACTTGTCGTGTAACTACTATATATTACAACGTAATCAAATCTTTTATTTCATTGTCCTGTTACTCTCTTTGGATTTATCATATCTTGCGTAGAAACTGCCTTTTAAGCACGTGGTTGAAAGAAAGTTGGAGGAAAGGATAGAAATGACGGGGAGACGAGGAAGAAGACGTAAGAAAGTACTGGATGGCCTTAGGGAACAGACAGGGTTCTGGAAATTGAAAGAGGAAGCACTAGCTTGCAGTCTACGGAGCGCTCGCTTTGGAAGATGCTATGGGCCCGGCCTAAGACTCACTACACTTTGAGTGAATTATTCTGTTAATTGTGGGCCTACTTTGGCTACTCAGAGATACATGACACATTTTTCATGCAGATTTATTAATTTCCTATAGAGAACTGTACTCCATATAAATAATAATGCCAGCTACGTTTATAATTCTAACAAAATTATATTAAAGTGAAAGTGGCAATCATGGTGCCGGGAAGCCAGCGGCTATTTTTCCTGCAGTTACTGGGTTCAGTATTCCCGAATTTAGCACTAACGGCGTTTTCTCAGAAACGAATCCTTGCGTTTTGTGTGTGTGTGTGTGTGTGTTGGGCGGGGGGGGGAAGGTTCTGTACAAATACAGAAGAGGTATGGTCTCCGACACCTGACTGCATGACGTAAATTTCTGACCGAGCATGCGCAATAAGCACTCTGGTTCCGTTATTCTCATATTAATTTCAACTGACGTTTGAACACATATGACCCTCACGTGTTCAGCCGCCGGGAATGAAGACGATTTGCAATACACAGAAGTCCTGCAGATAAAATAGTTCCAAGGCAAACGGCTAAGCTAACAGGAACCTCCTCATTAGGCGTTCCTCACGTATCGTTAGTCGTGATTCTGTAACGATCTGCGGCAGTAGGCGATAGGTTATACGAATGTTGCATTGAGACACTCGACGTTTCGGGATTTGGCTTCAGGTGATTGTCATTAGACAAAAGATTGTAATAATTTATATTTTGGGTATTGGTTATTCAACCCCTTCAGCACAACCACTAGCGCTTTCCGTACGAACTCCAACGGAATAAATGCTGTATTTTAACCTTTTAAAGCCTAGCGGTAACTTTACGTACCACCAGCTTTAACACTCAACAATTCTACGTGGTGGTCACGTTGCATTTATGCGTTTTGTACGGATGTCAGAACAAAGAACAACTTTTGTCTTATACAGCATTAAATGACTGGTCTTTATAACCGAGGTGGAGGATGTTTACAGCGCGGTACGCACTGAGTCCTTATATAAAACAGATACGCTTCGTCTTTAAAGGGTTAAAATACGAATTAAAATATTCCCATGAATGTTTAAATTAAACAATATCACACTAGCTGACAAAAGTGGAACATGTTCGAAATATTGTTTGAATTTATTTATTTCCCAATTTTCAAAGGGTTAACAACATTCTTTTCCCACGTGTTGAAAACCGGCACACACACACATACACACATACATACATACATACATACATACATACATACATACATACGTACGTACATACATACATACATACATACATACATACATACATACATACATACATACACACACATACATACATACATACATACACACATACGTACATACATACATACATACATACATACATACATAAATACATACATACATACATACATACATACATACATACACACACACACATACATACATACATACATACATACATACATACATACATACACACAATATTTTGCTGAGTAAAGAGGAAATTTTTTACCAAAGTCGAGTGTAAAATTAAAGGTAAGTGTATGCCTGACCTTTATTAAGAACCGTGTCATAGTGATGTATTGCGGAGTGCAAGTACAGCTCCACACATTCTTAAACTCAGCATTAAGCGCTGTGTATGGACATATTCAAGTCCCGGCAGCTTCAACATCGGAAGCATTTTCCTTGCTGCATGTTTTAGTAGGAGTGTAAGCCGCAGAGCAGATCTGGAGCTTCTGGCGGAAATCAAGACCCGATTCCAAGCTCATTTTTACGTAAAAAATGTAAAACTGTAGCAAATTAAACAAACTTAACCTTTTAAATGATGTCGTCATACCACATATGTCGGAAGGGAATGCATTTATGCGGCCTTCGGTCGCGTGCTAGATGACATTTCTCAAAATAAAGCTGGCAGCAAGACTAGACTCATTTCGTGTTCAGAAAGGACGCTCGCGTCTTGCTGTATGACATCCCTTTATCAGACATAGGGTAGTACTGACTGAATACTGAAGGATGATGGCGGAGTCCCTCAACTCACCTAGCAGATATGTGTTGTTAGTACAAATTACTGCACTATACGACACCATCCGCCTTTAGGACTCAGTAAAGTTCTGGATGCGTTTTCGTTTTTGCCGCGACTGGCGCCCTACGCGGGGCTGGAGATAGGATTCTGTGGGTTAGGCGGAATATACAGGCGAACCCCGGTTATAACGACATGGGTTTGTACAACGCATCGCCCACATCGTCCGGTATTCTGTGGTACTAATTAATTCCTTATTGTTAATCATGACATTACAATACTCGGTTATAACAACAGTCGTTTGTGTCGTTTCGTTTCGTAGTCCTTCCCTCTTCTACCTACTCACAGTAGGTGTCGAGGTTGTTTATTTTCACTTGATCACACTCAGACACACACCACAGTCGGTAGGACTCCTTTGAACGAGGGCTCGGTCCGTCGCAGAGACCTCTACCTGACAACACAAACACTGTACAAGAGATAGACATCCATGCCCCCGGTGGGATTCTAACCCACGATCCCAGCAAGCCCTCGGCCGCAGACCTACGCCTTAGACCGCGCGGCCACTGGGATCGGCACAGTCGTTTGTAAGGACACAAAATATTCGTTCCCTTTCATGACTTTGTAACCCAGTTCGACTGTATTTTTTGCTTTGTTGTGACAGCCATATTCGGTTCAGCCATCGAAATAGGCAGACCATTTGAAGACATGCATCATCAGCACAGGTTTTTTCCTCAGTCCATTACACGGCAACACCGTGATCTACAATAAACAATGGGCCATAGTTCGCTGTTGTCATTTACCGAAGGGATAGCAGTAGAAGGCGCGCAAGTTATACCAGCTATAGCACTGTTTTTGCCGATCCTAGTGGCCGCGCTGTCTAAGGCGTGGGTCTAAGGCCGTTGGCTTGCTGGGATTATGGGTTCGAATCCCGCCGGGGGCGTGGATGTCTGTCTGTTGTGAGCGTTGTGTGTTGTTAGGTAGAAGTCCCTGCGTCGGGCTGATCACTTGTCCAGAGGAGTCCTAGTGAGTGATGTGTGAGTGTGATCGTGAAGCCTCAATAATGAGGAGGCCCTGGCCTACTAGGGGCTGTTGCGCCATGGGAAAAATAACGCTGTTTTTATTTAAGTCACCAGCATGATGCCAAGTCGCGCTGTGACCGTGTGGCTACATGAGAACGATCAGAGGGAGCCTGTGGAGACGGGTAGAAGAAGATAATTGGTTGCTGCGTGGCGGCAAATTTATTTGGAACGATCCTAATGACAACTAATGACAGAAATCTTAACTGACCTCCTACAGAGGCGTAGTGGAATCAAGGGTTTAGTGACAGACGAATAACAAATATTTTTAACAACAGCAAATGACTGGGAAGCTGAGGGCAGTTAAACTTGACCTTCGCCGTCCCCTTCTCCACTTTCACTGCTGCCCTCCTCACTACAAGCCCTCACACTAGAGCGGTCCATCCCGAGACATATTATTCTTTCGCAGCTGGAGTCAGATGGCAATATTACAGCACCTGTGTGCGCGGGCAGCTTGCCCAAATCCTGCCGTACGAGACAAGTGTGGTCACAACGCTGACAGATGGAGAATATGCCTGCAGCAGCGACGATTCCATTAATACCTTTCCCAATATGCACCGCCATACACTGTGCGCTATTTCACGTTCTTGACTATGGATGTTTATGGTTTCCTACCCGATATAGCACCATACTCACAGTGCGATCATTCTGTGAAGAACAGTGTTATGCATTTACGAGGGGCAAACACAGAACTGCTTGTAACCAACTAAGGCCCCTGCGGGCGAGTCCAAGTAAAGAGACCGAAATTCGTTCTTTTCACAGTGCCATAAAATTGCGATCGGACTCTAAATTTCAACGCCCCGTCACCGAGTGTTGCTGTGCAGTGACAAATAGGCTATTCCACCTTCGAACTCTAGAATGTTGGGTTCGCATCATATTTGACAGCACATGTCCGTATGTTCGTCGGTTTCATCAGTCTAAACATGCAAACACTGAAATGGGTTACAATGACTTCATTCCATGCCCTTTGCATCATGTCGTTCTTAACTGATGTGATATGTAATTTGGAACTACCTGACCATTAGGGTTGATAAATCATAGTTAAATAAATAAATAAATAAATAAATAAATAAATAAATAAGTAATAAACCAGCCTTGATGCACGTGAGATTTAAGGCTAACACCAAGTTAAATATGTAGATTTTTGTCTTCTGAGAAATGACGCCATACAGCTGCGCCGACGTTTTAGTAGACTCTGCTGCCCCAGTCACCATTAATCTTCAGGCTTGACAGATATTCTGAGCCATATCTGTTATCTGCCTTCCTTGTTGATAGATATTTTGAGTCAGTTCTGTTTTTTGCCTCCCTCCTTGACAGACGTTCTCAGTCAGTTCTGTCACCTGCTTACCCGCTTGTAAGTGAATTTCTAACTAAAGGAGAATACTTCATTTTGACACTACTCTTTATTTTTGCGTTACAAACCTGCAACATTAAACAAACGACATATTTCGGCATCTTCACTTTAACCCATTTTCATATATCTCTCACAAGAGCAGTAAACGCATTTTATACTTCAAACATACGCGTATCACATTTCGATATCTCCACATTTTGCAGAAATTGTCGTAACTGTAGACTTCATTAAAGTATGTTGTTATTCATTACACGATTTTGTCTGTTTTATGTGTTAATAACGAATCACAAGAAAGCGGTGTGATTGTGTCTTATATGGTATATGGTGCCCTCTTCTTAAAAAGTATAAGTGCAGTTCAAATATATTGACAAAATGAGGACAACAATGGTGCAAATAATATTTTAAACAATATAACGCGAACAAAGTTAAGTTTTCGGATTATGATCGTGTTTCATGCACGATATTTTCGTTGTCATATTAAGTATTGAATTATTTTGTGAAGATCCCAGCACAAAGTACACATAGACATATTAAACCTGAAATTTTAGAGTCTGTAGCCCGGTATATTTCGACCCTTTCGCTACAAAATTGCGTGTGCACTTTTCTATCATAGCATCTGACTGTCAAGACAAAGCCAATAATAATGTCCCTGGTTTCATCATGACCAGAGATTAATACCATATAAACCACGACATCTCATGACAATGTGCGTACTCTTTTACACATTCCACTACCCTTCGTCTCACCGATTCTCTTATTACTACATTACTGGCTGGACGACCGACCAATCGGTTTTCCATTCCCGGAAGAGGCAAGAATTTTTCTCTTCTTCACAGTGTCTGTACCTGTTCTGGGCCACAAACAACCAAAGGATACCGATGGCTCTTTTTCCAGGGTAAAGAGACTGGGGCATGAAGCTGACGGTTGACCTGCCTCTAGTGCCAAGAGTAAGATGGCGTGTGGATATACCTCCACGCTCCTCCATGCGTAGACACCCTTAAACTGGGGAGCCGGGGTAGCTCAGCAGACACAGGGACTAGGTTACGTTCTGTACAATAGAGGAACCGTGGTTCGAGTTTGAACAGGGGCAAAACATAAGGCAGATAAAGCGGCTGGCGCGTGAAGGTGGCCGTTCACTTCCACCTGGTGTAGAGATCAATAATGTATGGAGCTAAACCTCCACTATGTAGTACGACAGGTAAAGGGTAAAGGTACAGCTATCCCTGTATAGGCTTGGACAGCCCCTTGGTTTTCCAGGAGGTTTCAGAATTTCTAGACAATCGGCGCATGAAGGTGGTAAGGTTGTCAGCCCTAGACACCGACTTCCTTTACCCCAGGAAATATCCCTGCTACTCATTTCTATTAACCCTTTAAAGACGAAGCATATTTGTTTTATATAAGGACTCAGTGCGTACCGCGCTGTAAATACTTTCCACTTCGGTTATAAAAACCAATCTCTTAATGTTTTATAAGGCAAAAGTTGCTGTTTGTTCTGAGATCCGTACAAAACACATAAACGCAATGTGGGCACCACGCAGAATTTTTTAATGTCAAACCTGGTGTTAGGTAAAGTTACCGCTAGGCTTTAGAAGGTTAAAGGCTGAGTCGACCATAGCACCATGTCGCTGCCGGCAGTATGAGGTCAATGTATCAGGAATGTAACCCAAGACCTTCCGGCTTGCAGTGCGGTGCCTCAACCAACTGCGCCGCAGTGTAACGCAGTACGGTAGATAATGAGTCTGACTTCAGCAGAGGTTCAAATTACTAACCTCCTGCAAGACACTGTGACGTAATTTTGGTAAGCTAGATCACGGGGGTCTTCAGCCGCAGTGAGTTTACCATCCACACTCACATCGCAGAGGCCGCGACCAGGCCGTTCTGGATTTAAACCCCGGACATCCACTGAACTGAGTTATTCTTTCCCCGTCCCCCTTCCCAAAAGAGGGTATTGGCGTTTATAAGGTTCATTTGTTAGTTTTTACAATGTGAAAGGTTATGATAGGTCAGGGCCAAGCCACTGATACAGCTACGGCGATGACTGACTGACGAAGTGACACAAAACAACCGTCGTTGCCTTGCCACATACACAGCAGGCCTGCCGGCTAGCTCCTCTGGGTTCTTCGCCGGTCGAAGAAACAAAAAACTTTGAAGTCCTTGGTGCGACAACTTCAAAGCCCTCAACCAAGGCGCTGAATTCGTTAACGTAAGCACACGAGGTTTAATGCGTCTGTGTCACTTGACCCAGCAGGGAGAGTCGTAAGCAGGAATGGCTAAACCACGGGTCTCAGGCACAAACAATAGGCAGGCCGCAATGATGGTTATCAAACATTACGCGGGTCGCCCGTCGTACGAACCAAAACCGAGAGTGCGTATTTTCATTGAGATGAAACACCCAGCCAAGAATACTTCGTACCATTAACAACAAAATAAAATTATATTATATTTATTGGGTTTAAACTTTATCGACGTAGGGTGTACGTTACCATGCAGGGACAGCAAAACTTGGACCCTTTTGGTTCGTGACGAAATACAAATAGAGTCAAAAAATATTTTAATGCTAAGCCAGTTTAGAATCTGTTACTGGAAAAATATCAGTAAGACGTCCATATAAAATGAATTGGAGGGCCCAGAGTTGGAGACCCCTGGGCTAAAGGGTTCAAAGGAAATCGCGAGCAGGTTTCTGTCATTGGTTAGCTTTATGGTAGTTTGGTTGGTTGGTTTAGTCACGGCTTTCCATACATTTCCTGTTGTGGTTGTGACTGTTCCAAGCGTCTGCAGACCAAACAAGTTGCGACTGAAGATGCTGCAGCCTTTTATACAGCAGCGCGTGGCCTCTGTCGACTTTCACCTCGGGAGGGACGCAGTTGAAGGCCAAAAATTCAAGAAACCTTTAAGTGTGTTTCTTAGAGGCGATAGTAGCCTTAATTACATTCAACCTTTTTAAATGTCGAGAAGTCAGTGGAGGAGATCTCTTGTTCGTTACAACACAGTTGCGAAGATGTTTATTGGTTACTGCATAACCTTTAACGCTATTGGTTGAGTTTGAGTCAATGTCATATCTCATTCTTTGGGGGATGGGGGAGGGAGATGAATACATGTTTTACATAGGTTCTTCGTGTGTATCCCCTTTTCGCTTTTTTTTTAATCTTGGTTACATAATTCATTATTTTTCACACGGCAATGCTTTGTAGGAACATAACGCGAAAGTTTCGGATGACGTAAGGGTCAAACCAGTCCCATTGCAGGTTGAGCAGAGCCACACAATTTCTCTTGTTACTTGATCTTTCCGAATTGCGCCTTAGGTGGCAGCACTATACTTTCATTACGTCGGAAGACTTCGTTAATAATAATTGAATTCCACTAACGCGTACTTACATTAAATATTCGCTTTTTGTAATGCACTGTTTCTCTAGCAACTGAGGTTTGATACAGACCAAACAACCTGCAATATCTTTATTCTTTCGATTTGTATCTACTACTCAATGGCCTATGACCATGTTTATATATTAAAATGGATATTAAGTAAACAGGATTGGCAGTCGTTTACTAGATTAATCTGAGAATTTATGTCTTCTGGGATGCATAAATATGTCGCTGGGTTAGAGGTTCCGTTCCGTAAATAATTAATCTTGGTCAGCATGTAGACAGAAAATGGCGGGCTGTTGTGAGCAACGGTTCTTGAGGTCCGGTAAGACTCGGGGATTTTCTTCATATTCTAAGCACCTATTAGCATCTCAAGAAGGGCCGCGCTCTGTGCACTTGGGTAGATAGTTACTATGAGCTGACACATTTTCAAACGTGGTGCTATATTCCTCCTGTGAAGATTTTTGTATTCTGCGTTCTGACGCAATGCAATTTGGTAGAGCGATACCAATGCTTCAAAGCAGTCTGCTGCCTCCATATTCATGGTAAATGAGAAGCATTCTTGTGAGATTTGAGATTCTCGCAGGAAGTTGTTAAGGATTCCAGTCTTCTGCAATGTGTCGCTCTGTTATTGTGTGTGTCAGTAGTTAAAGTAAATAAGCTAAGCAGGATAAAAATCAAGCTTCTTTTTATGATAGATCCGGACACATGTCTAAGCTTTTCATTCAATTTGAGTAAAATTCTTTACGTGAGGTTTTACATTGTTGATTCCGTGCATTGCGACAGAGTTAGAACTCATGCAACACCAACAAATGTATTATTCCATATTTTATTCGTACTATCTTCTATATAGCTCCTACATGTCTCGTCGTTATCATCACGTCATCTTCAGGGAACTGACACCAAAGTTTCTATAAAACTTACAGCAATATAATAAGTTACAATAAGCGTACATATGTTGACATCAATAGCGCAGAATGTTACAGGTTTTAGTTAAAATAGTATATATAAATGTAATATAATATTGGTAAAATTTTAATACAGTTTGTTAAAACGGTTAAAAATTATACATGTTTACATTGTGATTAAATCTTTGTGTACAAACATATACTCTTCCTTGATCCAAATAGAATCCCGTCCCTGTATGGTGTGTATTGTATGGCGTGCGGCGGGTGACGTGTACTACACACCACACAGGGACGGGATCCAATTCAGACCAAGGCAGAATAGATGTTCGTACACAAAGAATGAATTACAACGTAAACATGTATAATTTTTAATTATTTTAACAAATAATTTATGTTGCGGTTTCACCAAAATTATATTATATTTACGTATACCTTTTTAACCGAAACTCTAACATTGTCCACTGCTGATGCCACAACGCCGATCCCAGTCTAAGGCGCGGGTCTGCGGCTGCTCACTTGCTGGGATTGCGGTTCCGAATCCCGCCGGGGACATGGATGTCTGTCTTTTGTGATTGTTGCGTGTTTTCAGGTAGAGGCCTCTGCGTCGGGCTGATCAATCATCCGGAGGAGTGCTACCGAATGTGTTGTGTCTGGGTGTGATTGTGAAGCCTCGATAATAAGGATACCCTGGCCTACGAGGGGATGTTGCGCCACGGAGAAAACGGATACCAGAACGTATGTACGCTTGTTGTGACGCAATTTATTGCCGTAAGTTTTGTGGAAACTTTGTTATCAGCTCCCTGAAGATGGCGTGTAATAGAGCCGAAACAAGTAGGAGTTATGCAAAAGATACGGAATAAAATACGAGATAGTGCATTTGTTGGTGTTACGTAAGTTTCCTACTTGTTACAAGACATGTCGCCAACTATTTGCTAAATAACTGTGGCTGTCGAAAGTCGGCGGAGTGAAAACCATTCTGTACAGAGCTAGGTATATACATTTCTATTTTTACATTCCACAAGTATTGACCGCTTGGTGAAATTCGATGTGCGACACCTTTCCATGATGTGGTCGAGGATTTGCGAGTTCCTTTACAATCGGTGCACAGAAGGCTGCAAATGAAGTTACATTTCGGCTTGTACCGTCAAAAGGTATGAATCTGGAAATAAATAGCTCGCTGACAAATCCTGCATGCTACGTCACGCAGTATGTACGTCGCTGTCTTTTTAGGCGGGTTCGCAAGCGACTACTAGCTTCGTCATGTCTGTCCGTCTATCTGTCTGTCCGTCCCTCCATCTGTCCTCCCATCAGTCCGAACGCAACAACTCGACTCCCACCGGACAGATTTTCATGACATTTCAAATTTAGGTATTTTTCTAAAATCTGTTGAGAAAATCCAAGTTTAATTAAATCTGACAAAAATAACGGCTACTTTACGTGAAAACCTACTTACATTTATGGTAATATCTCTCCGAATTCTTCATAGAATGAGAAATGTTTAAGATAAACGATGTAGAGAAAATCAAAACACACTTTAATGCCCTATTACTTTTTTTTAAATCGTTCCGTTTTTGAGATAATGTGGAAAAGTAAGGTAGAGGCGGACAGGCCACACAAGACAATATAATACGGTGCATGCGCATTACATGTTGGGTTACTTAGGCTACAGGCACACACTCAGAATATGCAACATCTGTTGCTTTTCCGTGGCAACAATGGTTACACGAACACACTTAAATGTTACATTTATAGGCCTACGTACATTGCTAGTTTTGTTAAGTCATACTTACGTATATTGTATGAAGCTGACTTCTTTCCCTTAATACACGTGCGTCTTGTTTCTGTAATTGGCCCTCGGGATGTTGAGGCAGCACACGAATAGACTTGAGTTGTTGTTGTTGTTGTTGTTGTCGTCGTCGTCGTCGTCGTCGTCGTTGTCGTCGTCGTCGTCGTCGTCGTCGTCGTTGTTGTTATTGTTCTTGTTACTTTGGTACTTCGGACAATGCAGGATGACTGAATCTTAATTTCTTGGGGGCGGGAAGAAGTAAGAGGAAGGCATTTTCTACCCTTCCTCACAATCTGATCAGCGGATCAGGATTCGACAGTCTCCAAAATATCCAGACCGGCTGCAGGGTGCACACAGCTTCCTATTCAGTCAGGCTTTTACCTCGGGGGGTAAAGCGCCCTGGTCGTGAGGCTTAACACCCATCTCCATCTCACGCCGACTTTAAGAATGGGTGAAAATATACCTTCACTCCCCATATATGCCTTCACAGACTGTGCACGAATAGCTTTACGTTATTCAACGTGACATTATGCATATCTATACGTATGTGTGCAGAATGGATAACTTAAGATTCGAATACTTAGTTGAAAAGCCTGCAGCATCTCATGACGGATTCTCACCCATGGCATCATTCGTTTTCACCACGTGTGAACACACACAGGACTATATCAATCCTGCTCAGCTCTCGAAGCCGAACCCACAACGTGACTGAGGCCCTTGTTGTATTGCTAGTGACATCTAACATTGCTAATGATTACTGCATAGAGCGGATGAACATCCGGAAGTTACGTATGAGTTCACGGGTTTGGCCGAGTAAGCAGGTGACCGAATAATCATATGACTTGACTTGTGAAAGTTGAGCACGTGACATTTATTTACCGTTCCAAGTCCAACGTAAATATAGTACTTTTCCGCTAGCAGAATTTGTGGCTGAAAGATGTAACCGAAATCGCTTCAAGAATTGGGGTTGAAGTATGGCTTTACTGAATAAGTTTTTTCCGTCGAGAAAGAAAAGCCACAAGCAAGGTTATGTTGCGTTTGGTAAAAATGAAACTGAAAGGTAATATAGTCTTATTCGTTACATATTAAAAGTGCCGTTTTAGAGGGAAGTTTCATATCCTTGAAGTGTCCGAAAACAATTTGTTGATGCAATTTGTGTTTCTGTTCTGCCTCGTAGCTGGAGGCCATTCAACTTCAGCAAAGACCGAGTAAGAATTTTGCTATTTCGAGAATGTGATTGGCGGGGTCGTAAATTATTATTTGACTCAAAAGCTGTGCAGAAGGTACCGTTGGAGAGTCAGCCGTGCAGCAAACTTAAATTTGGTTCCTGCCAGAAGTTGGACAACAAAAAGAGTGAGGCGTATGTTGAAGTCACAAGCGGATTTGGTTACCAGGTAAGGAGCATACTGTTGTGGGCCCTAATAGGCCTAAGCGCAATACGTTTTTCGTGTAGGTTAGGCTGTTTAGGTGGGTGTATACATTTACCACAGAGTGTTAACCCAATTCAAATGCATCTCAAAATCGCGAATAATTTGTCTTTAAATTCAATAATATTTAAATGAATAATGTTGGAATGAATGTGTGATATCCAATTTTAGTTAACATATATTAATTATGTTGAGCAGAAATGGAGGGTGGGTTGTTAAAGCAATATTTAGGCTTGGAAATAAGATCTGTTTATATAATCAGTGATATATTTTGTCAGTCTGTATTGTACAAAGTTTAATGATCTTTCTCTGTGAGGTTACTTTTGAGCAAATCTTCGCTTACATTTTATGCATTTATTTGTTGATTTATGGATTATTTAGCAAGGTTATTAGTAATTGAGACTACATACTGTCGAGATAAGGTACAAAATCAGTTCCTATGCTAGGTTGTGTATAGACATATGTGAATATAAGTGCTGATAAGTTTTTTATTGTACAATGAGACCAAAAATTCTGGATGTATCCCCCATTTTATTTACTACATAGTATTGCAGCAGTTTGTATAATTTCCTTTGTGTCAAGAAACATATTGACATTCAGCATTTTGTGTGTTACAAATAGGACTGATTTTTTGTGTTCATACAAAATTTGCATGTAGAATGATTTATTTTTCATCTTGAAATGTTACATAAAATTGGGTTCAGTGATGACATAATAGCACTGTAGCTGACTCTAGTTCAGTGCACTCAAACCAGCCTGACTGCAATACCAAGTGCTTTGTCCCACTAAAAATGTCAAATATTTGCCCTGTATTATCACCAGAAAAGAATAGTGTCACGTGTAACAATGGGCCTACTAATTTAAGTACATACTGAGGTTGTTGAAACATTCACTCATATCAAGATCTTCGGTACAAGGGGTGTGGGGATATGGTTTTGCTCATAAACATTTTGTTGAGCCTAGTGTGACAATAATGTGCTGTCTGTTTCAGTATATGAAACCAAATTCAGATGTGACGGTTCTGGGTGAAATGATATTTGGTTCTGTTGCAATGGCATTCCAAGGAACTGTGTTGAAGGTTCACAGCATGAAGGCACCATCTCGCATTATGTGTACAAAAGTTTTCCATTCACCAGTAACAGGCACTCACAGCAGAGGAATAAGGTATTAAGTTTCTGTCTGCTGGAAAATTGTATCACTTTTGCACCAAACTGGGCAGCTTCAACAGTAGCAAGTTTTAATGACATACAGAAAATTGCTGACCAATTCTCAGTGGTTATGACAATGGTACAGGGAGTTCAATTGGACACCAAACCCAGATGCATGGCAAGTTAATGGCCTTACATTTCCTCATATAATATATACACCAATCCCTTCTTTTTTGCTGTAGTTGTTTTCCTGAAAAAGTGGGCATAAATCAGAAAGGTGTAAATAAACAGTGATATTCCCATAAAAAATAATGGCATAGGTGGGGGTTAGCATAACTAGCAATCTCGGAAATGCAAGTAGAACAAATTATTATGAGGGTTTAAACATAATGATGTTTGACAAAGAACATAAATGAATGTGTGTGTGTGTGTGTGTGTGTGTGTGTGTGTGTGTGTGTGTGTGTGTGTGTGTGTGTGTGTGTGTGTGTGTGTGTGTATGAACATACAGCAACATAAATAAACTCACAGTATGGCCGATTTAACTAACTTTCACCCTCTGATAACATAGCTCACAAAACAAACACAAATCTGTGTGCTGTCATGTAATACAGACAAAACAAATTCCACTGAACACATAACATTGGTACGGGTCCTGACGTGTCTCTTGCTGGGGAGCTGAAATTGAATTTAGAGCATACAGACCAAGACGAAAATTTAGACAACGTTGCCCTGCCGGAAGCACACACCAGTATACTGTTTCAGGCTAATATACGTCACGGCAGGAGGTCCGAAGGAATGAAGTTCGAAAGGTGTGGAGGTAAGGCAACTGGCACTGCAGAAAATGAGGATGGTGACATCAGGTCCTTAACAGCTCAAAAATATATTTCCAAAATGTGGTACAACTTCTTGTTCAGCAGTGAATCCATTGTTCAAAAGTTGTGCCTCATTAGATGTAGTGCTGATTTTGAAGGAACTGAAACACTGGGAAACCATGTTCTAAATTTCCAATGACACTTCTTATACAATTTCTTCCTTATTTAGGTTTCCACAATGAAACCCTCCACCCCCATTAAACAGTACTGCATACTTATAAACAAAAGAAATGTACATCACATTTTGCTTCACACATCTGTTTCAGACAGCAGATTAAATTGGACCATGTGACTAAGACATCAGATGATACACTGAGCAATACACAGCAATGATAGGATGGGCGGTGTGTGATTCATGGAGTGGCCATGAAACCTGCTGTATGTCTGGGTTCAGATTTAAATGTTTCTTCTGAAGTGAACACATCGTGTTTGCTGTCGCCTCTTGCTCAACAATGAACCTGTCTTTAAAAATTTGTTTTCCACTTGCTACATTGTTGAGTTTGAAGGAACTGAAATGCCTGGAAACTGTTTTCTAAATTTGCTGCGGCACTTTCCATAAAATTTCTTTGAAAATCTTATGTACTAACCTGTGCGGCATACTCATGAACAAAAGAAATGTATGTTACAATGTGCTTCATATGTGTATTGCAGGCTGGAGATTGAACTGGACTGTGTAAGATGTTAGATGGTGAAGTATAGCATACGTATGGCAATAGGACTGGTAGTATGTGAGTCATGCGGTGTCCATTAAACTTTCAGTGTGTCTGGATTTGGTTTCCAGTTGGCCAGCTGTATGTTACACTTAGTAGTACTCAGTCTCTGTTCATTTTCTGGTATTCTGAACAGCACACAATGCAAGATTGCAGTGCTACTGGAGACTAACATATTGTGGAATGTGATGCTGTGTTTTTGGGTAAATAGTTCCTGATGCTTCAAAGGATTATAATGCTGTCAAAATATCAGGAGCATCTTGCCCTGAGTGTCAACATCCCACAAGACTGTACTCTTCAGGATGCAAAGTTTTGGAAATTGGATCTGTTTCTGTAGCCAGGTGAAGAAGTGGGGAGACACTTGCTCAGTTGATCTGTTAGAAAGAGGTAATCTCAGACAACGGACCAGAGGTCCGTTTAGGTAATGTCTTGCTATTTCATGCCTTGAGGATGGACAGTACAGAAACACTGTAATCATAAGGTAAATTTAAAGCCTTAAGCTCCAGGCAGCGTGCACTGATTATCCTCATTATTCTGATCTGATGAATAGTAAATTTGTGTTTTGACTGAAAAACCTGCATTTTTAATTCATTGTAAACACAACAGGGGTGACTTAAACTAAGATTAAACTTTATTAATTAATTTAATTCTGTCTCAAGATCATCCATGTTTTGTGCAGAGCTAAGAAAACTTTTAGATGTATTTCAGTAAGCATCAGGAAGATCAAAAAATTATTAAGGTGTAAGTTGTGACCACTAATGAGTAGATATTTGACTTTCTTTTTGCAGCATCATGTATTTAAGGTAATGAGCATTAAATGCTGGTACTGAAATGTACTGTATGTTGTATTATGTTGTGTCAGAAGTTTGGGATTGTCCTTATAACGTGAAAGTTTTGTTTTGAAGCGGTTCTTGTATAACCAGAGCTTTCTGACAGTAGCACACAGAGGACAAACACTGCTAAAAGCAGTGATTGCCATTGGATGGTATTCAGTCAAATGAATTGTTGTTTACACTGTTGTACTGTATTTCATGCCACCTCTTTCTGTACCATGGTTTGATAAATCTAACAATATGAAATGCATATGGAGTTTTTTTCTGTATGAATGTTTCACCATATTTCAGTGATCGCAGCTTAGAAGATTCATGTGACAGCTCAATCAACTCAATGAATGAATACTTGACTTCTCAGGGAAGTTGCCCAGATACAAAGCAGGGTATGTAAGTTACATCTAATTGTAACAGTTATGAAGCCACAAAACTCCACATTAGACTGCATAAGGTAATTCTTGTTAAGGAAAAATGAGAGTGGTTGTTTCATTTGTTAAAGTCGCCTGCTCTTCTGCCATACCTACATTGCTTTCGTCCTCGCTGTCAGCACTGGTAACCAGGGCTGTGGAGTTGGCACACAAAACCTCCGACTCCAACTCCTCAACTTTTAAATCTCTGACTCTGACTTCTTCATAAAATCTCAGTATGTATTAAAAATGGTGAATGTACTAAAGTGGTGAATGATACCATAAAATGTTTCATAACCATCACATGAATCATCAGGCTGCTTTTTAGGTGGCTTCACACGGTAGCAAAAGCGTTAAAATAGTATCTATTTAAGATCTTATATTGAGGTTGGAGTTGGAGTCAGTACATTTTTACCAACTCTTGACTCCACCCAAAATTCTTTCCATCTCCATGACTCTGACTCCATAGCCCTGCTGGTAACAAACCAAGAACAATCTTAACTTGGGTTATCCCAGTGTGTTACTTCAATTACAGTAATAATAAACACAATCTGACACACCACAGTATATATTTATTTGCACACTATACCATTTTGCTCTAAAGTTGTGCCATTATACCACATGTTTCAGCTAGGCCGAGCCATATCAGGTACATGTAATGTACAGGAAAATCTCTTATGAATGTCTAGTTAGTTTCCTTTATTATAGGCAGATCCAAAAATATCTCTACAAAGTCGCCCAGTTTACTTAAAATTAAAACACCTACACTGCCAAGGGAAATCTCGAAGTATGTTACTGAGTTACTTAACAGTTTTGGGCTGTCCTCATAGCAAAAGCAGATCCAACCGTACCTATTTCAAGAAAAATGGGACTGAGTGTCAAAACAAAATGAGAACGATCTTCTAAACTGTCTTGGATTGATCTACGAAAAACCCCCAGCATATGAATGGATGTTGGATCAATCACTGTATTAGCTTAGGGTTATGTTACTCCAGTTTTTCCTGTGAATGGTTTTACAGTCCAAAGTAACAGTGGATTAGTGAAGTTTTCACTAATTTTTTGTACTATTTTTATACTATGTGATTAAGGATCTGTGTTTTTAACATTTATACGTGTACCTGATGATGGTTTGGCTGAGCCAAAACGTGTAGTATATTGGCACAACTTTGGAGTAAAATGGTATAATGCACAAATAAATATATACTGTGGTGTGTCAGACTGTGTTTATTATTGCTGTAAAACAAGAACACAGTGAAAGAGTTGTTGTAGACAAAGTGAAAGCCACAATGCAAGTGGCAACTGGGTGGAGTGGTGGAAGGCATGCAGAGTCAAGGTGGCTTGCATGCAGATGGTGGGGGGAGATTCTGTGTTAATTCTTTCCTTAACCCTCAGTTCTCTGTTTCAGTGAGCATTGGGAGTGGTCCTTTGGATATTGAGTTGAGAACAAAACAGCATTGCAGCAGTTTAGAAGTGGACAGTGGTTTTTGTGGAGATTCATCCTTGCAATCAGCAAGCAGTATTGGGTCTGTGGGCTATTCCTCTGGTGGACTTGGGACTTGCACTTCAAGTCCAGACTCCAGGCGAAGTATGAATAATTTTATGCAAGTTGTCTTTCCCATTAAAGTAAAACTGCAACATGTGTCATTTGTTGTTTGTAAAAATGTGAACAGACAATACTTTCATTAGCAGCTAGATCGAATGTGAACCTGGATAGCTCAGGCAGTGTAGTGACATTACAGGGTGGATGATTCACTAATCAGGGTTCAGTTCCCAGCAGGGTCAGAGAGTTTTCTCTCCTCCGCGACATTCAGAATGGCTTCAGGACCCATCTAGCCTCCAGTCCTATCCTCGGGAGTAAAGCAGGCAGGAAGCGGAGATGACTGTTCAACTCCATCTCGTGCCAAGGTTAAGAATGTGTGGATGTATACCACAGCTGTATCTTTGGGGCATTGTGCATGATTAACCAATGACACCTGTACCTTTATTTAGCTTTGCTAGGTTGATTGTCTAAAACTGTTAAAAGTGTCTGTCAAAACATTACCAACAGATGGCAGAACCAGCTGTAGTTACATTGCTAGCTGCTGAACTAAACAAAGTAAGGGAAGAGATGACAATTTACACACCAGTGTATTGTAATATTGTCAGCATGGTTGAGTGACCAAGCTAACCAGACTGGCCCCAGTAACAGGAAATAAAAAAAAATGCACCAGATGTTAGAAGACAGTGTCAGCTATACTGTATAGACTTTCCAAGTCTGTCCCACCCAAATGCCAGAGGTTCTTTTCAGCTCTCTCTATACAGTAAAATCTGCGATATCTGGTATTGGATTATCCAGAAATTTCTATTAACTGGCAAATTGACAAAGGGGCCCATTATATTTAAATATATAGTTAAATGTTGGTGTTCTGTTTTATTACATTGTGTGTGCAGTTTGTTACTTAAATAGTGGTGAAAAGAACTAGGAAGTGCAGCGTGGAAAACAGGACAGGATATCAAGTGAGAAGTTAAATGGTTAGGTCTGACCATGAGGTTGCTAGGTACACTAAGATACATATTAAATATAATATTCTGATATCCAGAAAATTGTGATATCCAGCAACCCTTTGGTCCTGGATGTGCCGATATCGCAGATTTTACTGTCTAGACATTCTAGGTATCTTGCATTCAGACTGTTAGAGGTCAATGTCAGCTCTCTGTGTAAACACATTCTTGTGGGTTCTGTGTCCTGTGACCTCATTCATAATGGTGTCTGCTTCAGTGTGGTAACTTCAGTTCCATTGCCTTGTCTGTCACAGTCGGTACTGCTGTTTCATCAGCGGTGTTGCCTGCTGTCTGACTGTAGCCCCATGTCCTTGCATATATGTTCTGTTACAACCCACACCTGGCTTCTCTCATGTACTGGGCTGGGCTCACATGCCCAGTCACCCCACCATTTTGACTGCACTGTAATACACTAGATCCACAATTTATAGGGCTTTAGTGTCAGTAGCTAGCAATTGTCATCTGCAAGACACCAAAACCTGTCATTTGTACAGTCATTTGAACAGATCAGTTGACAGGTGTTGTGTATTTCTCATATATATTTATGTTCTAGTATAGTGTAGAAACATGGCAACTCAGAACACGAACGTTTTTAGCATGTGAAGCAATTTTTCAAAACTTGAAGTATATATTACCTCCTGTATGCAAAGTAGAGGCTCTGCAAATACAAAATACCACACTTACCAGCATCAAAATGGACTACTAAATTTAGACACTGCATAATGCAAATGTTGATTATGCAGAAAAATTCATTCCACAAGGAACTAAGATACTGCATAGCACATTTCCACATGCTGACCACAGCATGCAGTTGATTCCACGTTAGTTGCTGCTGTTCTTTTGAAATTTGTATCTTAACAAAATTAACTAAAAGCAGAGAGCATAATGAAAGATTCAGCATGCCATCTTTGAGGTTGTGATGTCATGTAGTCAGTCTGATGTTTTCTGACTTCACAGAGGAACATTCTGCCTCCATATCTGACTGAAGGTGGAGGCAAGATATTCCTCCAAAGTGATGTACCCACTTACAAAGCTACATGGTCCTGCAACCCAGAGGACCACATGCTGAATATGAACAGCCATTGAAACTTCAAATCCCTTATAGACTGAATAACAAAGACTGACTATTGGTAAACTTGTGGTTGTTGCGTTTTCAGGCTCTTCCTCATTCCTTAACAATCCGTTATCGTGTTACTCTGGTGGCAGTCTGTCAAGCCTACAGCGACGTTGGCTGAGGAATGTGAGCACTTCCTTGGAGTGTGGCTTACAGAGTTCTCCATGGTCCTCCAAAAACACCATGAATGAAGATGGACAAGCTGGGCGCCGTAGAACAAAACTTGGTCTTGCCGTAGTAGTCAGTCTGACACCTGAGGAGGAAGAGTAAGTGGAAGTGAATTGTCGAAGTAGCATATCCTGCTGAAATTACATCAGATTTATAAACATCAGAAAGTTTTGGCTAGTTTAGAATTAGGTGTTAAAGAGGTATTGAGTAAAACCTTGATCCATTGTTTCTGAAGGGATGGCAATCAGAAAATGATAAAAGCTGGACAATGACAGCTGTGGGAAAAGCATTAACTTGTCAGATGCACGAGAAAACAAGAAATGAAATTTTAACTTTTGTATGTATGCCAACAAAAATAATACGCAAATGGAAAGTTACATTAATACCTGCATACAAATAACTCTGCAACTGACAACTGTTCAATTTGACACCATATGTGTCAGATGAAACAGCACCAGGTCTAAGCTCAAAATGTTTTGTTCCTCATGCCCACCGTTGCTGTGCGTGTAAGATAATTGTGGGAATGTGGTGGTTGATGAGAGAGAAATCTGAATTGCCATATTTACCTGAATCCAAGACGACTCTGATTTAAGATGATTCCGCAAAAATAAAAGTCTGCTAAGAATAAATATTTTACTTTGAATGTCATACACCTAATACACAAAGCATGTCAGATTCTGTCTGTCTTTACCAATCAGTGTGACTGTTTCCATCTTCGCAGTCAGTGCCTTCATCTTGCTCACACTCGCTTCTAACAGCCCCATCTTCACTGTCATTCCATGATATTTCATCATCGGTCCCATCCACTGCTTTGGATATACAGCACTTCTTAAAACCGTTCAGAATCAATTCTGGTGAGATGCACTGCCATGCTGTTATGATCCATATCGACTAATACATTTATATATTTTGGTTTATAAACTTGCTTGAACCCATGAAGATTCACAGTTTTCTCTGTAGGTGGTGTTAGTGGTCTTAAGACTTTTTTAAATATGTGTGTTCTGGATTTTTGTGTTGTGTCTGTGGTCTGATCAGTCTGAGTTCATGGCTCTTTATATGATTTTTAATTTGTAGATTCATTCAGGTTTTATTTTTGAGTCTTGTAGTTAATTTTTAATTTTTCAGTAGCCATTTTCCTGTTACTAACCCTTGGACTAGATCTGTTGTCAGGTGCATATCTTAACAATTTAATGTTTGTATGGTATCCAGTGACTGAGAAGAGCTTGATCTAAGGGTTCCACCAGATTAGGTGTTCCTTTGCTTGAAAACAGAAACAGAGCCAACTTCCAAAATGTTGTGCTTCTTTAAAAAATAAGATGACTAATAAAGTTACAGAAAAGAAGACTGTGTCAGTCAACTTGAGTTGTGCTCTGTTCTGTCTTTTGTTCATACATGATGATTTGGCGATGCGGGGCTTGGTTTATCTCCACATAGTCAGGTTCAGAGTGACGCAGTTTGGCGTGGTCTGGTTCAGCGCTTCATATGTGAATTTAAGATGACCTTACATATTTAAGCACCAAATTTAAGGGAAAAAGCTCATCTTGCATTCAGGCAAAGAAGGTATTTTCATAGGAAAGCAACACTTTGAGGAATGATACATCTGGTTAAATTATACAATTTTTGGGACCAGAAGAGCTGAACAATGCTTGTGGCACAATAATGCATGTGGTAACAATGGATAGAGGTTTCACTATGTATGAGGGGTATGTGAAAAGTAATGAGATTGGCATTGCATTAGTCTAGATTGAGAAAATGCATGCATCACACTGCAGCGTGAAATGTGATGATTCACTGATACCAAGGGTGTTGTTTTACCGTTAGTAGTCAGTTTGTATGAGCTGCATGACATGACCCATTGTTCTGTAGCAGCAGAGGATGATATTCCACACATTTCAGTGCAGAGGTTTGCAATACAAAGCCTGTAGAGTAGAGGTAATGAGCAGACCGACAGTTTTCAGATGTTGAAAGCATATTAAGGAAGGTGGCACCAAGGTGGTTGATGATGCATGAAGGGGGATACCAAGCACTGTCATCACACAAGTGATTGTTGAGAAAGCCAATGAATTACTGATGCAGGACAGAACAGTAACAGTACGGGAATTGTCTGTCCTCTTAGATGTGTCATTAGAAAGGTTTTGGCACATTTCATTCGTTCTGTAGTCTGTTTTATGACAGGCCCATAGCCTCTTCAAAACAAGTTTTCTGCAGAGTGAGATCTAGTGTTTCCTCTTTCAATTTCCAGTGTCCTCTTGTTTCCTTAAGATCCAATAGCTGCGTACATCATCTTCCTCATCTTACCATCACTGCTGTCCTTCCTTCTGGCTTTCCTTCCATTACGTGTTTTAGAATGTAGTTCATACGCAAGATGTGACTTATTGTTGGCACATTGTAGCAGTGAAATTAGGCATGTTCTGAGTGTGTGCAAGGTGGGTTCCATTTTATCTGAAAAATTACCGGACAAAATTGCATATGGCAGTCTGCCAGTGAAATGTGGTTCCTTTTGAGCAAAATTCTAATGTTGTATTATCCATAATCACCTGTCATGAATCTTTCATACATTAATGCCTGCAGTCAATGCAGAATTCATGTGTTTGGACATGCAGAGACCTGCCTCCACCATAAGAATTATACACAATGCCTTCTTCTTGAAAAGTGACAATTATACTGGTTTTTGACCCCAAAGGCAGTATTCTTCAGCACTGATATGTCAGAAGCTGTGAATGGTGAGTACTATGTATTGACACTAAACACTGCTTTGCAGAAACCAGTGTGGTGCAAAAACCTGAGTCCTTGACAAAATATTGGTTTTTGTTTCATGACAGTGCATGGTCACAAACTGCACAGTTGTTAATGTCAGTGTTAGTGGACATCCTACAGTGAAACCTGTGCCCTTCAACTTCAGGGCATTTGCAGTGCTTGAACGTAAGCTGTGATGACATCAGCGTCATAGAAGTTGTGCAGGCTACTGCTGCGTATGTAAGAAAGACATGAGAAAGCAGCATGCTGGAGCTGTATGAAGAATGATGGAGTGCAAAAAATATATAGCTTGTGAAGGGTGTTACTTCAAAAAGAGAACTGTCTTACCCCCCTCCCCCCCAATTCCCACCTCTTTACTGTCATGCCTATGTGGCATGAAGAAACCATGGATATGGGCAGAAGTGCAGGTTACACCAAAGAACATGTACATGAGAAGAACGAACAAGAACATGTTAATAAATAATAATTGAAAACTTGGGAGTGGTATACATGTACACATGTCAGTTACAGTACAGTCCAGTTCCCGCATCTTGATACTTGGAAGGTATTTAAGGAATGCGGGAAGGATGGGTTGGGCATTCACCTGGCCAGTGTATATGACTCAGCAGCTACTATCTGTACAAAAGCTTTTATCACTTACATTAGAGTGACAGATAAAAACCCATCAAAACCATAGCACTAGAACAGGGACTCTGACATATTTTCTGCCTGGCTCAAAACAGAATTTTGAAATGGAGGCTGAGTGCACTTTTGATATTTCTGCCCAGGTTGAGGAATCAAGTGAGACTAATAGTCAGAAGTAGAGAATGGCGGTCAGAGGGAGGTAGTAGGGACGACTGAAGATAGGCACACAGTGTAGGTTTCTTGGCTATGTGGACTGCTGAAATTTGGTGTATTTGGCACTTGTCAGGGCTTCAGGATACCTCAAGATACATATTAGTGTGAGTGGTCTCGTTACTTGCCAAACACCCCTCATGTACATCTGTAGCCTACCATAACCTAACATAACCTGTCATGTGTGAACATGTGAAAGGATGTATAGGTACATCCGTAGCATGCAGAGGACAGAAGTTGCTGATTTTACATGGATGTGATGGTCATTAGCGACAAGTAAGCTTATTTTTTTCATGATACTATGTTGGTTGAAATTTGGTACCAGAGAAGTTGCGAAGCATATCTCAAACATTAGTCACGGACATAAAATTATGAGATCAGGTGTTTTATAAATTAAGAATGTAAATGTGTTATATATTGTACTTTCATATGATATTCATACATTGATCATTCTTTGAGAAAGTGGCTGGAAGCTTAGTGCAGAGGAAGTGTGAGAAATATTTGAAGACTGTGAAGTTTAGAGTGTCGTAAATTTTGAACCGTTACATGGTATTATAACAGCCCTAGTATATGTAAGTGAAAATTGAACCTGCTAGCAACATGTTCAATATTCTGAACATCTAGTACCTATAGAAGTTCGTAGATGTAATATTTGAGATTCACATGATGGTAATGTGAAGACTACTGGCTTCTGGATTGTGACACTGTGTGGTCTGGTCTGTGTTGTCTTGTAGGAACATGACACTGTGTATTCTGGTAGGAATATACTGACATTTTAGAGGAGCCAGTTACCTCAGTCTTCTGATCATGGCAGCAGTATTCTCCTTCCTTGAAGATGAAGGCAGTAGGTTCATCCAAAATGTTAGTAAATTTTTACCAGCCTACATGGCACTGTCCAAGAAAACTGTAATTTTCATGTGCAATGATGTATGCTTAATTTCTATGTTTTTTGCAGAGAAATGCAGTTGTTTTTCTTTGAGCACATGGCTGTGATGGAGAGCATGATGGACAGACTTCGTTGCTGTGTGGAGCATGCATACCTGCACAAGGAGATGTTTGTCCACCTTATGATGGCAGGCTCAGAGGACATGCAGCAGGTGGAAAACTGCACTGTTATATCCTTAAACAGGGGAGAAAGTTAAATGGGTCCTGAATTAAAAGTGACACTGCAGGCTGACATGCCATATTAATATGTTTCAAGGTGAAATGCTTCACTGTTTTTGCCGAATAGTAGGACATTATTCTACATGTGGAAATTACCTTCTAGGTTATAGCATCATTTATCTGAACACTGCTGTCAAGTGGTAGGTGTCTTTATACTTTGTAGGTCCTGGGTTATGATACTGTGTGTCTGAACACTCTAGTCAAGCTTTATACTTTGGTCTTGCCGTATACTTGATAGGTCCTGGGTTATAATACCATGTGTCTGAACCGTCTGGTCAAGCGGTAGGTGTCTTGCTTTGTACATGGTAGTCCCTGGGCTATGGTACCATGTGTCTGAACACTGCGGTCAAGCAGTAGGTGTCTTGCTTTATACTTGTTAGGTCCTGGGTTATAATGCCATGTGTCTGAACAGTGTGGTCAAGTGGTGTCTTGCTTTATAGATGATAGTCACTGGGTTACGATACGGTGTTTCTGAACACTGTGGTCAAGCAGTAGATGTCTTGCTTTATACTTGGTACGTCCTGGCTTGTAATATCATGTGTCTGAACACTGTGGTCAAGCAGTAGGTATCTTGCTTTATACTTCGTAGGTCCTGGAGTGTAGTACCTGTGTCTGAACACTGTGGTCATGCAGTAAGTGTCTTGCTTTATACATTGTAGGTCCTGGTTATGACACCATGTATCTGAATGCTGTTGTCAAGTGGTAGGCCTCCTTCCTTATACTTGGTAGGCCCTGGTTTCAAATCATGTTCCAGAGACCTGCTTTTCTGAGTGAGGTTTTGTGGTTTTTCTCAGCTGTACAGGAAAATGCTGTGACAGTATGGGTGGCAGCCATGCCCATGACATATTAGGTTTCTTAGGGGATGGTCTCAGTGTGAGCTGTCATAAGTGGGGTGTCTACTGTACCTCTAATTATGTCTGCCACATCCAGTGTTCACTGATCATCCTATCTTTGAATGCTAGTACAGGATACAGCCGATGGCATTCAGTAACCCAAGAATATAAAATAAGGCACCCACTTGTGTAGAACCTATCTACTTTCAGTGAGGTGTGTAACATATGCTAATGTTTAGTTCTTAAATTCATTTTGAATGGAAATATGTCAGTGCTGCTAATTTAATGCTTTCATTAAGTAGTTTTGGCTGTGCATCCTTACAGAAAAAAGTTTTATTTAGCAGAATGTGTCACCAAAGTATTTTTTTAATATTCATATTGTTTACACATTTGTTAACGAGTGTGCCAACCCAAGTGACAAATTGAGGGTTATGTTGTTGGAAGGAAATCATGTTTGTATTACTTTACATGGAGATGGTACCTTTTTTCCCAAAAGTGTATTATTGTAATTTTACATTAAAACATCTTAAACCATGGACATAAGTATACATTTTGTCAGTACCTGCTGCCACAATACACATTCATGTGTGCATAACAAGTATATATGAATGTGTATTTTGATGATTGATATTGATAAGTATTTATTTTTGTAATTTTTTGTGATATTGCTAGGTTTGTATTTGTTAAAATGTGCTCTGTGATAATTTGTAATATTTGGTTTGTGTTGTACAGTGGCTGCTTGATGTGTTTTCGGCACCTCGATTGACTTTCCCCGTGTGGTTGGGTCTTACGTCAGGCATGAACCACCTCAGCTCGCCCCTATCGTCTAACTTCTTGCAGGATCTGTGTCATCTCATTGCAAACATCGATACCAAAGCTACCAACTTGTAAGTTTAGTAGATAAGTGTATTTCAGATTTTAAAACTTTCCATAAATATGTCACTGAATCGCACTTCAGGGTTCTTATTTTTGAGTAAATAACATAAAAACACCTTGTGGGACAGACATACCTCTTTTGATGTAATTATTGCTGTGGTAGCTGTCAGAGTTCATACATACACAAGACAGCTTGACAGATTTTCATTGAGTGTGGGTGCCAGCTAAGAAATTTACATGCCAGACTTTTTGTGCTCTGGATTCATGTTGTGATGGTGAACAGACTGTAAACATTCTCTGTTGCTGTTGCTTGGTTGTGTGTGTGTGTGATGAATCACAGGATATTGATACATGTTGAGGATATTCTTCTGAAAAGATGCCATTTTGTGTGATATTGTTTCAGAAAGGCATAAAAACCAAAATGTAAAACTAAAAATCCTTAGACGCAAGCTGAAATGAAACGTCTGATATTGAAACCCCTTATCAACCCTTTGGCGTTGGAGAACAATTAACAGGAAACTCTGAAGATGGAATACTTTACTAAAATTATTTTAAATACAAAGAAATGCGTAATTTGAAAGCAATAAAGTAACGGTGTATTCAGAAAAGCATGTAGATGTAGATTATAAATAGTTGAGGGTAACATACAGGTTTATTGCCGACTAATTGTATTGGTTGCAAATTGCAGCCATCCTCAGGGAGCTACAAGTGTTGGGAGACATTTACAGCATGTTATACAGGTTGTCAAATATAAATGGTGAAATATTTATACATAATAGTATCATTACATAAATATACAGTATTATTCAAAATGTATTGCCATATTATTTACAGTTTTGTGAGTACACTGGTGACAGCTGTGCTGACACATCATTTGGGCTGGGTTGCCACTGTTTTGCCAGGGAAAATGTCCCTCCCTCACATCTCCAAGAAACCATGCACAAGACAACTGGTGAGTGCACATTTTTATGTACGAAGCTTTGATGACCTTTCTTAACACCACTTTCAGGAGAGAAAGAGGCAATTATAAATGCAACAATAATTAATTTAAATCTTGTATTTACAAAATTATAAATATATTATCTTACAGTGTGAGATAAAGCTTATTACTTCTTGAACGTGGTATCTTTAAAGTAACCTCTACACTTCTCTGACCATGAGTACGCGTTTCCAGTAGTGTGGTGCAGGATATGCATTGACACTTTGATGATTTCTTCTCAGATTCTGAATTTCAGTTCGGTAGTATTTTTTGGGCAATGCACATAAATTTGTAATTTGCCTCACAAAAAAATATTCAGAAGCTGGTAAATCAGATGAGCTCCATACGCAGGAAATATCTCCATTCTTGTTTAGGATGTGATTTTCAAACAACTGGTTTATGACATTAATTGGATTTCTGGCCATATATGCAGTTGCTCCATCTTGTTGAATCCGTGTGTTCTCACTGGCCTTTGGAAATTCAGTTAACTCTTGTGTGAACAAGGCCTGAATCACATGGGTGTAGTGGTCTGTTGTTAATGCCACACTGTCATTGTTATCCTGGAAAAAAATGTGGGCCAATTATACTGAAAGATGACGTGTATGACACTCTCACCTTCACACTGTATAATGGTTTGTAATGCAGTTGGCAGGTTTTTCATTTGTCCGGTAATGTAAATTTTGTTTCCGAATCTTAAAATGTGAAAGTGAGCTTCATCCGTCACAAACAGATTGTGTACTGTACTGTTGTCCACATGCGTAAGGAATTCATGACTGAATTTGTGTGCCTAATCAAACTACATTCCTCTAACTCCAGCACTGCCTTGATCTTTTAGGAGTGGAAGTTCAAGTCCTTATTTAAAATCAGATGTAAACTTCTGTCTGAGATGTTTAACAAAGGTGTGTGACACCATGCAGAATGTTGCAGACTTTTTCCTAGCTGCCCTGACAGTTCTAATGTTTTCTGGTGTATGGATTATTCATTCTATTTTAGGGGCTATTTTTAAGGTCATACCAGTTTCACTGACATTTTGAAACCATGTTTTAATGTCTTGAACTGATGGCACTGGATTATTATTGCTTATTTTGACATACTGTTGAAACCCAATTGTTGCTTTGTAAAATGTTTTAATAGCTAATGCATGTTGTGCATGTGTCCACTGTTCTATACTAACTAAATGCTGTGGCACAGGCATCAATGCAGGTGGCAGCAGCTAACCCTGCCCCAGTGATTCCGGGGAAAAACAGTTCTAACAGTTGTCTCTTTCTATCTTGCAACTTTTACAGTCACATCTGTGTCACTGTCGAATTCCTAGCCATGAAATCCTATTGAATGGATTGATCGAACTTTTTGTCAGTTTTCTTAGGAGTAGTTCGTCACGCAAATAAACTGCTGAAAAACATAAAATATGGCTGCTTCCAAGTTATTTAAAGCATTGTTAAATAGTTTATTTATTTATTTATTTATTTATATTTAAAGAAATACAGTTTAAGAAATTAGAGCCAGGCTAACTTTTTCAGTATCGTAACTAGGCTACTGGCTAGACAGCCAGCATTCTAGTCTTAGCATGGGCAAAGATTTTTCTCTTCTCCACCATATCCGGGGGGGTCCACCAAGCCCCGTAATGAATGGGTGCTGGAAACTTTCATCCAGGGCTTGAAGCAGTCAGAAGCTGAAAACTGACCAAGATTAAAATGTGTGGAGATTGCCTCTTCTCTCCCTTTATGTCATTGTGATGTGGTGCTTAGTTAAGCACAGGGACAACTTTAGTATATTGTTACACAGAATTACAGTGGTGGACAGGACCTGGTTTTTAACACAGTTACCTTATTTCAGTTGGATGCATTGTCAAAATCACACCCATACAACCCTTTGTGGGCCCAGCTTGGAGAATTGTATGGTGCGTTGGGTTTCCCAGTGAAGATAGCGAAAACAGTTGTCGCATCTGGTGCAAGGAAACTGGAGCTTCTGAATAGAATTTTGAGTTCATTAACATACTTCATTCGCTGCAGTGAGGTGGAGAAGCAAGTAATTGATGGGCAAGATTCCACAGAGGCACAGCTGAATACAGCCACAGTTCAGCAGGACAGGAACACACCAGCAGCAGCTCTTGTTGACAAACATCTGCAGCCATCTCATTCATCATTTGCAAGACATTTTCTTTCAGGTCATGATGTGATGACAGTGTTTGATAGTAGGGTTGACCATGGAGTTGAGATAGGTAGGGAACTTGAAGTTGAAAATGGCGACAAATGCAGTGATAGTATGGCAACGAAGAGTCCACTGCATTCTGAAGTGAGTTCATTGCAGAGTGTTCGTGGTACTGAAGAGCATGATTGTTCTAGTGCGCAGATATCTGTCCAGTTAGGTCAGTCAGATGTTGGAAGTGACAGTATAAGGAATTTAAGAAATGTTCATTTATCAGTTCCACAGGTAGGTGGTATGAAACGGACTGCCAGTTTTATGAAGAAGTTAGACAGTACTACCACTGTAAGGGAACTTGAACCCTCAAGTTCAAAATCTTCTATCAGAACATGTCGATTGTATCCAGATTTAGCAGACTTAAAGTTAGATGATGGTGATGAGACTACAGGTGTCAAGATTTCGTCGCATCCGGAAGATAAATCTAGTGTAGCAGGTCCAACTGGAGTAGAAGTTCATAATATGAACGGTGACCATTCATTCCATTATGAAGATGTGGCTCAGAAAGTAAGTCGGTTATGTCGTGTTCCCACTTCTGCAATACTTTGCCACCTACAGGGTAAGGATAGTGTGAAACACAGTCAGGCTACAGAGGTGCTTTTGCCAAAGCGAGTGGAGAGTGAACGGCAGAGGTCTTGTATTAACACTGCTCCTACATTTAAAGGAAAACCTAACATAGTTTCAGAAGAGTCAAATACTCCATCACCAATTTCAAGTAGAGTGCACTGTGAGAAAACAAGTGTTAAGAGCATTAGTAAAGATGGCGAGAGTGTGTTAGGAAGGGGCGATGTGATATTTGTGATAGGTGACAATGAACAGTTGATTGACTTAAAACAGTCACATAAGTCTGAGATTGAGCAGAATGACAAAACAAACAGAAAGTTAGGTCATGATGCATGTCATGATTTTTATCCATCTGTATCGCGATCCTCTAGTCCACATGCTTCCTGTGCCATAGCTTGTGAGGAAGGTGGTAATCCTTGTAAATACACACACTGTGTGTGCCATTCTGATATAACATTCTCATGTCTAGCCAGTGATGGAAAGTCTTCGATATGCAAGCATGAACCAGGTTTAGCAAGAAATTGTGAATTAAATGTAAAGGAGGGTGTAGGAAAATTTAAGTTTCAGGAAGAAGTTGTAAGGGTTCCTACAAAGGATCAAAAAACCAAGCATTGTTCAAGTCGTCTTATGAGTGAAAGTGGGCGTCGAGTCATAACAAGTGAAAGTGGGCGTCGAGTCATAACAATCCATCCATCTGTGATAGAACTTGAAGATGAGTGTGGTGGGTTGAAAAGCAATTTGTCTGTAAAGAATTGTGTGAGAACTAGCAGACCCATGTCGTGTTCTCTTGGTGTCTTAAGCCAATTATCAAGAGCAAATGTTGGAAATAATCCATTGCCTCTTCGTCGGAGACACAGTGATTGTATTTGTGAGATTAGTCGTTACCTTAAGGATTATCACAGTGTGCGGTTTCAATTTGAGAGGTGTGAAGGCGTTCTGATGAATTATATACAAGGTAGAGACCAGAGGAAAAGTTTCCTTCAGACAGACAAGAGGACAGATAAAGTAGCTGAAGCCAGAGAAAATTTTTGTTTAATTGAAGGTTCTGTAGTTTTTGAGAAAAGTAGCTCTGTAAACAAGGATAATCTCAGTGTTGGTTGTAGTGGTATGGTGCATAAAGCCAGTGAGTACTGTGGTATGTGTGTAAGAAGGGGAGAGAAATATCAAGACTGTGCAAGTGGTTATGTGAGTGAAGGAAATGCCATGTTTGATGATTATAGTAACTTGTCAGATGATGATGATCTGTGTAACACCACAGCATCAAACAGGAAGGAAGAGGAAGGTGGGATAACATCCACAGAACAGCAGCAGTGTGAAACCTTACTTGAACTGCCTATGCCAAGGTTAGTATGAAGTCTGATTCAAGTCTGGGGAAAATAGCACTAACAGCCTCTCAGGTTTCCTGCCATATGTACACGGTTGGTCATGTCTGGATAAGAATTGACCCCTGGATTAAAACTAGTGTGAGCCATTCAAGACTTTTTTTTATGTTATGTCTTTCTGTCCCACACCTTCTATAAAACCAAACCTTGGTGAGTGTGGGCAATATGAGTTCCAACTGCGATTCAAACAGCAGTGCTATGTACATCTGTGAAGTCAGCATGAACAGTTAGCTCTGATAAGGTGAAATTTATTTCAACATTTGGAAGGTGTTAGTCTCCATCGTCAGAAGCTACGTCAATCGGCCCTTGATGATCATGGCAGTGACAGTTTCAGAACTTTGGAAATCCAATCCATCTTCACATGGTTAAGGATCCAAGAATCTGTATTGCATTTATTTACTGTGAAAGCGTCAAACCTTACGTTCCCTGTGTATCTACTCATCATAGTCACCTTATATTTCTGAATTATTGAAAATCTACGTTGTGGGTGCTCCCATTTTGATGTTCAGTCCTCACCATTTTCAAGTAGACAGAGGCAAAAGTACCAAAAGTACGTAGAAGAGATGTTAGAAAAGAAAACTCTAGCCGAAGTAACTTCATGTTAAATTTAAAGTTTAAGCTTGTTTTATCTTTAGTAACCAAATTTTTTATGCATAAGACAAACTTCAAATGAGAATTTCGCCTGTTTCAAACATGTATGAATTCTGTTTTCCAAGAAATAGGTACTCATTGTAATTTCTGACACCATGAAGAAGGTGCTCTACTTGGATTGTGTCAAGCGTTCTTCCTTTGAATTTACACTTTTATGTGAGTTGTCTACCAGCGAAGCTTCTGCGAGTTGTCTAGCAGCCAAGCCTCAGCATCTGCCTTTGTTGTCTCAGAGCTCCTGTGAGTTATGTAGCAGCCAAGCCTCACATTCTTTGTCTGTCTTTGCAAAGGTCCTCCTCAATTTCCTCCCTTTCTTCTCCTCCCCTGCACCTGTGTGACATCTTTGTGAACTTCTTGTTCTTATCTTGATCTTGGTCTTCCTCTTTTGTGTTTTAAGAACGTTATGACAAATGGGAAAATAGCATGTATCATAGGTGGCAAAAGATCTGAATAGTTTGAGCATTTGTGATGTTTAGGTGTGGAAGGGCTTGCTGCATCTCGTGTGTTGTTCAGCATGCTAGTGGCATGCATCAAGTGGTGAACAGAAATGCTTGCATTTTGTTTTAATTTAGTAGAATTTGTCCTTTTAAGTCTTTCAAAACAATTTAAACAATTTCACATCATCAGTCCAACACAACTGTGTATTCATTAGAAAATGCTACATGTTTGGGATTAAATAATCCATCCTCAGGCTGTTTATGGACTTAAATTGCAGGTAAAATGCAACTCATAATACTACATTATCATTTTTGTTTACATTTTTTGTGGGATCCCACATCTCAATACTTGTATTACAATAAAATTTTAATAGGCATAGTTAACCAAATGTTGCATGTTACAGCTTTATTGTAATACAGTTGTAATGAATGTTACCTGCAATTTTTAAGTCTGTATCAAGCCTGATGATGGATTATTTAATCCAAAACATGTAGCATTTTTCTATGAATATATAATTATGTGGGACTGATGGTGTGATGTTTTAAAGACTTGCATTACTGAAATTTGCATTTTGCTTGTTTTTATGTCAATTCTGATGGAAGACTGGTTACAGATGCAGAGCACAAAAGCACAGCAAGCAGATGTGTGGTTTTGCAGCATCACTCCTGGGTGGTACAAGTGATCATTACATCCCAGACATGGTTTTGCATGGTTGCACGAAGTCACCCAAGAGCTGGGAAGCGAATCTGAGGCGAGATTTGTCACTTGCTTCACACCACTCACTGTTAGATCAGGAAGTGTCAGAGGCTGTATGCATTGTTGCCAACATCGACACCTGGTTTGTATATCACATTAGTTAAGTTATTGTGTTCTTAGATACGCTAATTATCTGGCTGTGTTCTTTGTAGTAGATAATCTTAAGGTAAGTTAAATTGCTTGACTGACTGACTGACCAACTCACTCCATGGAACAGAGTCCTTCTTCAGAAGCAAGTAGTTGCTTAGTGAATCAGTTCCCCAAGTCTTATGCAGCCTGAAGGTTCATTACCTTGCTCGCATGTGCATGTCATATGAATCCCCTTCACTGCCTCCTGCCCTGTTTATTTACTACCTAGAACCTGCAAGCAGTCTTTCCTTCAGGTTTGCTGACCAAAACTTCTTTCCCTTCCAAACATGCTGTATTTTTGTGCTCATGATGATACACTCATTGATTGATTTGTGGTTAGTGGACATGATGGTCATGTTGATAGAGAAGGCATGTCAAGTTGTGAGGGACAGAGGGAACTTGTCACTGGTTGATGTAGAATGCAGTTCATATGGCAAAGGACACAGATTATATTTCAAACATTTTTGAACTGTTTTTCAGTAAGAAAATTATGGGTGATACCAGTTGTCATTCAGAATGCTTTATCAAATCGTGTGGGAGGGAATGGTCAAACCAAAATTTTCACTGCAGTCTTGGAAACCAGTGACGGTGGATAAAATTTATGTTGTGCTTGGTGTATTTATGCTAATGGGGATGTTGGTTTAGTATGGAATGCTACAAGGTCTAGCACACCAAGGTGACTTGCTAAGGTATTATAAATTCCATCATGTACTGCAGACATTGGAGTACATTCCTGTGGAATTTGAAGCTTCAGTTTTTGGTGAGTTAAAGCTCTAGGTTTTCTGTCCTCACATTATGTAAATTGATTAAATCCTTCAGAGTTGAGGTCTAAGGAAATATGTTAAAACCTAGTGAGTTGCCTCACACTGTAGTGGTTCTGTATTGTATGTGGCAGGTGCCTGATTGGAATTCTGGATGGGAAGCCCACTATCCTTACCCAATTGTTTCATGGTTTGCCTCAGTTCCCACTTCACAATTGGGCCATGACTGCATCCTTCCACATTCTCTCCAGTTCTCTAATCATTGCGCCCTTTAATGGTGTATCCTGATCTTCTGTAACAAAATAAAACATCATGATATTTTCCCCCATACTTTGTGTCTTTAATGGTTAGCACAGAAAGGCAAAAATTATGCCAGTAGCTTGTGTGAATCATTGGTGCTGGAATTTGGTTGTTTTATACTCTTATGTGAAGTTGATAATTTAAATCACTTTCAGGGAGGTTCAGCTAGTGTCGAGCCACACATATGTTGTAGATAAACCAGGAACACTGGGAATCCGTGTTGGCATGTCGCGGCTTGTGGCTAATATGCTGGAGTCACTGCTGTGTCTGTGGAGGCTGAAGACTTCTCCTGAACATGTGAGTGACAGTTGATTTGTTAAGGGGCAGACGTGTATGTACTGCATTACTTACACTGTAACTGCAATGAAGTTCTTGTTAAGAACTTGAGTGCAGCAGGAAACATTGTTGGCACAGTCAGTTTCTTAACCACTTGTGTGGGCATGTCACTGCTTTGCTGTTATGTGTGTCATGGTCATTAAATCTGCACTGTGGCTAGTTAAGTTACCCAGAAAGGCTACATCCCTTCCATCTGTGAACAACCAGCTTTAAATGGGAAGGTATGGGTGAGACATATTGTTGTAAAGTACATGTAATGGATTCATTCATCCAGCACCATCATAACGAGGATTTTCCACAAATTTTTGCACGCACTGGAGTTGCAGTTTCACTTCCAAAGCTGTTGATAGCAGGTGGTCCATACAAGGACCTTTAACCCATGTTGTGTACAGCTCATTACTCATTCACCTCGATTCCGAAATGTATCTGTGAGTATAGAATTTTCCAAACAGATGATCCATGATGCTTAAGAGATGTAATCATTTCACTGTGAATGGGGACAGACTGGCATTCTAGCTGTATTCACCAGGCCTATTAAAGGAACATGGGGTTGAGTTGTGTCTTTGGTATGACATTAGTCATTTGAGGTCTGGGCATTAACCTGAGCATATCACTTAAAGTTGCGCATTTTCAGGCAGCAGTTATGCTTCCTCATGTGCTGTAAGATTGACCAGTGTGTGTGAAACTAGCCACTCATCTCTCTCTGGTGTATGGGATATCTCTTTTACTTTCTGTGTAAAGTGCAAGGATGAGTAAAATTAAACCTCACAAGCATGGAAATATTGTGACATTACCATGTGCAGGTGTAGGCTTTGTAAGTCATGAGCATGGTTTCAAGTATGTACTGTGTATGGTAGGTCTTGGACTGTTGGAAAATGGCAAAGCTGTACCAAACCTGTCTGTATTAAATTACAAATTTCTGATGTTTTTACTTGACTTAATGTATATTTATCATTCTGGTGTTGTAGCTTGCCTTTGCAGTATTTTGGCTCATAAAAGCCTTACTGTTGCAGTGTTTGCTGCATTTAGAATCCAAGCTGAGGGAACTGTTTCTGCGTAGCCAGGCTCTGGCTGAGCTGTTGCTGACGACAGAGTTCTGTGATATGGAGCTCCTTACTACAAGCTTGGATCTGGATGCTAATGATGTACCCCTTCTGCTGGCAGTTGCATCAACTCACACACCACAAGTGACAGAACGGTATGGACTCAGCTTCAGATAATAGTGTGGAGCACACATGTAGTTCCTACGGCAAGACAGGCTGTGGAGTGTCAAGCACTGAAACTGTCTGTGGCAAGGTGAATTATGCATACTGGTTATGTACACTGTAGCACATTATCATTACATTACTATACCTTAGGCCTGGTTTTATGCCTTTTTGGTTTAATTACCTGTGGGTGGATTCCCTCTATTATGCTTCTGAGAATCTTTGGAACTTAAGGCACAAAACAAGACTGGGAGGCAGGCCATTAGCTGGAAACCACCTTTGATCTGTGCTGCAAACTGCATCAGTGACTGTGTGCACACTGCTCTGTTGAGGTGGATATTCAGTTGTGTGTTTGTTTTCCTTTAAGTCTTTTTCTTTTTAATTATTAAATGTGTGAAAAACAAGTCTGCATCTCCTAATGCCACCAAAGTAAAAACAACAGTGGAAGACAACCAGTACTAAAGAGAAGTCAGAAGTAATAAATCAGTTTGAAAAAGGTGAAAACATTGCAAATATATGCCATGACCACACTGCCCAAAATCTGTGATAATGCCAGTAGAATTAAAGAAAGTGGGAAGACAGGAACTAAACTGAATGTTAAAAGAATTCCTTATTCGAGAATTTCTACTATGGAACGTACGGAAAAAATGTTGAGTACTTGGGTTGAGGATCAGAATCAACATCACATGCCTGTAAGCAAGCTTTTGGTTCAAGCAAAAGCATGTTGTGTTTACCAGGATCTGTCAAAGGACGATGATAATGCTAAACCATTTAATGCAAGGTCAGGTTGCTTTTGTAACTTCATGAAGAGATATAATTTTAATAACATTAAAATGAGAGAGAAGCTACTCCTGCTGTGCCTGCTGAAGAGTTTGTTAAGGAACTGCAGCATTTTAATGAGAAAAGAAGTTATGCACCTAAACATGTTTTCAACATTGATGAGACTGCTGTTCCTGGAAAAGGATGCCTTCTAGGGTGTACATCCCTCAAGAGCAAATTCTGACCCCAGATTTAAGGTTATGAAGGACAGATTTATTCTGCTTTCAGGTGGTAATGTTGAGGGGGATTATAAGTTGAAGCCAGTAATGGTGTACCATTTTGCAAATCCCCATGCTCTAGAAGACTATGTGGAACATCTTCTACTTGTGCATTTTTATTCAAATGCCAAGTGGTGGGTAATGTGTCCACCTTTTATTGGCTACCTAACATCAAAACTTGAAGGTGAACTATGTGAATACTGTGCAGAGGAGAATGTGGCCGTTTAATATTCTCCTCATTGTCGATAGTGCTCCTGATCATGCTACATTTCAGAATCTTCCTGAGCGTGTAAAAGTGGTGTTTATCCCTCCATACGTGATGTCTCTAATACAACCAATGGAGCAAAGTGTGATACTGACATTTAAGACCTGTTACTTGAAAAAACATTCGCTATGTTGATAAAGGCTGTGGATGATAAAAACATGACTGTAAAAGCATTTTGAAAAGTTTTGCTCTTATAGATGCAGTACTACTTGTTGGTGATATTTGGGCTGCAATTACACATTTATGTATGAATGGAGTTTGGGGGAAAATGTATGCTGTTATCTGGCTCATGATTGTAAAGTGGTCAGTATTGATGAGGATTTGAATCAAACGAGAGAAAAAATTTCACAGTTGACAAGTGTAGTTGGGTTTAATATGGTTGATTTGAATGATGTAATGGATTTCTTAATGTATAACAAAGAGGAATTATTCACTGACGATTTAATTGCACTAGAAAAAGAAAGTATGGAAGAAGCAGGGTAGGAGGGTACAGAAGAGGTTGACTTTGTGTGTAAGCTGACACTGAGAAGATTGTCTCAAGCATTGTAAGCCATTGACGAAGCTCTGACAATTTTTGATGAAGCAGATCGACACACAGAAAGAAATTTTGAAGTAAAAAGAAATGTTTTGGCATCAGTGAGATGTTATTTCAAAATACTGAAAGAAAGGAAGATGAAAGCGTCTCAGAGGTTGTTGGATTCTTACTTTAAAATGACAAAAAAAAAGTGAAATGCCTGAACCTCTGCTATTGACGTGTGGCCACCCATCAGCCGAGCAGCTGTCTATCATGGGTACAACACCGTCCAGCTCTGTTGCATTACCACCGCCGCCGCCGCTGCCCCCACCATCACTTTGTCATCTGACCCACATGACTCCCCATCCCCCCCCTGCAAGTCTAAGCCAGCTACTATCATTTTCACTTACCTCTTTGCTATCTGACCCAGTCAACTTCCTGCCCACCTCTCTAATGCAGTTACCACCAGCACCACCAACTTTCTCAAAGAACCTCATCCAGTATTTCATGTAAGTGCATGCAAGTTGTTTACAACTCCTCTTCAATTTCAAATGAATATTAATTGTTTATTTCTTCTGTAATATCAGTAACACGATACTGTATATGAAGGGGCTATCGTTGGCTTTACTGCCCCAGATCCGTGACTTCCATTATTTCTTGTGGAAGTATTATTTTTCAGTTATGCCTTTTTTATTGGTGCCCACTTTGTCATGACCGCTACGGGGCATAAGACAAGGCCTTCATGTATTTACTGAAATCCTGTGTTTCTTTTTTACTTTGTTTAACCCTTTGATGCTGAAGGAAGACTTAGTGTTGCACAGTGTAATGCTGAGAAAGCTGAATGATGACTATAGTGTTTGGCCAATAACATGCGCAGTAATGGGTGGGCCTTTTAAATTCCAATGTCTTGCAGGGTGCACTGGGCCCTTCATTCGGGTGCCAGAGGGTTAAAGAAGTATGGAAGAATTAAAAAAAATTATATGCAGGTATTTGTAATATCACATTCAGAATGATGAAACCCGAAACACTTACAGCACTTGCATGGTGACCATGGTACTTCTGGTATAATGAAGCTGCATCTAAAATCATGACAAGAGCTCTCTCAGAAATGTAAGTGTTGGCAAAGTTTTCATCCTTCATCTCATGTACATGCTTGTCTGCCATATAACTGACTGGTGCAGCTGTAGGGGTAATTCTGGCTGCACTGAAACTTTGTGATGTGTGCTAGATGTGAACTGTAGAGCTTTTTGAATTTCTATCTGAGCTGCTCAGAAGAAAAGCTGTGAAATCAATAAAAATTGACCTTCAACTTATTCCTTTTTTCTTGTACTTTAACATGTGTTATATTTGGAGGTGAAGTATGGTATCACCAACCAGGAGTTGTACATAATCGCCAGTTAGTGCTGATAACTTCCAGATGATTTACTCTTGCTGTAACATAGTGTAGTCTCTATCCATCATTTCCGAAGGTACTGGGGGAATGATAATGTGGGAAAACAATAACATGAGAAAGCTTTAACAGATAAAAAGTTACTTTAACACAGGTATGCAAATCACTTTTTAGGCATTCTTTAAAAAGTAAAAAAGAACACCTTATGTGGAGACCACGTGTCTAGCCATATGTGACCTAGTATCAGGGACTAAGACATTTGGCAGATTTTTGTGAAATTTGGTATTGGAGTTCTTTACAAAAAGCTACTGAGTAAGCACAAGTTCCATGAAAATAGGTGCACTGAAGTGCATACTTTACTTAAGGACCTAAATGAAGTTTTACCCGTATTTCCTACATTTTTGTCCTATTTGGATATGATTCAGTACAGGGGAGTCCACAAAAATTTGTTGAGTTATTGTGAGTTTCATGAATATGACTCAATGAAAGCCATACTTCATCCATAAATGAATTTCCATCTGTACTTTCCACATTTATTGTTCATTGTGTGTGAAATTCGGTATGAGGGATGGGAACATAATGCTATTACGCATTTTAGAGTTCCATGAAAATTACAGCAGGAAAAGGCCATACTTTCGTTATAGACATAAACCAAGTTACATTTAGGCCTATACTGACATTTTCATTGCCTCCCCCACACCCCTACAACTTCACTCCATTCATCACTTGGTTGAGGCATGGCAGCATTTCCTAAATGTGGTAATTACCATTATGGGCAAGTTACCACTGTTGTTGTGTTCCAAAAATATCACATTACTTTTGCTGCTACTTCTCAGCAGTGATGATTCTGGCAATGCTGCTGCTCAGGACCAAGGATTCTGGATGATTGCTGTGGTAAACTGACTCTTCTATGAATGGTGCATCCCATGTAATTAACACATTTTGTATATGAGCAGAGCAGGTTTTTTTTTTAACTAGAAGAAATGGACACTTGCCAGAAAATGACACATACAGGAACAGTGAATAGAGGTTTTACTGTGTATCGATTGTTTTTTAATCATATTCCAAACAGTGACTTGATTATTATAAAAGATACTGATTGTGATATGGTTGCCTCAGGAACAGTAGTGAGACAGCTCTCTTAAAAGTGGTTTGTCTTTGTACATCTACCAAAACATTTGGTTACATGCAGTCTGGTCTTGTTATAGCAATGGTGCATAACTGGAGTGGCATATAAGTGTATGCCAGAAGGTAATATTTGGAATAATAACTCAAAAGAGAAAACATTGAGGATAAGTAATTTGAGTAACTATGGAATTATTTGTGGCATAGGCATTATGAGTTCATTTTCTTCCATTGGTGTGATGTGATCTTAAGGCTGGTTAGTGTTACACACTAAGCTGAAGACGGTGTCTGAAATGTTGGGTGGCACGTGCACCACAGAAATTAGTCCCAAGCAGTTAGTTTCATGCAACGTCTGACTCCAGTTGCACAAAACAGGTGCTGATTCCTGATACAAAGAAGGCAGAATGCACATACTGAGTTTGAAGCAAGTAAAGTCAGTTATGCACCTTAACTTTTCCACATCAGGTGAATTCAAAATGCTGCTTTCATAGGGATGTAGTTTCACATGGCATGAAACTGATTGCTTGAGACCAGTTTCTTTGGTGTGCTTGCCACCTCACTGTTACTGATATGGCAGACGTCAGCACTGTTAAGGTTGTCCATTTCCACTGCACTTGTTCAGAATTTTTTAATTGCAGTAACTTGTTGCCATGATCCACCAGAAACTGGACCTTAACTATGCTGTTTGATATACTTGTATTCATAAACAGGCTTCCATGATTTTAGTTCAGATTTAAGAATAATTCCTACAATTTTGGTGACTGCATTAATAATAATTATTATATTTATACTTGATGTGGTTGTATTATTCAAACAGATGTAAGGAGCCACAGCATCTAATCTATGTTTTATGCCTGAAGGCCCTCTGTCCACCAAACTGTACACTAACATCCCACAAGTCCGCCTGCATACCGAACTATACACTAACATCCCAGAAGACCCTCTGCATATCAGACTATACACCAACATTCCAAAAGACCCCCTGTGTGCCAAACTATACACAAACATCCCGGAAGACTGTCTGTGTGCCAAACTCTACACTAACATCCCAGAAGACCCTCTGTGTACCAAATTGTACACTGACATCCCAGAAGACCCTTTGCAACCAAACTATACACAAAGATCCCAGAAGACCGTCTGTGTACCGAACTGTACACTGACATCAGAGAAGACCCTCTGTGTACCAAATTATGCACAAACATCCCAGAAGATCCCTGTGTACCAAACTGTACACTAGCATGCAAGAAGACCATCTGTGTACCAAACTATACACTAACATCCCAGAACATGTTGTATTTACCATACTGTACACTAACATCCTAGAGGACCCTCTATGTACCATACTGTACTTGTACATATCAGAAGACCTGTGTACCAAGCTATACACCAACACCCTTGAAGTCCCTCTGTGCACCAAACTATGCAGTGATATCTGACAAGATTTTAGTCTTAAATTTAAATGCCTGATATTTCCAGCACACTTGTGTTGTAAGCAGTCTGATCATTTGGAAGCTTGTGCAGGCTAATCCTTGGAGTGCTAAAGGGTTGTCAAGGCCAAGAAACTTCCATTATATAGTTGACGTTACCGTTAATCATCACTAATACAGTAAAATCTGCGATATCTGGCACCTCTGGGACCAGAGGTTTGCCAGATATAGCAATTTTCTGGACATCAGAATATTATGCTTAATATGTATCTTAGTGTGCCTTGCAACCTCATGGAGAGACCTACTTTTATCTTTGTCATTAACAATATTCTTCTGCTTTTTACCAGCCCCTTCCATAACAAAAATGAAATATTCCAGGCACTGCACTCTAACACCCTGTAACAGGTGAAGGCAATAAAGCAACTGATCATACCACACTACAGTATCAGACCAGTCTTTGCCAATTTGCCAGTTAATAGAGATTTCCGGATAATCCAATACCAGATATCGCAGACTATACTGTATGCGTGATACTTTTTTGTAGGCATGAAAATTGAGTTCACCATCTTCCTTACCAACCATAAAAAGAGAATGAGATATACATCTGTGTTTACCATGTCATAATGACCGAATATTTATACTGCACTATAACCCACTGATACTGGAAGTGGGAGCTGCCATATCTTGGTTGTAGTAGTGCCTAGGCTACAGGCTGGATGAGGAATCTGGGCAGGAGATTTTTCCACTTCGTAAAAGCCTTGAGACCAGCTCTGGGGCCCACCCACCCTCCTATTCAGAGAGAACTAGGAGGTGTTTCCCTGGGGGTAAAGTGGCAGGGGCCTGAAGGTGATCTCGTCCCATACATTTGGTGCTAAGGTTAAGAATTTAAGATGCTATACCACCACTCTTCCATGTGCTGCTTAGTTAAGAATCATAACATTTTGTGTACCTTCACTTGACGAATGACGAATTTTACCTGAATGCATTGTGGCTATTGTTTTGAGACCAGCTTGTGCCAGTGTGGTAGTAATGTGAGGCAGTCAGTCCCCTCAGGTGGACGTTGTTTAGGGGACTTGCAAAGATTGGGGGTTTGTCTTGGCTGCTATAAAGATGGACTGCTTAGAACGAGGATGGGTGAAGATGTATTACATATATTCCTGACTTCATGAGTAACAAGTGATATAATTTGTGTCTATTTCTGATTAATCATTACTGCGTGTGCAGCACATTTTGATAAGCTGAACTGGTGTCACATCTTTACTGCCTATGCAGCACATGCAGACCTGGTGTCACAGTTGTACAATACCGATACCATTAAACCTAACTGAAAATTTGGCACCCAGTGTTGTAATAGCAGGATTTAAGTCTCATAATTGTGGATGATAAAGCTTAAACTTGTTTGTCTTCTGTAGAGATTGAAGGCCCCAATTTGTATGAGTTTTTCAGCAACTGACTTGTATGCCTTCTCACAATAATTCTTAGTTGGAAAAACCAAAGTAGTTGCTCAGTGTAATTGTTCTAACCCCGATGTGCATATATGTACAGTTATTTAAGGAAAATATTCACTTTTTTCCCCATGTCTGTCCTGCACACACGGGGAAGGAAGGACATGGGAGGGAAGTGAGAAGAAAGGGCTTAGAGATTACAAACAGTGTTGGAGATGCTTGGTTGCTAGACAGCCCACATGAGATGTTGACATCTAAGGAAAGAAAGAAGGTGTCATGCCAAATGCAAGGTATACTAGATTGTGTTCCTTCTTGCCTTAGAATCTGAAGCAGTTGCATGAAGTGAATAGTGATTGCTTTCCTTTGAGTGCAGTCAGGTGGAAATAATGAAGTTTGTGTTGGTAACACTGAGACTATGAACATGGCTCATTGAATGAAAAATAAATATTTATTTAAAATGTTGTAATTAATAACTGATCAACATATACAGATGGAAGAAGTCTGGTGTGTAGAGGAAGGACCAGATGCCCATCAGGAACTGTGGTGCTGTGACTTGCTACAGCAGTGACTCACCATTTCTGTTAAACACACACATCTGTATTTTTCATGACTGATCATGTGCCATTTATCATCAGAATAAAATAACTTACTGAAGCTCCATGGTGGATGGACTCCACCTTGTCCTATAGCCAAATCTCACTTAAAGCAAATCAATCAATGAAAATCCATGTTCTTCCAATGATGACATCACAGGTCCTAGCCATCTAATTGTATGGTTCATAAATATGTTCCATTGTTTATACAGTGAAACTGTCTTATGACATTTCTGGGAAAGCTCTGGCTTAAGTGAGAAAATGTCCAAAAAGGGACTCACAACTTTGAAGATGAAGGTGGTCCATTCCTTTCAAATGTCAGGAAGCATTCCCCAACCACAGGGCACAACAACCAAGAAGACCTGGTTCCTCAATATGAAAAATGGTTTGCAACAGATAATGTCTTTCAGCCTCATGTCACTTCCTGCGGGTAGTGTGGCAACAGTCCTGCGTAACTAGGGTAGTGACAAGTGGTGTGCAGGACAACTCACAGACCACACAGCATATCACAACGCTTATGGTTATGCTGCATTATCTCATACAGTTGAGTTTCATATGCTGTGTATAACATACATGACATCTTTTGTGGCTTATGAATATAAGTACAGTGCAACAAGGACTTCTTAGTGTGATATAAATTATTTTTGTGTGTGCACACGCAATACAGTGTAACGCAGCAGCTCTTCAGTGCGGAAGCGTATATAACACATGAATCCTACAAAGAAAGTGCCAGTAAGTTCAGAAGGAAGTTTCCCGTTGCTTTAGTCCCTTCATATGAACCAGTGCATCAGTGGTGAACAAATTTTGAACAAGAAGTTCCTTGCTAATGGAGATGCAGCAGCAAACTCAGTGTGATCTTTCAGAAGAAATATGATAGTGGAGTGCAATTACAGGCATCTCCAAGAAAATATTTAAGGCAGTTATTACAAGAAACTGATGTCAAAGTCATCTGTATGTGCAGCCACAAAAGTGCTTCAGTTGATGCCACACAAATTCACAGTTGCGCAGAAACTCCAGGAAGCAGAATGTGTTGCGAGAGGGCTTTTGTAATTCATTCTGTGAAGCAGTGTCTGGTGATGAAGTCCATTCATTGCTGATGTATCTTAGAGATGAGGCAGATATTAGTTCAGTGTCTACATACATACTCCGTATAACAGGCAATGGTGATTTGGTAATCCCATATGCAGACACGAGGTTTTGTTTCACAACACTAAAGTTTGGAGTATGGTGTGCCATCAGTACAAGAATAATCAGACCCACCTTTTCAGACACAATAAATTCAGAAACATACATTAGACAAATTCTGTCAGGACATTTTGAAAATCCTGGTGATGGCACATGGGTTCTTCTAGGAAGATGGTGTAACCACTAATGCAGCCGATAATTCAGTGGCATGCAAGATTTTAGGCTCTGAATAATTAGTTATCCTTTTTTGGGATGTGTACTCTTTTGGGATTTTATGCAGCACAAAATGGTGGTTTCTTACTGGTGTTTTGGGACAACCAATCAGTCCCGTCTTCGAGGTCAAGCAGTCCAAGGGGACTGCTTGACCTTGAAGCTGGGACCGACACGTTGTCTTGACACTTTGGTAAGAAACTACCATTCTGTGCTGTTTGAAAACCTAGAAGAATGCAGAACATATTTACACTGTGGTGGAAGCCTGAAAGCATCCTTTGTTTTTTGCTCATTTGCCCGATCTAATGCCACATGACTAGTTTTCTGTACAGAAGTATGAAAGACAACACATACAAGAACAATTCACACACAGGAAAAACTGAAATCAGGTACACAGTGCTGGCACTTTATAGACAAGAACTTCAGTTTTAAGAATTTGCTCATCAGGTGGCAGAAGAGTTCAAGGTCATTTCCAGCGCCTATTCTAAAACAAGTTGTATTATGTAACACGCATTGCTGATGCTGACTGTACGAGCAGGTTCTGCTTTCGGCTAGAGATTCCATGTAAGGCAGATGTCTGAAAGTTATACCAACAAATTTTGTGAGATATTACAGATTACAGTGTGTTACAGAGGAAGAAGTGTAGATTGTAGATTAGTTTCTATCAAAGACAGCAACTGTAAGTTGAGTGCATGTAGCGGACAACCAAAGATAGGGCCATATTAGTGCGGCAAACTGTTAACTAGAGTGGTCTAATGCTGCCTTTCCTAGTTCTGATATCCGTCACCTGCATATATACTGCAGACTGGTACACTTAGTCCAGGCAATCTTCTAGGAAATTTCATCTGAATATGATCAAAGTTTCAGTTTAGTCTCATTACAGAATTTCCTGCAAAGTACCTGTCACAAGTCAGACATGAGTACTCAAATATGTGGTAAAACTTAATTACACCATTGGTCTATGTGCCTTAGTTTAAAAAGACTGGGAAATATCGTCTTATGGGGAATATGAAAACTGTAGAAATAAAATAACAGAAAACAAAGGTTAGCAAATATGTTTTCTTACACAACAGTATCCCTTTGTCATCAGAACTTCACATAATAATATAATAAAATTCTTACAGTAAGAATCATTTAGTGATACAAGGCAGAAGTATCATCAGTGCAATCAACACTGTCAAACCTATGTCAGCTACAGATTTACATTCTGTTTTGACTTTAACCCCTTGTGCCCAAAAAAGAGCCTGACTTGTGGACATAGTGACAGACCAAAGAGCTCCTCAATGACTCTGTGACCTTGCCTGTATTCTGACCATTTAAACAGGGTTCCAAAATTGTGAGATATGTCCCTTAAAGATGGTGTCAAGGGGGCAACAAATGCAGTCTGTTCTTTTAACATGTAAATTACCAATGAGAATTGTGCTTTGCAACAACTTTGGCTATGAAATCACTGTGACTTGCATACAATGCTAAATCTCTACTGATATCCATCCAGTGAACATTTACTGCATCATCACCAGCACATAAAGGAAACTGACCAACTGAAGTCCCACTGTCATCATGAAAATTCACTGCAACAGTTTCCATCCATGCATTGTCAGTATTCCGAGGATCATCAACATAACCACGGTAAATTTCTTCTCCTTCATCAAAAAACTTGTCTATCATAGCCTTAGATTTTTCTCTTTCAGCAGTATCACTTTCCAATACATTCAAGGCCTCTTCCATGAACTCTCTTTTCAACGTTGATGTGATCATTTCACCAGGATCAACCATTCCACCAGGTATTGCCCACTCTCCAGTATCCCTTCTTTGAATGGCAACAAACTGTAGAATCGGCTTTCTTGTATCTGGATTAAGCTCCACTTTAAGTGACTCATCTCTCTTCCATCTTGTTACAATAGGGTCAGCTGCATGATTTGGGCCCCACCTTCCCAACACACCTCTGCCTCTTAGGCCTGTACGTCCTACTGGATTTAAAGGAAACAAGTCTACAATTTGGTACTCTCCCATGTAGCTTTTCCGGTTTATATTACCATCAGCTTTATTCCACTGTGGATGAAAATTACTGTCTGTTATGACAGGATCTGCCCAAGGTTGTCTGTCAATATGTGATGCTGTGAATGTTGCTGGATTGTATTCTTCCCACTTAATGTTCCATGGTACTTTTTCATCAGGTACTTGAATACGCAATACTGTCTTGTTTGTTCTTGGATAAAACTGACTCCTACATTTCCGATGAAACATCCTGTACAAATGTGTCGATCTGCGACATAACATCTAAACCACAATCAGTTTCAATACATTTGAGAGGCAAATCACTCACTTCTTCTGATGTTAACCCACGATGTCCAGCCAAGCCTAACGCAACTACAACCCTCAGATAATTCCGCAATACTGACAATTCCAGTACGGCTCGAAATAACCATGAACTCTTCCTCAAATGCAGAGATGGCAGAGCCCTTTCCAAATACTGTCCTCTTAAAAAGGAATTTCGGTTCTCCCACGTATCAGTTTACCCGCGCCTTTTGCTTTTACGCCTCTCACCTGCCGGCCGACTTACAGATGATCTACACTAACAACAACCCTGCCGTTCAGGCGCTGCAACCCACGGATTACGAGCACAGCTTACAATATCCTTTCACACGTGACATGAACCACCGCATCCACCACAGACTCACCGCATACACTGTAATCCATGACTACATGGACCAAGTCAGCAATGTGGCCAATATAGAGAATTCAATTTGCCCGAGATTTGCGTCTTATCCCCTTAAAATGCTCCGTCTAGCCAGCGGACTCGCTAGTCGTCATGGTTGGCGGTAAAACAAATTATCAGATGGATGAAAACCACAGACCTACCGGCGCGGACGTGTGTCACCACTGCTTCGTAATCACAGATTATACATGCGGCTGATATCACAGCGAATATGGCCGCAACGGGGATGAGTTTCAGGTGGCTGGATATATTAGAAAAGGAATTTGATGAAGCATTTGTAGATTTGGACCTGCTAATAGGTACGTGCGTATGTGCATAAGTTCCAGTAGTTGTACTTTAAGAGGTTGGTGTGGTGTGTGTATGTTTATTATTTTCACGTGTTGACAGATGTCGGTCTGTGTTGTGACGTTTTTTAATTTGGGAAGTGGGGTTACATGTGCACAAGGAAATAATTTTGTATAATGTATGACGTATATCTGTAATGAAATACGTGGTAAGTGGTTTTGTTAGACTGAATAATTTCAGTCACTGTGATGGAGATGAGGTCGCCCACCCAAACGCAGCCAACAGACGAGGCATTTCCCCATTTCTGCACCTGCGGACGGAACAGATTCGCCTACCGAAAGGTTGCGTCCTGTTTGAAATACCAAGACGATAGAGTCCAGAACTGTAATACTTATAGTTGTAATTTGTCATAACAGTTTGGAGGTGATGTATTTGAGGATATGTAAACCCATGCACGGTTGTACTTCAAATATGTGCCTAGCCCAGTTATTCCACTTAAAGTCGTAAATTTGAAGATGTCACAGAGTTCGCCGTCTTTCACACACCGAGCTGTTGATGGCCAAAAACGATAATATGCAATGATTAGGCCTACTGTATTTGACACCATGTAGTCTAGTAAATGTCTGTAAGACTATGTAGTATCACCCCCATTAGACGATCATGATAGTCGGCTGCTGTGAGAACCAATAATCTTGCATGAACAGTGTGATGTCTATGCTTTCGTTGAGAGAAATGGGGGAAAAATAAGAAAGTTAATCTGGTTTTAGTTGCTGTTGGAGACACACAGAAAAATAAGAATGTATATGCAATTTCAGTTGCTCATGGATGTTTTCGTCTATTTAGATAATCCTATGCATCCCTGAAAAATCTTGTCCATATGTTGGAAGTCTTGCAGAAGTTTCTGTGCACATGCACAGTACGCTTGCATTATAAATTCACAATTGCTGGGTTGTTTGCCATGCCAGCAATACTTATTGACCTTTTAAATGATGACTGCCACATCCAAAGTACTTGCAACAAATGTTGTTATGAGAGACATGAATGTTCTCAACAGACAGTATAAGCTCTTTGTTACTGTCCAGCAGCATACTTTCATATTCAGTATTGTATTGCCACTTACCAAAGTTCTGTAAACCATACTTCTGGACAAAAAATTCTAATTGTTTTCCATTTCAGTCATTGATGCCATATTTTTCCATGCATTGCACTTGAAATTGTCTGCCATTCCTGGACCACATTTTTGGTCGTGCTCCTTGTTAAAACTCTGAATTGCCGCATCACCCATGAGACATGTGGAGCATTTTCTTGTAAAGCTCAGAAGATAACAAATGGGTGACTGCAACTTGTCTGATTTGACTGATGGAAACAACACAGGGATGCCTGAATAACTGAAAACAAATTTTGGCATTGGGATTGTATCTTGCTTTCAGTTTCTGTTGCAGGTGTGTGATTTTTCTAGACGTGTGATGGATTTTATGTGTTTGTGCAGTTCTACATACTTGCACATAAATTTCATTCTCACCAACACATCCGAATGTAAATTATCATTTTATCATTACTTTGTTACCAGTTCTTAAAATACTTACTTAAAAGCAAATTCTTGGCTACTGCACTGTTTTCTTGGCATGCCATTTGTGATATGCATGCGAATGGTTCATGGCTGCTGACCTAAACTATGTGTGATATTTGCAGTTCTAATGGCAGTGCTGATGAAGATAACGGTCTGTAGGGATATTATGCTGTGCGTGTGGGTGTATACTTATTGGTCCCAACATTTGACAGGAGCTTCCTGCCTTCATGTTCTGGGTAGTCAAAGAAGTGTTGGTTTGTTTCATGGGCCTTGCTGATGTCTTACATTACCATCACCTCTCACATAGCTCTGAAATTCTTAAGTTTTAACCTCATACTGTGCTTTAACTTTCACGTCATATAGTTTTTTTTTTCATATCAAACTTTAGCATTACTCATTTACTTACTGACAGTCTTTTCCTACTTTTTCAGTCAGCAGATAATGGTTGCTATCACAAACAACTTTTCTAAAATTTTAGACATTCGTTTAAATACATGCCATCTTTTATCTGTACAAGTCCAATCCCTTTGATTGTGTCTCCCCATTAGAAGTTCCTTTGTATTTGTAAATCTTACAGATACAAGAACGTTTTGCTGTTAATTATTAGATCTTCTGATGTGGTAAAGTTTCACAAATCTTCAGGGCTTCGTGGCAGGTGTAGCTTATGTGATGATCTTTTGGGTGTTTACATGGTGTAGAGTAAAAATATTGGTGCAAACCCATCAATTCCCTCTTCCCTGTGTGGGGCTTTTGTTTCATTAAAATCCTTTAAACCTCCATACCCAATCGACATATTTCTTGTGCTTAATTACTTCAGCATCCATGTGAACTAAATACAGTCACCCTGAAGATGGAAGCAGCATGCTGTTCTAAAATGTAAGGACAAACCCATTATGCTGCAGAGTCTAAAACCCCAAAAGACTGTTCATGGATGGTAAAGTTCACTGCTCAAACCTAAGTATCATTACTGCCATACTGTAAACCTTCATTGACAATTACAGTTTTGAAAATATTTTTCCTTTCTGCTCTTACGTTAAAATCTTACATCCGAATAGTCATGTGGCACTTATGGCTTTAACTGAATGCAGTCTCTGATTCTTCATTAAAGCTGTCTTTGTGTCATCATTTTTGTGCTCATTGAGGCATGCATGTCCAGAAAGTACCATACCTATATTCATACATCATGCCAATGATTTGGCTTTGTATGAAGCATCCCTTTCATAAGTGATGCCCAAGATTTCTCTCTGCATTAAAAATATGTGGGATTGTGCTGTCACATAGACATATAACCCTTAGTTGTCCTTTTTTTCTGTGCAGCGTGGTGTCCAGTTTTATTAATTTATTGCCTACAGGTGATCTTGATGCGGAAGATTCAGACGTTGTTTATTCTGCACGCCAGAAGATGACGACACTTAGCTCCTGTTTCGCCCAGCTTACACACAAGGCTCAGACTGTTTTCCAAAATAGTGCCAAAGTTGAGGTAAGTGGCTGTGAAGTGAATTTTTATTTGTTAGTAAAGTAATAATTGTCATAATGCTAGAGCACATAAACAACTGGTATAAAATGTGTCCTTGTGTGTATGTAACAAGGTTTGTCTTGAAGTATCTTGTGATATCTCTTTCAGCCATAAATATGCTAAAATGTGCATGCAGACAAGCAAATAGATATTAAGCATTTTGTAGCCTTATTCCACTTGAGAAACTGTTTTTAAGTCAAGTTTTGAATTTGTGTTCAGAAAGGTAGGTTATGAACTTATACTGGTAAGCAACACTGAAACATTCAGATAACAGCTCAGCATGTTTTACATATGCTCATATCCTGGCAGCTTTTGTTGCCTTACTCTATTTAGACAGTGACTAAGTACTGAGTGTGTTTAATAAATGACAGAAATGAGACAAGTGACAGGACCTTAATCAGACATTAATCATATGACACTAATGTGTTTGGAGTTTAGCTGGTTAATGATGTAGATGGTATGTCATTCTGGTGAATGTTTTGTAAGTCACTTGAAATCCTGGTTCAGTTGTTTTTGTTGTTGTACGTGAACACTGAATCATTTCTTCTGCTATCTGTGTACATAACGCTTCCCACTTTAAGCTGTTTGACCTCATAAAATATTATTAATGTCAGTCAGAATGTAACATTCTTTGCTGTGGTAACCAGTTATATTTCCAGACATACTTGTTGTCACATCTGTGTGCTGAATCAATTTGCAGCCTTCAGCGCTCTCTGTCCATAATGCACGTTTGGATTCTTGTGGTAGAACAGACTGTGATATTGACATAACAGTAAATTATGCTGATTGGTTCCTTCATATTCCTGGAACATCTTTTTTTTATCAATTCGTATTAATTCATGTTAGAAACTTGTGATGCTTTGGTTTTGAGGCTTACTGGTGTCAGGCCATGACACTTGCATCCTGTAGTATATTACAAGTTCCTCAACTTGTTACTATTAATTTTAGGAATTAGTCAAACTTGATTTCAGGGAGCTGCTCACAGTGGGGATTCAAATCTCAAAGTTTTCCGGAGCACTGAACTTACATCCCACTGTGACATTTTCTTGCAAGCAGATCGCTTTTGTAAGTTTTATGACAATATAGGTGTTTCGAGTTTGCCCTACACTTGTGGCTGTTGCTTCCTATTGGCTTTGAACCGTTTGTTTTGAGAGCTAGAAGTCTCCTTGTCCACACACCACATCTGGTTCAAATTAAAAGCCTGGCTGCAGTTTTGACCTCTAAAAGGTCGTCGTCATCGTCGTCGTCGTCATAATAATCATCATCATCAGGAGAATTTTCCTCAGCAGCAGGTTTATACAGTCAGGGTGTGAAAACCTTGCACATGTAAATATGTGATGATATATATAAGCTAAATGAATAATAAAATAACATAGGTTTTGTCAGGATTTAGTATTGGACTGTGAACCATCTTTTCCCAGTAGGCTCAAGCACTACGTAACTGCCAATGTTTTGTAACAGAACAACATACCCTATGCAAAGTTCTACAACTGTTGTAAGGTCTGCTGTGTTCCGTAACGCGAAAACTTGGCACACTTCCGTTTCAAGTCATAGGGTATCATTTACACTATTTATTTTTAAGTCTCTCTGTTTACAGTTCAAAGGAAGGTGGATTACTACACACTGAGCCAAAGCCTAATCTTTGTTTGCCAATTGAGTATGTTATTATCAGTATCTGCTTGGCTGGCTGATAAACTAAAATAAACATTTGTGGCATTGAAGAGAACTGCAGTTGGTTTATAGTGGTGTGGGAATACTGCACTGGGACAAGCGTGGTTATCACACATACTGCAGTTAATGTTAGAGCTATTGTAAATGTCATATGTAAGATACTGTGGCTGTTTCATAATGGTTCAGGTAGCTGTGTCGGAACATTGTAAGACACAGTTATTCTTCTTGGACTGCTTGGTTACACTTCACAAAAATATTAAAATAGCATGATGTCCCAGAAGTCCTAGAACTATTTTTTCAGGGGCCAAATGTATGTGGTGCAGTGAAATAGTTTCTGGGCTGACCATGATACAACAGTGTTAATGCCAGCATAAACTTCTGCAGCTAAAAGCTGATACTCATTCAGCTGGTTAAGAAATGCTGTGCTTTTCATGAAATCTAAAAGTTAATAAAGGTGTTCACTATTATCCTCCCATTCACATATATATGGCTCCCAAGTTCACTGTGTCAGGTTTTCTGCCTAAAATTTTGTATGCTTTTCTCATCTCTCCCACTCATTTTACATGCGTCGCCCACCAGGCTCATTCTTCTTGGTTTTATCACCCTAATCAAATTCAGTACAGTTCTCCATTATGCAGTGTGTGGTAAATATTGTTACGTAAAACTGAGCTAACCAAAATGTAATATTGTGTGTGTGTGCATGCTGGTGTGGACACATAGACATATGCATTTCAGTCACTTCCTGTTCACAGTGTGGGAAGTATCTGTTTCCATGCAGGCCAGCTTCTGAATTAGTGTTTGTACTTCTACATATTCTTCTCATAAAGGCGTATAAAATTACACATAATAGGAAGGTCATGTCTGTCTGTCCATTAGCATAGTTGTCTTTGAAATTACAAATTGGTTTTGGTGAATCTTTACAGAATGCATACCGATGTGAGTATATTGCAAAACAAACACAGTCAAGTGCCATCCTTACAACTTTTTAATTTAAAAAATATGTTAAAAATTAATTAAATGGGCTACATGTTTAAACCACCTAGGTGGTCGTCATCAGGCCTCATGGACTGTGTGGATGAAATGATGGCGGATTTTGAGTGTATATATTTCTTGACAGCTATATTTCTGATGTCGGTTCACGGTATCTCCTGGCTAGTGATGTTTTCCAGGTTTATTGTTGGATTGTGCTGTGGTGGTTATGGTGGAAACACCACAGCACCAGATGTACCCAAACAAACATCCATAGCTCAAGTTAACAACAATCCAAACAATAAACCTGGAAAACATCACTAGCCAGCAGATACCTTGAACCGACATCGGAAATATAGCTGTCAAGAAATATATACACCCGAAATGCACCATCATTTCATCCACACAGCGATCTTAACGTGGGGTAATCCACAACAAGTATAAATCGCAAATCTCCAATGCAACATACAGCGTAAAAGAACTACACATCTTCCTGAAAATGTAAAACGTAATGATCCAACCACTGCTTCAACTTCAAGTAATACCCATTTAGAATCTCTTCAAGAATCTGCAACCATTATACGCCTATCTTCAATAATCCTAAGACTTTTAAATATTTATTTTATTCTTACAGTTTACAACGCTGTATTTTACAATTTAAATTTTGTACATATGCACCAACTATATTGTATGCACAATAATTACCAAGACTTGTAACGCCAAGTGAAATCTCAATGGCAAATCTTCTCTTTTTACTTTTGTAATGAGGCCTGTTGATGACCACCTAGGTGGTTGAAACATGTAGCCTATTTAATTAATTTTTAACATATTCTTTAAATTAAAAAGTTGTGAAGATGGCATTTGACTGTGTTTCGGTTTTGGTGAAGTTTAGCATTGCGGGGGGATCCTCACTAAAATCCGTGTGCCAGGCAGGAATATAGACACTAGGCTGTGAGCTTGATAATGGCATGATTCCCAGATGGGATGGATGCTGTTCTACTTGCTGTTGTGTCCAAACAGGTTCTGGGTCCCAACAGTTGTCTGTTCAGTGGGAATCAGAGGCAAATAGTGCATTTGGAAAATGCTGTCTTATATTGTCAGAAGCATCCCACCATCACTAATGAATTTTCTGGGATGATGTGATCACATGCTTAGTGTTATATCTGGGCTATTTACATCCCTTGCCATATATTGAAGCAATTTGCACATAGGAACAACAGATGGCAGTTCTGTATTCTACCATACCAGCATCCCCCCCCACACACACACACACGCGCGCGCGCGCGCGCGCGCGCACACACACACACACACACACGTGCGCACGCGCGCCAATGAATTTGTAGCTGATAGAGATGCAGTTGGAAATTAAGGACGGGAAAAGGGTTAAGTGACTTTTGGGTGGTTTTAGAGGCGTTAAATCCAACATGTAGGCAGTGACTAATGTAAATTGTAAAGGATTCTGCTGATGGTATATGAGGTGTCACATTATTTGGTTTCTGAACTGTGTCATTGTTGTAAATTTTTGTAGAGTATCTCCTGCTGATCAAACCTGATCTGAGGTGTATGTACTTAGAGAGTGAGTTGATTGATGAAGGTCGTGCAGTGATTGAGACTGCTGTTTCTGTTGGACCCACCACAATATATGCAGCCATACCTTTTACCTGGGCATGGAATCAGATCCCATTTGTGAAGTGTATTTTTTTGTGGAATACTAGGTGATAGATAATGGCCACAAACAAAGTAATCCTGTATGTAATAACTCATGTTGTTTATTGGAGGAGGTGTGTTTAAATTCATGTTGTAATACTTGATAATTACATGTGTTTTGCATGAAAAAAGTCTGGCACAGTTTACCCAGTATCTATTTTGTAGGTCTGCATCAGTTGTCTGGTTACAGGCCTTCCATGTAAAATTGTCATGGACCACTGAAATGATGCAGTTGTTACATGTTTCTCATCTGTTTAGTTGTTGTTTCCTTCTTTTGCAGTTGCTTCCCTGCTGTCATCTGTTGTGTTTGCAAATTTGAAATGATCTGCTGTGTCAAGTGCAGGACCATCTTTCCTACTTAACAGTTCTGTTGCAAGCTCGTGGAGTTTGATGAGGTACTGCTGTCTTTGAGCATTGTAACTGTTCCTTTCAGTATCACTCAATGTAGATAGCAGGTTTTGTATTGTATAAGCGTTAAGTAATGCTGACGGTTTGTGCTTATCCAGTGCAGTGTCTTCATTCTCGCTGTTGTTTTGGGAGAAAGTGATGAAGTCATTTATCACTGATGTATAATTATTATTATTTTTTTCCATTAAGTCTCTCCAGAAGTCCTGAAGAGTTAGGTTGATCTTTCCTTCATGAGTGTAAAGTTCCGTTAGTCCTGTGAGAGCACTTGGTGCTTGTACATCAGATGCAGCTTCTGTATTGTTTGGATTCCATTTTGATACATGCGTTACATTTGTTGTGTTAGGCAGAATGTGTTCTTGCTCAGAAATGTTAAAAATTTGGCTGTTGGAACTTGAGTTAAACCTTGAGTGGCTAATGAGAAAAGTATTGCCAGATACATTAGCCACATCACTGCTACTCCTTTGATTTGTCAGTGAATGTTCACCTTTGTGTGGCTTTGTTATTAACGGTGATAATGCTGGAGTCAGAGGAACTTGTGTGGCATCTGAATAGTGGTAGTTGCTCTTCATTTCTTCATTATTTCTTGCAGCTGTGTCTTCACTGCTGTATACTTCTGTGATGTGTGTTTCATCAGAATTCTCAGATAGGTTATATGCAAACGTTCTGTTGATATAATGAAGTTCTCCATGTAATGTAGCATTTACGTTTGTTTGTAAGTGTTTGTCGTCATTGTCCATGTTGATTTGTGTTACATTTATTTTGCTTTTGTCATTTGAGCTAATTGCGTGTATAATTGCAAATGTTGCTTGTGGTTCCTGTTGAGTAACTGTTGAATCTGAACTGTCGATTATAGCAACAATGTTGTTCCAATCTCGTTCAAGCACTTGTCTATCACTGTTTTCTCCCATTTGAAGGTTGATATTATGGGGAATGATTTGGATGGCTACTTGTGCAGGTTTAATGCTTTCAGCTTTTTCTATAGTGGAATTTTTATTTGTTTGTAAATCAAAGCGATGATGTCTTTGAAATGAAGATGAATTTGACGTTACATTTGTGTCTGCAGTGGATGAACCATGATGTATACCTTCTCTTAACATTTCATTCTGAATGTTCTCCTCTTCTGATTTATTCTTAGGAGAATCTAAAATTTGTAACTTTGTTTCTGCTTGGCTGTTGTCTGTGTTTCGTTCAGTTTCTTCATTTGTCTCTTCTCCAAATAACTCCTCTGCACCATATGCATCATTTTTGTCAACTTCAGTATCAGTATCTTTTTCTGTTTCTGTCTCTGGGTTTGTGTGTTCTTTTGTTGTTTCATGATTGACTATAACTCCTCTCCTTTTCAGCTGTGCAAAAATTTCCACCGCTAATTGTTCACTGTCAGGACAGTCTGCAGTGTCATATTTGTCTTGCTTGGCTGTTGCATTGTTGATTGGCACCTCACCAATCGATTCTTGTAATTCCTGCAAGAGAGAAATTGAATTAGTTAAGAATCCACAGTTTTGGGTGCTTTTGCATCTACTGTTCTTTGCTGTATGATGTGTCAGTACTGGAGTGGCAGTCTTTCCTACCTTCTACTATTATGTGCTGGGGCCATGCACATGTGCTGTATGTTAGTGCTAATTATGGAAACATGAATCTGGTTCAAATATTGTTCCCATATTCAAACTTCATTGAACCGTAAAAACAAACTAAAAAAAAGTTGGAAAGAAACAGATATGTAGCATTTAACTTGCTGTTTGATACTACCTTAATATGTTTTATTGGCTGTGCATTGTTACCTGGAGTGACACAGTAGTAACATTGATAATACCTGCAGTAGTCATTGAAAATGGCACAAGAAGTGTACTGTTACTTTCTGGTACCTTGCCTTGACATATGCCTCTGTTCAGCTCACAAGATATTCATTTCTTTCTTCATTTTGTTTGTCCAAAATACAGTTCGGGCATATGATAATGGTGAAAGTATTGGATTTTTAACAGGGATGATCTGTGATGTACAAATTTTGTAGCTCGTAAACTTCCTTGTGGTTGCTGACCATTTCCCCTTTTCTATGAGGTACTGAATTGGATTACTAGTAGTCAAAGAGCCAACTCCCAAATGGCAAGTGATAACGTTAGTCACCAGCTTGAACTTTTTGCTCATCACTGGCAAACAACGGATGACTTTTTCAGCCCCTGCTTTGAAGAATACAAAATACCATGACAGTATACCTGTAAACTGGCAGCAATGTTGAGAAGCCTCTCAGTATTTGTTGCGTCCTCCTCCTTGATATCTGAGATAGCCTCTTCAATGTACCGATTACTTTCGAGGAGCTGTTCTTTGACACCAGCTATTGATAAATGAAGCAGTTTATTCTGCTCTGAAGCTTGCTGCGTTGTGGTGCTTGCTTGATTGAGGATTCGTGTGAGTTGACTGCCGTGGGATTTAAATACTTCTTGTAGCGTCTGTATTTGACGATCTGTGTTCATGCTCCTGTAACAGTTGTAACATTGAAATTTTGACATACACTGAGTTCTTCTGCAACTGTTCATATAAGCGTAGGCTATGCATATGTATCATGTCGTTACCTTTATTACAGGCAGTTCAGCATACGCCCTGAACATGTGCATAACGTGTAATATTTGTGTAAGTAAACTTACAATTCTGCTTGGCACACCCCACCCACCCCCTCCCACACACACACACGCACGCGCGTGTGCGCTGTCCCCCCTTCTCGCTCTCTCTCTGTCTCTCTCTCTCTCTAACATAATTTTGGCTTTTGAATAAAGTGGCAGACCTGGTCTATCTGCGTGGTTCAGGAATTCTATGTATGCCCAAGCATGCGTGTGTGCGTGCATGCATCACACACCCCCATAAACTCTTGAACCAGCTGACCATAATGAAATTTGATATGAATATTATGCCATTAGTTGCCACCCCTTCCTCAGACTTCCCGTTTCATACATGTGTTGTCATGACTTTGTAGGCATGCAAATTCATGAGACTACCGCAATACCAGCAGTTGTTCATTTAGGTTCGTGAACAGATTTTTTGTTCAGAGTTATTTTAACGACACTCTTAATGGCAGTGTTGTTTTGTGTCCAGCTTTTTTAAACAGAATTTGGGAGTCTACTTAGTTGTGTATACACTGTCCTCAAATAATGAGAACAGCTCTAGACCTAACATCATGGTATGGTCCATTATCTTTAGGCCTGTTTTAGCAATGCGCTATTAATGGTAGTGTTGTCTTGTGTCAGACTTTTTAAACAGAATTTGGGAGTCTGGATAGTTACATGTTCACTGTTCTCAAGTAATGAGAATAGCTCTGACCCTAACATCATGGGTATGGTCCATTATCTCCAGGCCTGTATTAACAACACACTATTAATGGTAGTGTTGTCTTGTGTCAGATTTTTTAAACAGAATTTGGGAGCCTGGTTGGTTGTGTATACACTGTCCTCAAATATTGATAACAGCTCTGACCTTGACATTATGGGTAGAGTCCACTATCTCCAGGCTACTCGTGTGCAGAAAATATATGGGTCCTCCAACTGCATAAGTTTCTACCATTTCTACTTGTGACTGTTTGTTAGGTGTTCTGTTTATAACAAGCCTAAATACAAATTATACACAGCTGTAACCAGATGAACCCCACACCAAATTGTGGTATTAATTCACACACAGAAGACATAACTGAAGTTCAGCCGAATGTACTTTAAACTGGAATACAACTGTTACTGACCATAAACATAAAAGAATCTGAAGTCTGTGTGTTCCATCACTGCCAAGGTCAGTGCTGTATTCATGAGTTGACAACATTAGCTAAATATGTTTGATATTAAGAGAGGATATTAATACAGATAGCTGAGTACATAGGCTGTGATGTGTTTGGTGCCATAACAGGTGATTACCTGTTGGTAATGGCATCCAATATTCTCCCAAGCACCTTCGTCAGTTTACTTTCAAGCTGCGGCTCATCCAGCTGAATGCGATGACAGCTCTCAAGGAACAAATTCTGTGCAAGCATCAACATTTGGAAGCTGGAATCAAACTTCCGTCCAAGCTCATTTAGTCTCCTCTGAACCACTCCCAGAGTATCTAGGGCTATGTCCATTGGACCTGTAAATATAAGTCACACATATTGGATTTAAGGTTTTCATGTGATGCTAACTGATGCTAGGAGTAATGGCTACTGGGATGTAACGCTGTATATGAAGGTACCAACATTTTGCTGTAGCTGTCTTCAGGGTGGAAAAATGGGGAGGCAACAGGTACACAAAAACCTGTCTTTGTACCTAACTACACTGCATCACGTACCAGAAGATGATAATGTAATTCTAAAATTATTAGAGCTGTTGCTGTTGTACCATTACCGGGCAACATTAAGTGGTGATAGCCTTATATCACAAGACATTAGATTTGTGTTTTTACTGTGCTGAGACATGCTTTAACATTTCCAGTCACTTTCATTAATTCTGCAGTGTCTTGAATTTATTTTCTGGAATTGCTGATGTCACTTATCTGCACACAGTCACCACAAATGTTTCACAATCTCGCTACACCACGACGCATTCGTATTACCACCAATAAGTTATGATTAAACAAGTTGTCGTGTGCGAGCACCCATGCCTCTGGCGTCAGAGTGCTGTCCCCCCAGTGGGGTGGCTACCACCTCCACATGGCTTACATGCCTCACGGTAGAACTCTGCGCCAGCAAGGTGGAACCCCGGGTGGCATCGGCTAGCGCACCTAGACTTCTTTAAATGTTATTCACTGCTTGAGTTCCCTCCTAGTGACCGGCTAATTGAAACTTCTGCATGCCAGCGTTGCAAAATACAGGCTCACGTAGGTCTTGGAACAGCTAGGATAGGCTTACGGCCCCCCCTGATACAGTCTTTTGGTCATCATGACAGAGACCAAGTAGTGGGGACTGACTGACTGACTGACTGCAGTCTCTGCATCGTGGGAGAAATACAACACCTCCACGCCATGGGGTGTGTCATTTTGCTCTGTGAAATTCACGGAAATGACCTTGGAGATTAACCAATATGAACTTAGAGCCCCATTTGAACACTGTGTTTTAGAAACAGAACGAATGGAAACTCGGGGAAATTGTTTAAGATTTTGATACAGAAAATGTATTAAATGGGTAAAAAAATTGTTTCTTTGTCAAATTTGTTACTTCTTAGGCAGGAAATTTTGTTATGCGTGGACTGTTAAAAGGGCAAAGTGTAATGTTACTCAAATGGGAGAATTTTGGCGCTTTTTTATCCTGCCTTCTTAGGTGGGAAAACATCTCAACTGGGAACATATTAAACAAGTTTTACTGTATCTCTAGGATATAGTTGAAATACAATAATTTATGTACTTTTGACTCTTGTAACTAGATTTTGTGTTGGGCAAAATGATCATAAATTGTATAAGATTTGAGGTTCTGGCAGTGAAGGATATTAAGATTATTCTTATGGAAAGTAACCGCATATTGTTTGATAGATAGGTAGCAGTATTTGGTAGATTGGTAGCAATGTTTTGATAGGCAGGTAGCAGAGTTTTGGATGAACCGGCTGCCTCCATCTGAAGAGCAACCTGGAGATGGAAATTTGTATTTAATTTTGGGTCCATGGTCGTTGTGCTTTGTGAACTACATAAATAGGAATGTGAACGTATTTTAACCCATAGTTAATGTAGTGATACAACTTCTCACTGGCTTGGATGCTTGGCCTTATCAGTCATAATAATATGTACTCATTTCGTGTGCATGTTAGTGCATTCTTGCCAAGTGTACCAATTCATTTCAGCTGCCACTGCGAAATTATTTGTGTGAAACTCCACAAGCTGTGGCCTCGAACACAGAAATTTACTATTTTGACATCAACGCGTACAGTAAAAATTTTTTGTTTCAAACAGTATTTATACTTAACATTCACTGTAAGAATTGGTTTTGAGTAATCATACATATAACAAAGTTGGAGGCAGGGCTATCTCAGTAGATATAACTACACTGTGTGCAAGATTTTCAAGGAGTCTCAAAGAATTATATTCCAGGCAGGGACAAGGTACTTTTGTCTTCTCTAGTGTCCACCCTGGCCACAGGACACACTGTGCCTTCTGTGCTCTGTGTACTGGGAACTCTTTGCTTGGGTGCAAAAGCAGCCAGAGTGTGAATCTGACCACTGATATACCTATAGGGCAGGGGATGACGGACTTTTGCAAGGGTGGGTGACGCTGCCAAGAAGTGAAGTAGAAGTGGGCCATATGGGTTTACTGAAACAGCAAAATTACTCACTTGTGTCATGGTCCCAGTTCAGTTTTCTGCACATCCTTACAGGTATATGGCCACTTCGATCACACTACTTGACAGAGTCTTGAGCATCATGCTGCACATTACATGGACATATAATGTTTGGTGTCGGGGGTTAGGAGAATTTTGGCTGAATTTTAACAGCAAGCAAATTGATTTCTGTTGGCAACTTAGTGACAGATATGCATACACAGTGATGTTATTGGTCATCATTCATTCTTGCATGAAATTTTGAAATAAAAATAAATCATTTAGATTTTTGAGAGGGAGGGGTGCATGGGGCGTAGTGGCCAGTAGGCCAGATGAAAATATGATAGCTTAGTTTGCTGACTCTTGATCTAGCACTAAGTTTAAGAATGTCTGGAATTGTCCATTCCCTTACATATCTTCATACTGTGGTAATTAGTTTCGTACACACACGCACACACACACAGTGAAATGTGCTTATAATGGAAATGCAGGGAACCAAAGTTTGTTCTGTTGCAAACACATCCTGTTTCATACAGGTGCTTGAAGTTTGGATCCTTGGGACTGTAAAAGTTTCCGCTAAGGACGGGTTTTCTTTATGTCCCCATTTTGTTTAAGACAGGTTTCACTATATAGTAAAACCACTGTCATTACCTTCTTGTCTGTCTCGGTCTGACTGCAAGAGACCACGTCGTCCAATCTGCACAGCAACAGTACGTATTCCCTCCTGCAGTTCTCGCCTTGTGGCGTTTGACAGAGACATTGAGTCCTTCACAATTCCTTCCAGCACTTGAGTCCGTCGCCACACATCATTGTACATATTGTTCACCTAATGGAGAGACAAAAATAAAAAAGCCTGTGGCCCAAAGAGTTTGATATATCTGTTACTAACAGCCTGTGTGGTACAGGATTATCATTGTGCAGTGTATTGTTATTCAGCTTTCCCAGAATTTTTTTTATGAACTATAAGTTTCAGATGCTTTAGAAGAGCCTTGCACTGTGCTCTGTCATGTAACAGTTCTGTTACCATCAATACCTGTTTATCTTAAGATCCATAAGATACTTTCCTGCTGTTTATGCTTCAGTCTCCTGATTTGCTTTTTCCATCTGAGAGTTTCATATGAAAATCATGTTTTTATTTCTTAGTTGTTTCATATGTGGTATGAAGTACATTCAATAAGTAAGCTGCTCCACAGCATAAAAATTAATGAGAAGCCATTATAACATTAAATGTATGTAATTTATTTAATTGAAGTATCATTGTTATTCAGCATAATCCCCAAGAATGTTGGTACCTTTGTCCCTCCTTGGCATGAATTTTGGAACTTGGTTGTCATAGACATTGGACTGTTTCATTCATTCATTCATTCATTCATTCATTCCCATTTATGATAGCCATTTATACTTCCTAACTGTTGTGGAATTGCTGATATACAAAGTGTTCTTGGCTTTCCAAAATCAGTTCCTCCACTCATGCTGTGTCCACATCCATCCCTGATGTGCTGGGCCGACTGGTGCAGTGTGGATGTCGTTGACAATTTTCAGACTCTGTGCACATTATCTGACATGCTGCGCTGTCATTATGCTATCACCACACACCTCTTGCCAGCTGGTGATGAATTTCAATGGAGAAAGTGTGTTTTACCAATAAAAACCGAGTAGTACTAAAAATGTCCAGTGTTGTCACTCTACATCAACTTATCCCATGAATAGCACGTGACAGACTCTTGCGTCATTTGTGGCATGTTATCTGTACTACAATTGCTGCCTCAAACCAAAAAATAAAATGCTTGATTGATACAAAGGTTATATTTTAGGGAACGGTACTTGCTGAACATGTCTGCTTTATGTGGGGCTGATCCTAACATTCCTGTTGTATTATGCTGAGTTAAAATTGTGAATTGTGCTGTACATCTTGAAGGTGCTGATGTGTTGGTTTTAATAGCACAGTGGAACACTGGAGTTGAATTGGCACCCCCTTACCTTTGTCATAAAGTTGTTGGCATTTCTGTCAATGCTGCTTATAACTTTGTCTGCCAACAGATCTATGTTTTTCTTCAGTTCCTCCTGATGATCAGTTCTCTCCCCATCACTCTGTTCGGTCACTGCTTGTGTTTTATTGAACTCCACGTGAAGATCTTCCACCAGTGTTGTTAAATTATCCATTTCTCTTGCCATATGCTTTCCATTTTCTATTATTGTCACCTGAAATAACATATGTATCATTCTGTGAGATGAGCAGATAGTTAAATCCACAAACATGCAGATATGTGACTCCTAATAGTGTGGTTGGCTGCTAAGATCACTGGGAGTGAATTTCATAAAGGGCAGAAATTCAGAGAGTTCAAAAAACAAAACAGGGTGTTCATAGCAGAACTCAGAGTATACCTTCCCATTGAATCGATATTTAGTTATTAATTGCTGAAGTCAAAGCATACATTATTTTCTTTCTAGGAAGCAGAGAGGACCAGAAAAGCAAGTGACGGTTTTCAAGCTGTATTGTGTAGAAAAATTTTATGTAATTCAAGACATTTATGAATGTAAGAGTAGGTTCGCCTGCCCACAGAACAGTGAGGAAGTATTCAGAGACTGAAATGAGTCCTGAACTTGTAGTGAAATTAGCAGCATATTGATAAGTTGTGTGCTGAGTCTGAGTATGTTTGCTTGGAGTGTTCATCATTCACAGTGTTTCGTGGAATGGCTGTGTCTGAGAGGTCACAAAGTTTTAACCACATATCTAAAACATGTGGAGGATGTAGTTTTGAACGAGTTTACATTGTTTCTCAAACTTCCCTTAAGGGGAAGGCAGCGAGCTCCAGTACTGTGATGTTGACATAAAATCTGCGTGGTGTCGTACCCCAGACAACTGGAATCTTCAAGTTTAGCAAGTTTACTGAAAATGTAGATTCTTCCTAATTTAAAATATTATTTCTTATTCTGAGTGGAGTTATCAGTCTTATGAAATTTTCTTCGTAAAGGCCTCTTGAATTCATATTTGTAGGTGCACCTGCCCGCAAGTACCATTTTGTCCATCTGTGGGGTTTTCAAATTATGACCTTGCAGACATATTCTTGTAAACAGTATGAGCCCTGGACTAGGTCAGCACTTACACAAGGCTTCTGCAGCATAATATAAAAAAAACCTGTATTATTGAGTCAACAGATGTCTTATGATTTACTCAGTTTTCACCATAAAGTAATATATGTTAGGGTACACTTGAGAATATGTTTGCATTATTGGTACACATGAAGTACTTTTTTAGTGTGTATACATCCAGCAGGAAATAATTTCTGAGACTATGAGTGCCATGTAAGCCATCATATGGTTCATCACAAACATTATAAAAATGCGAGCTTTAAAGAGATTCAGATGATTATGTGCATCCTTTGGTGTACTTCAAGAAAGAGAATTGACATTAGAACCACATGGAACGTTGCACAAATACAGCAGGCCCGCCTTGTTTGTGGATTTGCGCAACACAATTTTCCGTATTCATGGAAGAATTGTTGTTGCCACCATTGTGCATTGCAGGGTAGTTCAATTCAAAGGCTCCAAATGCCATATCCACCCTCTTGGTTATTGTCTGTAAGTTTCCCTTGCATAGCATAGGATGCTTCTGATTATGGTTTCACCTTTGCACTTGTATCCATTCATAATTGTTGCTGATCACTCAAGATATTTAAATTCTTCTGTGATTCAAATTTGGTGTATCCCATGTCATGCTACCTCTTTGCCTGTCCTTGACTGTGTCATGACCTTAGTTTTTTCCTGATTTATCTGCACTCCCAATTACCCATCTGTTACTTTCAAGCCTTTATATATTTCTTCTGTTGCTGGTAATGACCTCAGAATACTTATATTGTCAGCATACCTGATTCCTTGGGCTCCCTTGTGTAGTAGGGTGCCATTGATATCTGTTGTGGTCTGATTACCCAGTCTAGTGGCAGATTAAACAGCAATGGGGCTAGGCTGTTGCATTGCGTTATCCACTACATATTTCATACACCTCCATAGTGCCTCCGAGTAGCTTCACTTGTGCCATTGTCTGACATAGTCATTCTTACCAATCTTAAGGATTTTCCTGGGTATACCTTGTTGAGCCAGTATTTCATACAGCCTATACCTGTTTATGCTGTGACGCACCTCACCATGAAAATACAACCTTCCTAACTGGATGCCCCCTCCCACCTGCAGTAATCACTCATGGTACTTTCTGAGATGCTTTCTGATGTCCTTTCTAGTATATGCATGTGCAGATTGTGTATGTTGTGCAGAGAAGTGTAATGCCCCTATATGTTTTTTGGTCCAATCAGTCTCCTTGTATACGGGGATATGAGCCCCACTTTCCATTCCTTTGGCATGTGTTCTGTCTGTCAAGTAAGTGTCATGAGCTACTAGATGCCTTCTGCAATGGATGTTCCCCTGTTCTGATCAATTCTGCTGGTATGTTGTCTATACCAGGTGGTTTGTCATTCTTCAGTGCTGTGATGGTGACGTATCACTTCCTCTTGCCTTGGTGACTCTTCGTGTTTCTTCTTTGTATGTTCCAATATGTGCTGTCCACTGCCCTCGTGTCCTTCATCTGGGTTAAGTTGTTGCCTAGAATGTTCTTTTTATCCACCCAAAATGTCTTTGGGCCTACCCACTTTCTTCTTATGTTTATCCTGTACCAGGTTCATTCTGGGAGTGCAGCCTTTCACGATGGAGCATATTTCCTTGGAGCATGGCCTTTTGCAAGAGAGAGCACTTCCTTACAAGACTACCTTGTATATATTATTCTCCTTAAAGTTCTTTTCCATTTCTGGTAGTCTTTTATTAAGTTCTTCCCTCTTCTTATGTCCACATAGCCATCCAGCCAGTCTCCACTTCTCTTGGCATTCCTTTTCCTTTGCTTTACTAGGGTGTTACAGATATTTTCAGTGCGCCTCATTCCTTTCAGTTATTACTCTCGCACACCTCTCATTATAGCGGTCTGTCATTCAGTACCTTCATACCAGACGATTATGTTTGCTGCTGCTCTGGTTATTACATCCTTCAGTTCTTGCCTGCATACTTCTGTCATACATTCTGTCCTGGATACTCATACCTGTTGTTTCCTTCACACCCTTATATGTAACTGACACATTCCTTCTACCAAGTTAGTTCAGCACCCACCTGAAGCAGATTTGAGCACCATAAGGATGGAGGGAATACTTCCCTCTAAAGCTTTAGAATAAACCTTTACTACATGGTGAAAATCCAGATGTTGACCTTTATTTGAAGCAGAACATTGTTCAGTGGATTATATGGATCTGTTCATAAAACTGTTAGAGTAAGTAGGTTTTGATTTTATTATGAGATTACTTCTGGAAAGAATACTGGATATTTGGTAGAGGTGGGTTTAGTTTGTACTGAATCATCCACATGTTATTGAAGAGCTACATATCGGTAATATTGGTGATGGGGTAGTTAGTTGCAGGAGGGAATGGGTAGGTTAACAGGGAATGGAATAATATGTACATTTGTTGTTGAATACATACCTATTGGGAAGAGATATTTGGGATACCCAAGGAAGAAGATTTGGGGGGAAGAAGTGTATTTTGTAAGACCTTAGGTTCCCATGGTGGTGACTGTTCAGATTAGTATCTTCTGGAATGTGATGCTGTGTCATCTGGCTGGTATATGCTGACATCAGTACGCACCTACCAGTCTATGTGGCATCATATTCCAAAGACAGTAATCTCCATACCAGACCAGACATTGGTGCCCGAAGAGTGAAAGAAGAGGAAGAAATTATTTTATTCTATTCCCCTTCTGATGAGCATAGGAAAACAGTATTTGTTGTATCTCTTACCAGACTTCTGTTATGTTGCTGCTCAAATGCCATGAGATGTTTCTTAATTTCCTCAATCCCTGTCCCAGTGTCAGCCAGTTCTGCCTCAATATCACTTTGACGACCTGCGGCCGTTGTTTCAAGACGTTCCATTCGCCCTATACCTGTGTCAATAGTTGACTGAAATTATGAGAAATGCAGTCAGATGTGTTTAAGTGCATTTATTTAGTAAATTATTAATTTTTGTTATAATTCTGGTTTGAATGAATTTCTCCAGTTATGAAGTCTGATCAAAAAGTACCTGGACTGATGCTGTGAAAGTAACTGTACCAAACTTATCCTGATGATGGACTAATCCCCCTTGAAGGAAGCCCCTCCTGCTTGGCCACACTTATTGCATGGGGCTCTTGCACTGCTAGAAACACCTGTAAAACCTTATTCTGGGGATATCTAAAATTTTCTGCTTTATGTTCAGTTTTACTGGTTCCATGTCTCTAAATTCTTTATCCATTAAGGTGTTCTTAATTCAGGGAAGCAGTTATAGTGTTTAAAAAGTAACTGTCTGCTTCTCCACATTTGATCAAATCAGAGGCTGCAGACACGCGGTGCTCCTTCATCTCCTCTGTCAGCAGCCGTGAGACAAACTTCACTGACACATTTTTCATGCAAAAACCTTCAGTTAAATTCACCTGGCATAAGTCAAAAGAAATCCTTGTTCCTCAGCCACTTCCCTAATGGCCAGTCTTAATCTGCTGTCACCAAATTATGCACTTTTACTATCACTGCTTCGTTTCTGCTCGATGAAGGACAGCCAGATCACTTGTAACTTTCTGCTACAGATCGATGAATGTGCACCCATCCTTAGGGCAGCAGAACCACTCAAAAGCTTGCATATGACAGACAGCTTGCTTTCAGAAGGTACTTGTAAGCATGTAAGTTTCAGCTCCCGTTTTCTTGGGTTTTGCACAAAATGTAATACCTGTGCATTGTTTTGAACTCATAGACATCATGAACAGGGCACATGGCAGAAACACTACAGTTTACTTGTGATGAGTGTGTCACACTGAATGGCTGCAGTGAGGTCTCACTGGCAGAGGACCTGCAGGAACATGACCAGACACACAAAATTCAGTCGCAGCATGACATATAGTGCTAGATAAATGGACTCAATCTGGACACTTTTTGATCAGACCTCATACATAAACAGGCATTAACAAGAGTATGCATTTGCATTGGTACACATTTTTGTCTTAGGAAACGTTACAAGTGGTGGTGGTGGTGGAACATGACCAGGCTGTAGGCTGGATGATCTGTGTTTCAAGTGCCAGCACTGGCTAGGGATATTACTCTTTTGCAAAATGTCCAGACCTTCTCTAGGGCCCACTCAGCCTCCTGTTAAATGAGTACTTGGGTTCTATCCCTGGGGATAAAATGGCCAGGGTGTGAAATTGACCGCTCACCTCCATCCAGTGCCAAAGTTAAGAATGGGTGGGGCTGTACCTCTGCTCCCCGTATATGTCTCCATGGCATGGAAAGGGATAATTTTACCTTTACCTTATTTTTAGTAGAACAGACAGACTGGTGGTTCAGTAATAATGTTCCAAATGAGGAGTTGTAGAATCCAGATGTGTATGGCTTACTGGCTTCTTCTTTGTTCGAACATTTTTGAGTCCAGTGAACATTTTGTGGGATGTAGGTGCATATACTCTGTTAGTCATATAGCATAATGTCCACTGTGTAACCTGTATCACTCAGCGGTATGATTTTAGGGTTGGATTTTCCCAAGGAGCATTGGTATCTTGCGGCACTCTGCACCAGTCAGTATTTGATGATATCATTTATTTTACTGCCCTGTTAAGCTATTTTGTTCATTCACTTATTGGCAGCACAGACGTATTGTTTGCAGATAATGGATTTGTGTCTGTTCCATCTTGATCTATGTGTCTGTATCACCAAACCCGGTAACAACATTTTGTGGACTTTATATACACAAACTAGAAATTACATTAAAGTGCTTGTGCTTTCTTTGTAATAGTTATATATGTATAACATGTATTAAATCTGATTTCTGTTTCATCCAGTCATGCTGAGAATGATCTTTATTTCCTCTTTAGAAGGAAACATTATGGTCTGGCATGACTAGCATGTGTCCTGAACAGTATGGTGTGTACATCTCTACAGGGAAATGTCCTGTCTAGCAGTATGATGTTAAATGCGTAACTAGGACAGATTTTGCCACTTTATTTGTCTGTTCCGCTCTAGATATTGTATGTAAATTCTGAGAATGTAGAAGATGCAGCTAAGGTACAAATAATATGTTACATATCTTCAGTGCTTTTTCATGCATGATTGGAAAGTGCAGTGAGTGTCTAGTTACGGTGAGATACAGACATCACCTTTGGTGTTATGATAAAGACAAGCAGTTTTCCCTGTCATGAAGGAAGTGGGAAGTTGAGGTATGGCTGCACTCATCCCTAACCTCTGCACTAAACTGTGGTGAGTAGGTAGTTCCACTCTCCAGTTGCTGTACCCCTGGAGAGAAAGAGAGAGAGAGCATAGTACCCACTGAATAGGAGGCTGGGTGGGTACATTTAGGAGAAACAAGTGTCTTGCCTCTGCTGGTAGTCTAACCCTGTGTCATCCAGACCATAGCCTGGTTACTATATTTTCTACAGCAGTGTTTCCCAAACTTTTTTGCTCACACACCACTTTTGGCTTTGAAAAATAACCACATATCCTCATATCCTTGCTCACGTAACTATAGAGTGTCTGGATGTTAGGCATCCAAAATCAAAAATTTCTGTCTCACATCTGATTTTAGGTAGAAGCACAAATACATACATTACGTTACGTTGCATTATTTTACCGTAATTAAACTGATTGTCGCTCGCTTTGTAGGCACAGGGGTTTTCTTAATTAGATATTCTAATAGTCATACAAAATAAATGTATCGCCAATTAAAAAAGTTCCGTGATTATTTTTAACAAAACTTTATTTCTTTTAATTAAAAATATAAGTGAACTTTAACACAGCCATTACAGAAATGTATCCATGGATCCCGTGGGAAATGGTCATGGATCCCTTGGGAACCACTGGTCTACAGTAGTCTTGCTCCTCATGTAACGTAATGACATTACTTAAATTTAATTCCTGTGAGAATAGGTAAATAGCCGAGTTTACTGCTTTAGTAAGAAAATCAGTAAGTGAAAGGAATCCAGTTTGTAGTCTACTGAGTATAGTTGTGTTACCTGCAAATTTGTCGGTACCTTTAATACTGTCAGCTGCAACTAACTGTGACAAGTACATTGTCTCAAGTTTCCTTTTGCAAGATTTGAGGTTCTCAGAGCAGTACCAATGAAGACTCCAGTATTCTGGGGAATGACATCATGTAGATTGGTATGTAGGTATGACAGTTTTGGAGGTACTTTTTGCCTCCATCTTCAGGATAGCGCAGAAGACTGGAATCTTCAAGTTGCATTTTGTTTTCAGCTTGCTTTGTGTTATGCTGAGCAAGTACAAAGTAAAATATTTCAGTGATTACCTGTATTTTGGCAACACTCACGTCAAGTCTTGCTTCCAAGTAACTCATTCGGTGGTTAAGGCGTTCATATGTTGAATCAAGCTTGCGGTTGATTTGATCATTTGACAGCTCCTCCTTTAGTTGTCTTGCACTCACAGTCTGTCATATTTAATAAAGAAAACAGAGGAATTTCTTAAAAGTTTCCCTCCTTCTTTCAAACACCATTCATGATATCCTCTTATCATAGGAAATATGTAATCTTAATTAATTATACCAGATTTTCTCAATTGTCTGTGATTTGCTTATTATAGATTTAGCTTTAACATGTACTTATTACTGTCTGTTATAACGAGAGAGAAATATTGTGACTCTGTGTAAATAGGTGCCAACATTTTGGTAGAACTTGCCCAGAAGATAGGCAGAGCAGGCTCCTGCGAAACACTGGTGCTTGTCTACCATACTATACACCATGTCACTCTGAGAACACCATAGTCTTAATTCACTCTTTTTAATGAGAATCTGGGAGAAGCTAGTGGCCAATCAGCTCATCTAGACATTCTCGATCTTGTATGAAACCTAAAGATTCGTTACCCTGTTCCTAAGCATCCACCCCTGGGTTCCTGTCCTGAGCATGATGAGTCCACCCCACCATATTTCTTTAAGATCCATTGTGATATTATCATCCATTGTATGCCTAGGCCTTGCAAGAGGTCTGTTCTTTCAGATTTCCTGAAGAAAACTTCTTTGCATATTTCTTGTCTCTCTTACATGTGCTGTATTCCCTGCCACATCTCCTCCTCGATTGTTTCAAACCTACCTTGATGAATGCAAATTATGAAAGGCTTTACTATCAGCGGCAGTTCTTGGGACTTCCTTATGGTAGGGCTGGGGCCAGGGTTATTATAGGATTAATTGGAAGGGTTAATAGAGCGTTTCTTTCAGCACAACCCTCAGCTACTTATGTTTAACATATATATAGCAGGGTTAAAGCTTCTCACATAAGTTTATTTTCTGCTTATATGACTGATAAATAACTAAATGGGGTGTTGCATGACCCAAATTCGTAATCTCATTCTTCAAAGTGGGAGTTAATCCCGAAAAATTGGTGCCCTGTGAATACTTCACACTGTTCTTGTTCGTGTTTATCTGAAAATTGCAACTACTAAAATTAAAATATTCACAAATATGGCTTTGAAAGTGGATAGGTAAAAATGGTTATCAAAACGCCAGCATTTGAAACGTTTGGAAAGGTAAACGGGTATATGAGGTCCTCCTTGAAACTCCATTGCAGGCCTGGCCAGCGACCTAGCTCACTGTCTGTCCCACCAGTCGCCCTAACTGTGATGAGGCCACAGCACAATGTCTGGGTAGGGCACAGTCTGCTCACTTTTCTATTCTCTGCACTTCTTAAGAACCTGTCGCGAGTATTTGAATTTAAAATGATTTTGTTCTGATGCTTATTGTCATCTTTCTCAAAATTTCTGGGAGGACTGCGGCTTGTGTGTGGGAACCATCCCTGCTTATTATGCAGCTCTGCTAGGTATTCTCAGTACCCTATTCTCTGACAACCTCATCTGTTCTCCTTCTCTCTTACATAATAGAAGAGTCAGATTACCTCTGATAATTTGTCCAGTCGTAGCTGTAATAGTGTTTCCAGTCGCCCCAGCCGTGATTCAATCGTCTCCATCCTCCGGGATTGTTGTTCAATATTGACTTCCCATCTTGGAATGAATCGTGGTGAATACAGTGTGTCTAGAGCCCGTAGCCTTTCTTCAATTGACATCAGCACAGTTTGTAGACTCTGCAACATCACATATTTTAGAAAGCTTCTTCAGAGTCTTTCTCACAAAACTTTATCATTTTCAGAAAAGTAACACATGATCACATGATCTGAAAATAGCTCTTCCGTTAATGTATGATACATCCCTACTGATTAGAGCTAAAGTGGTTTGTTATTAATATGTAAGTTTTCGGACGCTTATCCCTCCACATTTTTTGCCGAGATTTAAAAATGTCCACAGAACCGTAAACTTCTGAGGTGACTGTGACATTAGCGCCGCTTGACGGGCGGTTCTGATATGTATGGTAGTAGATATTAAAAAAAATACACACCTTTTGCAACAGTAGCTTGTTTTGAGAAGTCAAAATAACAACGCGCGAGTTGCAGTAGTTGAAACGTGTCAGACTTCTGTTCGTAATACATGGTCATCCATGAGCTGTCTCCAGGGAGGCTTAAAAGAAATGAGTAACGAACGCTGATGCCAAGAACGTCATCCCGGCTTCGATTTATACATGGCATTTGTGTCGCAGATGGTACACACCAGATTTCAACGTAATCACCATTCACGCTTAAGCTGCCAAGGCTTTTATCTTGGCTTAGAAGAAATTGATGTCAAGTGTCGGTACCCAGAAGGTCTTGCTTCACGTTGGCGTCTGTTGCAAGTCCCGTGTCAGCCAGGTGCTTCTTCAGGGGTCCAAAGAGATCGAGTGGTTCTCTGCTGCGAACGCCGGGGTCCAATGGAAGCTAATATACATCGTGTACTTCCCTTGGCCTCTGGTGGAGGGAGCACTGTCCGTTTTAAACGTTCCCCTTTCTTGTTAAAAGCAATTTTTGAGAATGAGTTTATAAAAATAAAGGAGATTGCCATAAATGCCGAATCACAAGCTTTCTAAAAATTTTTATGTGGCAAAGGTCCATTCGGTTGTTCAATACATGATGATTTCACAAACAAGCATTACTTTAATAATGTGTATGATATCTATTCTTTGTAATTATTCGTAATTGAAATGGTAGTGCCGGGGACCCTCGAGTTGAGATAATTTGGGAGATGCGGCCCGTAATGTTGGACTTCATAAGGGGTCCACTGTGGTGTAAAGTTTCAGAAGCATTGCTGTAAATGCACACTGAACGTTTAAAGCACTGAACCCTACCTCTTTAAATGCTGTACCGGTGTCTTCATACTTTACGTAGCGTTGCTGTGTGATATGGAGGATTTGTTTCCGGCAGTGGCCGGGTTACATGAGAGATGCGTGAAGAAACGCGTGTAGGTCTTCATTTGAAGAGTCCGTTCGATTTTAACCAAAACTGGGATGTGTCGACAGATGTTAGAACACCACAATATCTGAATTCACGCGGATTCATTAAGCGACCGAATTGTCAATTGCGGATAAACTGATGGATGGGTAGACAGACAGACATAGCCTATGTGGCGAAGTCAGTAGGCGAATTTTTGCAGCTTTTCGTTGTAGACGCGCCAAGGAAGTCCAAGGCCGGATGCCCCACTCACGAACTTTAGCTTCGGTTACAGGAGATAAAGGCTACTTGGAAGCGCAGAACCATTGCCAGCTTTTCGGTTTGAAGAATCCCGGGCGTGTTCCGATAAGGACATTTTGCTGTCAACATGTGCCTTGTGCCCCATGAGAATGTCCGTCGTGACAGTAGACCTAGGCGTTAAATGGAAGAATAATATTCAACTGCAGCTCATGTAAATAGGGTGGGCTGTGTGGACTGGTTTCATCTGGCTCAGGATAGGAACCATTGGCGGACTCTTCTGAACACGGTTATATGAATCATTGTAGCCAATTTATTGTTCCAACTAAGTGCAGACAACTATTCACATATGAATGTTACATGTATAGCTCCGACATGTTTCGATGTCAATACACCATAGGGTGCACGTGATGCCAAATTTAAAACCAACTGTCAGTAAACAAGCCACTTTTTTATATGGTTCCACATTTTGATAGGCCGCTTTGGTGATGTCACTGTTGTATAAAATGTACAACTTACATTATTTTAAAATACATAGAGTTAAAACACTAAAATATGGTTAAAATGTTTCGCGCAAGGTGAATATGCTTTTACCGGACTATAATTGTGTCGTTGGTAGTGGAAACCGCTGGTATTGTGGCATTTTATGTTGATCTCTGTACATGTGGCGTAGTTTTCTGCGGCGGAGCAAGCGTATTTAGTTGGTACAATAAATTGGTTGCATTGTCCAGAACAATGAGCGGAATGAACAAGCTTAAAATAAAGGTAGTGAATATTTGGGTTTCTTGGATAGCTGAAGAACAGCAGCTTCTCAAGGAAGCCTGCTCCATTGAGCTACTTTTCACATGGACACCGTCAGGCAATTCCGACCAGAATTAGTAAAGCATTTTTACCTGCTGCGTAGACTTAATAATTATACCTGTTGTTACATTTGTTTAATATTCGTTATATTTTGTTCCTTTAAGTTTATTTCTTAACTTGTACATTAAATTTGTTGGATTTTGTCAGTAAGAGTTACGGAAGGGGAGGAGCAGATAAATCTTCGTATTAGATCTAGCCCACCTTTCCTTTGTAGCCATTTCAGCATCAAGGGCTTTTTGCGCCCGTGTTCAGGGGAAGAGACGCACAGTGAAACAACGGTATATTTTGTATTATAGCAAGCTGAAAGGTCTGAGAATAAAAGTACAGTAAATCTGAAAGATGAAGTACTCTCTTCGCATGCCATGCAAGTGTGTAGGGGGAGAAAAAATACGACTCCACTCTTTCCGAACCTGGGCACTAGGTAAAGGTAAGTGGTTAGCTTCACACCTCGGCCGCTTTACCCGCAGGGAAATAACACCCCGGTACTCAGTAGTTGGTTGGGTGGGCCCCAGAGCCGGTTGGGACGTTTTGGAGAAGAGAAAAATCACTTGCTGCTACCGGGATTCGGACCCCGGACCGTCCAGCGCGTAGCCTGTTGGCGCACGACTGTAACATGTATACTGTAGTTTCAACTAGTATAAGCAGCATCAGTAACGTAAAACGGGAACCTAGGCTCTTCGGTTGCAGACGGAGTTTTGCTGTCAAACAGTTGTGCTTCTCAAAACATCTGCTTTGTATGGCGTTCACACAGAGCGGTACTTTTCCCTGGAAGCAAGTGTATTTTGACACTCCCACATGCGCTTTGAATACGAAGGCGGGTCGTAGTGTCATGTAACGGTAGGGGCATCGCATCATTTTGGTTGAGTAATATCTGTAGGTTTCAGTCTTCTCTCGCTGTACCCTGCAGTCCAAGAGATGAGGCCTCTCCCATTGTTTCATTTAAACATATCGTAAATGTTCGTAGACAGTTTTTTTTACCGGTGAATTTTTTCGACATGCGTATTCGGGAGATGCGCGGTTCCATTCCCGGCCGTAGTGATTGGTCCGTTTTGTGGTCCCGGCTAGTGATTGGTCCGTTTTGTGGTTCCGGCTAGTGATTGGTCCGTTTTGTGGTTCCGGCTAGTGATTGGTCCGTTTTGTGGTCCCGGCTGGTGATTCGTCCGTTTTGTGGTTCCGGCTAGTGATTGGTCCGTTTTGTGGTTCCGGCTAGTGATTGGTACGTTTTGTGGTTCCGGCTAGTGATTGGTACGTTTTGTGGTTCCGGATAGTGACTGGTCCTTTTGTGGTTCCGGCTAGTGACTGGTCCGTTTTGTGGTTCCGGCTGGTGATTGGTCCGTTTTGTGGTTCCGGCTAGTGATTGGTACGTTTTGTGGTTCCGGCTAGTGACTGGTCCGTTTTGTAGTTCCGGCTAGTGACTGGTCCGTTTTGTAGTTCCGGCTAGTGATTGGTACGCTTTGTGGTTCCAGCTAGTGACTGGTCCGTTTTGTGGTTCCGGCTAGTGGTTGGTACGTTCTGTAGTTCCGGCTAGTGACTGGTCCGTTTTGTAGTTCTGGCTAGTGACTGGTCCGTTTTGTAGTTCCGGCTAGTGATTGGTACGTTTTGTGGTTCCGGCTAGTGATTGGTCCGTTTTCTGATGCCGGGTAGTGATTGGCCCGTTTTGTAGTTCCGGCTAGTGGTTGGTCCGGTTTTTGGTTCCGTCTATCGTGATTGGCCTATTTTGTGATTCCGGCTACTGATTGGCCCGTTTTTTGGTTCCCGCTATCGTGATTGGTCCTTTTTTTTTTGGTTCTGCTAAGTCACAGCACTAATTTTATGTTTATGCCGCCGACTGAGCAGTTTAACAACATAACTGGTACAAAAACACACCACTGGAAGGGCGACGCCACCAAACAACCGTAAGCAGTCCGCTGTCCACAGATTTCAAATAAATGAGAAAACGGCGTAAATGGAAACACCACAAGAGAGTGCAATAAAGGATGGTTATGCCGTGTGGTTTAATATTTCTGGAAGCTCTTAACGGATATAATGCATTATTCCGGACGTACTGAATAACGTAAGGGATTCAGGATACTTTGCAGGTTAGCAGAAAGCGCACTGTGGGTAATAATAGAATTTGTAGTGGAAATTATAACAGCGTAGATAGCTGGTTTAATTAATCCTTTAAAGACTGTAATTAACCTGAATCATATATAAGTTCGTACCGCGCAGTGAACATGCTGAAGCTCGGTTATAAAAAGCAATCAGTGATTGTCGTATAAGGAAATAATCGCTGTTTGTTCTGAGATCCACACAGAACACAAACGCATTGTGTGGGCAGAACGCAGAATTTTTTAATATTAAACCCGGTGATATGTGTATTAAGCACTAGCCTTTGAAGGACCACACATAACGACGTAAAAGCACAATGATACAGTTTTATGGTAACTTGTCGTCGTTGTAGGACGGAAACATGTTAGAATAATTCTAAAGTGATTTAACACCGGCTGGTGTTGTATGTGATCGACTCTTTCAATACAATGATTTAACGTATAAGCTGAAACTCTCAGTAAATCGGTAAACAATGTATTCTGATCTCCAGAGTGTGGATTTTAAAGCATTATCTTGCTGAATTCCGGCACCATTTTTTCTTTAGTACCGAAGTCACTTCACACATGGCACATGCTTAAGTCCTTGATGACATTTTATGTATACTTTGACAGTGCATGCATACGTTATTTGAATGTGATTCCTTGTCTCAAGTTTTAGTTACGATATGTTTTGATGTTGACAAGTAAAGCATCCGTATCGCGGTGTACGGACAGGTACGGTAGTAAATTATCTAGGTATGTGCTGCATTTGTGTCCTTAAAACTGATGTAATGTCAACTCCTTTCGTGTACTGCTTGCTTTAAGTTTAATGGGGCTGAATGTCAGAATTTCTAAGAAGAATTCCATACGACTCCGCACCAAATGTTGCTCACTCTGTAACAGTCCGTGAAGGCCCAGACGGGGAGTAGAGCTGCAACTGTACTCTGTCGTTAATCTTGCAGCTCATCAGGTGCGCACCCAGAATTTTTCTTTGGGGGGGCGCGCGGGGCGGAGCTGACCCTCAAGCTACATGTAATTTGTTTGTTTTTAAAAATTATGTTTGAAAAATCATGTACGTTCAACACAACACTGTCTGCAACTGCGCTTATGTACATAAAAACATAACTACATGTTCCGTGACTCAATCACAGCGTCCTATTTTTTTTATTTTATTAATTTATTTATCAAAATTGTAATGTACTAGTTATCAGCCGATTTCAGTGGCTGATTTCAGCTGAAGGGGAAATCACATAAAACTTTTGATATCCTAATATCTACAAAATCTGTTTTTTTTTTAATTTCTGTTTTGGGGGGGTTTAGGGGGCTGCAGCCCTGCAGTCCCCTTTGCCCGTTGGGTGCGCCCCTGCTGCTTATGGAATTTAATCGGTGTGTGTTCTGAGCATTACTTACGAAACCCGTAAGCGTAGTCTGTCGACACTATGCAGAACTGCTGATTGTTAGAGTAGTGTAACAACTGTTAATGGTGATAAACATGAAAAGTCTGCGTGCCAAGTTGTTATCGGTTCACGCGAGGGACTCACTCTGCCTGCAGTGTTTACCCACCTGCTGGTTGACTGGTGCTCTGGAGTTGCCCCATGACGGTGCTGGTTGTGGCGGCGGTGTTGTGGCCGCCTCCTTTAACAGCAGTAGCACTAGCAGCGGTATCGGCAGCATGACGGGCACAGGCACGTTGTTCCTTGTTGCCAGTCCGCACCGCACTGTCAAAGTCTGATGACACTTCACTTCCGTTTTGTTTCCTTCATAGAGACCGCCGTAGTCGCAACTGTTTATTTGTATTATTCTTATCAAAAACGTCAATTCTCCCATGTGTAATTTATTCGTAGAGAGTGACCACACTACGGACGGGGTGTTTGATTCCAGTGAGGGACAAAAGTTTCTTCTTCTCGACAACGTCCAGGGTGCTTCTGGGGCCCATCCAGCCTGTTATCGAATGGCACCGGGGCTCTTTTCGCCGGGAGTTTGCCGCAGTGTGGTGAAGTTAGTCACTCACCAGCTGCAGTGATGAGGGATAGAAACACAAGCGGCAACATGCTGAGGCGCGTTTGCGAAAATACTGTAGATGTGGAAAAGCAGTAACTATTACATATTCTGGCCGATCGCAGTGGCTGTGCGGTCTAAGGCGTTGGTCTGCGGCCGCTTGCTGGCTGGGATTGCGGGTTCGAATCCCACCGATGGCATGGATGTCTGTCGTGATTGTTGTGTTATCAGATAGAGGTCTCTGCGACCGGGCTTATCAATCGTACAGAGGAGTCCTACCAGTTGTGATGTGTCTAAATAAGTGTGATCATGAAGCCTCTATAATGAGGAGGCCCTGGTGCACTAGGGGCTGTTGGGCCATTGAAAAAAGGTCTTCATGGCGACGACCTTATCTTTACCTCAAAGGCTGTTTTGTCCTGAGCCGTAGCGCTTTTGACATGTATCCTGGAAGTGCCTGGTTCGAAACCCGCCTGGGACATTGCCTGACGCTTTTCGTGGTGCCACTGAATCCCGTCAAGTAATTGTGGAATGACAGTTGAAGTCGTCTGCTTCATTAGGCACAGTGCTATGAACGCATATGAGTGGAGGTGTAGTTCCACGCATTCTCAGCTTTGACACAAAATGTTGGTCTATATAAAAGATCAGCTGCACCCCGGCATGGAATAGAGCCCCCAGTACCCACTGAATCAGAGGCTGCGTGGGCGAGAGTCGGTCTGGACGCTTTGGAGAAAAGTAAAAAATGCCTATCCCTTGCCGGGAGTGTGTCGCTAATTCAGCGGTCACCCATCGTATAGCATGGCCACTGCATTGACCGAGCTGTCTTACATTAGGCCGTTTGATCTTCCGCGTCGTTTCAAATGAATTATTCACCAGCGTCTAATCATTCTACGGCGTAGAGTCGGAGTTACAGCATTGTGACGTTAACTGCTAGTAAATATGAGGGTTTTTTTTTTGTGGTGAGTGGCCCCGGAGCAGTTGCCCCGGACGCACTGCAGCCTTGCGGCTTACTGTGCAACGCTGTGGTGAAGATGATTTGTTTTTTCGTTTTTCGTTGTAGTGGATCACCGGTGGAATGAAACTGACAGGGGAAAGCCGAAGTACTCGGGGAGAAACCTGTCCCAGTGCCACTTTGCCCGCCACAAATCTCACAGGGACTGACCCAGGATCGAACCCGGGCTTCCGTGCTGAGAGGCAGGCGACTAGCCGCCTGTATAATAATAATAATAATAATAATAATAATAATAATAATAATAATAATAATACAGTAAGGTTTAAAGCGTCACAATAGTGCAACAGACGGAACTGGATAGGCTAAGAAAAATTTTGCAGCTCTGTGTAAATAATGGACTTCAAATTTTATACAATAAAAAGTAGCGTAATATAAACTGACACAAGAATGATTTACTTCACATGAAATATGTTTTTAATTAGTTTAAACGTTAATTACCTTGATTTATCTGCTCCATTATCAGTTTTCTTAATATATTAAATTGTTACCGTAAAAATAATTAACAAACACTAGCAAAGTTTGTGTATCTTTCCGAACCGGTGCTACTGACAACGCTCCATCTCTTTACCTGTACCGAAAGCAAATCCACCTCAGTTGTCATCAAACGTACATTTTCGTCACTTTGGGATCTTTCTCTTGCCCCTCAGGTAGATTGTTAAGCGTTTTGTGTAAGTCGAAGAATTTAAATTTTGGCCAGCTCTTGCGTAATTTGACACACTGTGTAGCGCCGCAAACGGACATCGAACCAAGGTACCCTGGACCCGATTCGACACTGGAGCCGTTCGATATTTCCTGAGCACCCTGTTACACAACTGCTATACCTGAAAAATGACCGCGGTACGCAACTAATACCCTGACCGTCAACGGCCTGGGACGCAACTCCTTAAGTCCCCGTTATTTTGTGGTGCTCCTCCTACATGTTTCGGCCCCCATGGGCCATCTTCAGGGAGGTCACTTACAAATGGGTGGTCCTACATTTAAAATAAATGCTGTGCAAGTTGTGCATATCTTTCTTTTTATGGCGGGACAGCCCCTAGTGGGCCAGGGCTTCACGATCACACTTAGCTGGACACACCACACTCGGTAGGACTCCTCCGGACGAGTGATCAGCCCGACGTAGAGACTCTACCTGACAACACGTAACACTCACAAGAAACAGGCGTACATGTTCCCAGCGGGATTCGAACCCGCAGTCCCAGCAAGCGAACGGCCGCAGACCCACACCTTAGACCGCACGGCCACTGGGATCGGCTAAGCTGAGCTTTTACTATTATGAACTTAAAATACAATGCTGTNGTGTCTGTGTCATTTGAATGTTCCGATAGGATTTTGATGTAGGAAAATTGCTGCCGATATATGTATAGGTTCGGTGGCTTGCATCCGAGAAGCCTTCCACTCGTTTTGAAAGAACGGGAGACGCAACCCTCTGGGTTTGTATGTAAGATGATGAGCGTTGGTAGTGTGGAGAGGTGGGAGATGTTAGTGGTTAAGTGTGGAGACGTGGGAGACGAAAGCAGAATACAGAGATTGCATTGGTGCTTCTCTCAACAAAATACGCTGTGTCATGTGTTCGACACATTATGCAGGGTGAGCCCTTTGAACATATGGAGAAACTTCTGGTGAAATCTATCTAAATGTACATTTCAGAACGAAGTGCAAAGAGACCCGTGCCAAGGACATTGCATAAGAGCTTGGAGTCTAGACAAACATTTAGTATACATTTAAGTTGGATGTGATTGGCATTATAATATTGTTTATGAAAGTTAACACCCTCCTATTCTAAGCGTTTTAAAATTAAAGATCTCTTGTTTCATGTAAGTTAGGCCCTAAATTGTGTTACAAAGGCTGCAGTAGTTTTCAATAATATCAGCTGCTTTTCTGTACATATTAGGCCTACTCTTGGACATCATTTTCAGCTACCGCATACTTTAACAACTTCATAGCACAAACTAGTAGAAATTTATTTCTGTATGGAAATACAAATGTCATCACCGCATTCACAAAAGCCCACACGTTCTCTTAATAGTTATTTTAATATTATTCTTACATGTTTATAAAGGTCTGCGACATTGTCCCTTATACTGTTGTATAGGCAGAACACTTCAGGCGTAGGTTTTTCTCAGCTAATGGAGTGTATGTTTATGACATGCTTTGAGCATGTTGTAGCGTCTGGCGTGTTCCTATTTACACCATGGCATACTTACACTATGTTTTAACCACATACGTCAGAGATGCCTGACAGTAACATAAGGATCGAAATAAAGGAGATTTGCAATTAAAAATGAAGAACTTTCAAAACTTCTGTAATATGACGCTTTGTAGATTGATAAATGGTTGCCGATATTTCGGGAGAGAATACTACCGCCATCTTGATTCTCTACGCATCGCAAGAAGCTCATTGTTGTGTTTCTAAACCTTTTGTGTGAATATCTATAGACATACTGAATAACGGCACACATGGCGTCTAACATACAAAAACCTGTGCTACTTGTAAATTGTTAACACGTACCTAGACGTGTTTCAGTGCTCATCTGTGCAGTAGAAAGCCTGATGTGTAGGCATGCCGCACAACAATGCACAAATGTGCACCTTTCCCACGCATTAATTCATGACATACATTTTTGAGAAACTTGTAGTCGCCAAGCTGGTCAGGTAGTGACACTCCTTCGCGAAATCCGGAAAGTCACTGCCGAGTTCATAAAGATATTGCTTCATATCTTAAGGCACATCGTCGTACCCTATTAAACGTCCACTTTAATATTGAATTCCCGTGTACGTCTACATATCCTAAATGATTTGTTTTAAGGCATGATATTTATTTAGATCAGCATAAGAGATGTTGAAATAACTGCTGCATAAACAGGATATTGAAATCCTGCATAAGTGAACATTTTATCTATAAATCATTTCAAGTAACAGTTTGATGTGGAAATTAAGATTTTCACAGACGTACATCTTAAGATTATGCTTTCTGATTCTTGATCCCTCATATTTTGCTAGACAGGCACTAACATTTCGGGGAGACCTGCTGACTCCTTCTTCAAAGATGCAGCAGATTCGTCAGAAATGTCGGTGGTTATTTACCAAAGTCCACAGCGTCAGATTCCAGAAGAGCTTAATGTGAACAGTTATAACGGCTCTGTCAAAGTGCATAGCCACAGTCCGTTGACCCACATGAGGAGGCACCTGTCACTTGCTCACAGGGAAACCCGAAGTTTGTCACTATTGGTCACGTGGTCGAATATTAAGGTGCAGAAATCAACGCTAAAATTGCTGTCTGAAGAGAGCAGAGCCGAGCCCTTCTTTGGAAGCCGAAAATCGCTCGGATGATCTATCAATTCTCGGTCTTTCAATTTCACGGAGCGAGAAGTATCATGGACTTGTGTGCACACAGTATAGAACCCACCACTGGACTGTACATTAACCTGTTAAAGACGAGCCATATCTGTTTTATGCAAGGACTCAGTGCGTACCACGCTGTAAACACTCCCCACTTCGGTTATAAAAACCAGTCTCTTAATGTTTTATAAGACAAAAGTTTCTGTTTCTTCTGAGATCCGTACAAAACACATGAACGCAATGTTGGCACCACGTAGAATTTTTTAATGTTACACGTGGTCGTATGTAAAGTTACGGCTAGGCTTTAAAAGGTTAAGACAGACAATTCAGATTTGACTCTGATGCTGTAATCTTATACATCTATTTTAGTGTAATCCTACCATATATCTCTAGATTTCCCAATTGGCCTTTTCCATCCAGATTTTCCAAAGAAAATATGGCACGCGTTTCATATCACTCTGATGTGTGCTACAATAAAATAAAAAAATAGTCTAATAAAGCAAGTGTGGAAGCAGGTAATTCCAGATTTGGGGCAGGTATATCTTCCAAACTTGGGGAAGGCGGTGTTCCGAAGGTGGGGTACGTTCGTCTTCAAAAATTGAGGTAGGCCTGTATTCCAAAGTTGTCGCTTGCAATTTTACATGACTGATTTTACGTGATGAAAATCTATTATATCTACAAGTGTGTATTTCTTATTCATGCAGGATGTCTCTTTTGTCTTGTCCCTGACCATGGCAACTTAGTCGCATAAAAGTCTGCATTCGCGGCGCCATCCTGTAACATCTGCCGTGCTCAAAAGACACAACGAAAGAAACACACTATAGCATTAAACATGTAATCATTAAGCACCTGGTTTATGTTGAAATCGTTTACGTCATTAGCGATGCTTAACATCCCATTCTTGTTGACTATGGTGCCATGTAGACTGGCACATAAGTACTAACGTTTTGGAAGAGTTTGCTGCTTCTGTCTTCAGAGTAGTCTTTTCTGGACTACCCTGAAGATGGATGCAGCAAGCTCCTCCGAAATTTTGGCACTTATATACCAGTGTACACGGCGTCATATCACAGAGCACTAATTCCCGCACCACTGTGAGAACCTCAACTCTTGCATCAATAATGTTGTTTGTGTTTATTTTGGTCGCTGTTGCCTGGCTGCAAGCTTCATGCAGAGCACGCAATGCTGCGACGTCTTATCATACTTGACAAATATGTTTTACCGCGTCTTTTCCATAATCTTGATTCGATATTGTAAATACGTTTTATCCAAAAGAATAACAAAGGCAAGGTACTTATAAAGTTTGATGCAGTGGCGAGGCTTACGTGGTCAAGGGATCCTGAGTGCTACGCCGGTGGTAGCGTAGCTACTGCTGGGCGTCCCATGCCGGACAGGTCAAAGGTAATGACCCAGACTAAAAAAGCATATCCTGGTCTTCCAGGTTGGGGGTTAGGCGTGGGGCTGACGACCCCACCTCGTAAAAATTCACCACTGTTAGGCAACTTCAAGAAAATAAAGCCGGACAGTTTAGTGTACAAAGACAAGGAAAGTGTAAAGGTAAAGAAATTATAATACTGTCAAAGGATTTGTTTGTAGGCACTTGGAGTGTGTTATCCCTGCACAGGGCTGGAGCACTTGAACACTGTTTTAGACAGGTTGGGTAAGTATAAATCAGAAACTATGGCGCTACAAGAGATACGTTGGACTGGAGAAGGAATTTAAAAAAAAAGTTTGGACATTTTTTTATATTGGTAGCAGAAGTCAGCATGTTTTAGGCTCAGGTTTTGCTGTTAAAAAGCATTTTGAACATGTTGTTATAGGTTATTAAGTATTAACTGTTCGTGTCTCCACGCTTAGGTTGAAAGGAAAAGCCTTTACTTACACCTTGGCTAATGCCCACTCACCGACTGATATATCAACAATAGGGGAAAAGGAAGCATTTTATGAAACATTGGAAAGAACATATGATGAAAGTCCATGAAATGACTAACGACAGTGGGGATAGGATGATTCAGTTCGTACTGTCTCGTAATATGATGGTAGGCAGCATAAGGTTCAAGCATAAGAACATCCATAAAGCGACTTGGTCAACACCTAATATGCTTTAATGGAATCAAATTGCTCATGTGCTGGTTGATACTCGACATCTGTCGCATCTATTGGATGTTAGAACGTATAGAGGAGCAAATGTTGGCTCTGATCGTTATTTTGTAAAAGCAGGATTAATAATGCGAATATCTAGTGCAAAAGACTAAAGGTAAATGCCAGGAGAATACGGTATACCTAAGTTACGAGTGCCTCAGATGGCTGATTGCTTCTCTCAAAATGTCACCCAATATCTCCGCCAGTCACCCTGATCTTGTGAGGGCACCCTGAGTGAAGAATGGGAGAAGTGTAAAGGAGCAATTATTCAAGCAGCAGATGAGGTCCCGGGAAGAAAATCCTGGAGCGAAGGAAGAATTGGTTTGATGATGATTGCCAAATGGCAACAGCAGAAAAATACAGCGTATGAATTAATGCATCAAAATATCACACACTCGGAACACAGCACGGGGAAGAACTGTCAATAGAAGAGAAAGACCGAAAAGCAGTTATGTAAAAAGAAGGCGTGGGCACAAGGGGAAATGGAAGAATTGAGAAAATTACATGGACATAATGAAGTAAGAAAGTTCTATAGAAAGATAACTGAGGCTATGAAGGCATTTAAACCGAAGAAAAATATGTGCAAACCTATGTTAAGTGACCAACAGTATGAGCTGAATCGTTGGGTTGAGCATTTTACAGAACTGTTGAAAGTTTTACGATGTCTGAAACGAATACCAAAAGTGAGGAGCTCGTGGTGAGTAATGAAGAGGCAACTTGGATGTTCCCATTCAGTTGGAAATAAATACTGCTATTGTAAAGTTAAAAACTAACAAAGCTGCAGGAAGTGACAGCATCCCGGCAGACTCATTAAAATTTGGAGCAGCTCAATTGAGTGAAAGATCTGTCAAATTATAAGCCAGACATGGAGTAGGAAAGAGCTGCACAATCATTGGGACACTGGATGGATGTGTTTGTTTAAAACAAAAGGGTGACCTAATGGCACGTAACAATTAAAGGGGAATAATGCTCCTTAATATTGCCTATAAGCGTTGCCCAATATTTCGTCTAATCGTCTCTTCCCATATATAGAAATATAATTGAGAACTAGCAGTGTGGGTTTCGGCCAGGTAGATTTAAAATAAGTCAGATTTTTATAATTAGGCAGATTTTGGAGAAAACCAAAAACATATCATTTTAGCTTACATGACCTCTTTACTGACATTCCGGCTGCTTATGACACTAAAAAGACACAAACTGTATGCTGCAATGAGAGGTTTGTGTTCGCTGCAAAACCTATAAAAAGGCTACAAATTACAATTAAAAATTCGGGGTGTTCTCTAAGGGTCAAGTCGAGGCTTTCTGCACGATTTGGAACAGTGAATAGTCTGAGACAGGGTGGTGCGTTGGCATGTCAGTTATTTAAGGTGGCGCTTGAAAAAGTTACACGGGGCTCAGGAATTGAAGCAAGAGGGACCACCTTCTATAATTCGGTACAACTCTTGGCATATGCCGGTGACTTGGATTTGACATCCAAGACAGCAGTGGATCTTAATGAAGCTTCTTTATCCCTAGTCCAGGCGGCAGAATACATGGGCCTTGAAATAAACGAGGATAAGACCAAACATATAGTAAATGGGAAGAGCACGACCTCATCTCCCACCATTTCTATCGGGTGTTATAATTTCCAGGAAGTGGAAACCTTTGTCTGTTTGGGAACTCTGATGGTGGTGTTATGATGGAGGTGAAGGCAAGGCTACAGGTAGCGAGCAAATGCTACTTTGGCTTAATGAAGCATGGTAGTTCAAAACTGTTGCCACCTAAAATTAAGTACCTCATTTACAAGACATCAGTTAGGCCAGTACTCACATATGGCTCCGAGACATGGGCTATGGGTAAACAAGGCGAGAATCTTCTTAGGTCCCTTGAGAGGAAGGTTATGTGGAAAATATTTGGCCCGGTACTAGAAAATGCATGTTGGAGGAGGCGCAAAAAATCGGAAATATGTAAGTTGTGTGACCAACATGATGTGAAATTTTTGAATCTTAGTAGCCTTAGATGAACTGGACACGTGAGCAGGATGGACGAAAGTGACCCTGTGAGGGAAGTCCTTTTTACTAAACCGGGAGGAATTGGAGGTAGAAAAAGAGGCAGAAGAAATTTGATGTAGTATGACGAATTAGACGAGAACGTCGCACAAGTTGCATATAGAAACAGGAGAAAATGCACAGTGAACAGACGAGTGGCAGAACCTCACTGAAGAGGTCAAGTCCCACCCGGAGATGTAGCGCCACTGGAAGAATAAGGAGAAAAATGTGCTATAATGTAACGTTATGGAGTTTTCGCCTAACCTTTGTTGCGTTGGAAATAAAACAATGCCTCCTGTATGTATTGTTTAGCTACATGTCACTGTCAACAACACAAAAATATTGAGTCCTTTGCAGAAATTATTTTATGGCAAATTTATGTCGCCGGCAATAATAAAATCCACTTAAGTTTTCATGTAAAGTCCGTGCCTGATATTTTTGTCCGATTTTAACCAAATTTAGAGTTTATCGACAGACTTTCCATAAAAGTCCCCAAGATAAAATTTTACGGAAATCCTTCCGGTAGGAGCCGCCCTAGTACATGCCGACAGAGAGATGGATAGACGGACGGACGGACGGACGGAAGGGCTTGACGAACCTAATAACGCTTTTCGCGAGTATGCGAATGCACCTAAAACGTAATTCAAAATCAATAGCGCCTTACATTAAGTGGCAAAGATTGTGCAAATAATATTTAGAAATGTTTTCCATTCATTGCTGTAGTTCCGAAATATTTTAGAATGTCACCTTCTAAATCACGTGCCCTGTGTTTCAGGTGGCGGGTGTCAGTAGGCATCACGGTAAGTACTGAAGTGTATCATGTCACTTCGTATTTAACAAACACAGTCGAATCAAACTTTGCAAGCTTTTACAGTAAGAAATAAACACTTTATGTGCGACAACAAAGTATATATTGCTGGCATATATTGTCGACAGTGGTCACGACGTCCAGGACGGCGTAACGTGTTGATCGGCGTCGGTCATGGACGCGTATAGGCCTGCATATGCAGTGAGTTAATTTTGTCAGAATATTGTTAGACGATCATAATTGCGTCATTCACGCTATTTCACCAGGTGACGTGTCACTTGAGGAAGTTGGCCAGGTTAGTGTTCTTGTAGGCCTCTTATTGATAGGTACTTGTTATGCAGGAAACATCTGGTGGCGCCATCGTGTGTCGACACCTTCACGCCGATTACCTATGCAGGGTTTTCACGAAGGACTCGGCTGAAGTAGCAGTGTTCCTAACATTAATAGATAGCCAAGGTCTAAAAATGAAGAACAGGCGAAATTGATGAGTTTACCCATTGCTAATCCCAAGATTGCAAACGAAAAGTTTTTTGCAGACATTTCTTTAAGACCTGCAGCAAGGCCACATAAGATAATTTCCATGTGGCGAAAAAAAATTTTTGGCGAATTTTTGGCCTTTCTGGAAGAGTATATTTCCGGATCAAATATCGTTCTGACGAGCTGTATCTTAGCAAAAGTAAAACTGGTGGTTGCGTTGAGTTAGGTATTATATTTAACAGATATGTTGACTAAACATTATGTAACATACTTCTACATATTTTATACCGTGTACGTCGCGCGTATTGTTCATTTGTAATGTAAACCAACAAATGCACAAATTTTCAAATCGCTGTATTAAAACACCCCTACATATGCTTCTGTAAGCAAATTACCATCATCGGAGGGTTACATCAAAAGTTCGAAGCACTGGTTACGTGTAAACACTATATGGTTCTACATTAAAATACACTATCATGCCAAAGTCGATATAGTTCGCTGTGCCTCGGATCGTTGCAGATAAAATTATATGACTTACAGAGTGCTACACATATACAAGTTGTTTATAAAACGTTGAGTTAAAATACTGATCTTAAAAACTTTATATCTTTGTATTAGATAGTGTGGCTATGTATATACTTATCATTCTTTCCGAACGCGATCCCTAAGGGATCAAAGCGACTGTATACATAACCACACTATCTAATACAAAGCTATAAAATTTTTAAGATTAATATTTTAACTTAACGTTTTATAGAAAACCTGTTCACGTGCAGCATTCTGTAAGTCCAGTAATTTTATCTGTAACAACCCGAGGCACAGCACATTGTTTCGACTTTGACAAGATAGTATTTTTAATGTCGAACCATATAGTGTTTACATGGAACCAGTGCTTCAAACTTTTGATGTAACCCCCCGCTGATGGTAACTTGCTTAGAGAAACATATGTTGGGGTGTTTTAATACAGCGATTTGAAAATTTGTGCATTTGTTGGTTTACATTAGAAAAGTGCGTCTACATCTCTGTGGCCTTACTGACAAATCAAGAACCATGTGATGAAGTGAGGAGTGTGGGGGACAGTGACACGTATATTGCTGTAGAAACTGCATTTCGTAATAGAAGATTTGGTGATGATATTTGGTTACCTGAAGTCTGAATTTGAACATCGGATTGAAATATGGTTTGATTTGGTGGGAACCTGCTGTCAGTGCAAGACATAGTGCTGTGGTGGTTGGGACAGACGTACAATAAGACAACAAATGTGCCTTACAACACCAGCAGAACTAATTATATAGCTCTGCCTTGAATTTTGCAGTTCAACGACACCTAACCAGTCACTCTTGATGTCCAATTCCATATCTTTTGGAAATGTTGGTGGTTCATGTTATACCAGTACAGTATTGGAATCTATTCCGGGACCTACTTGCTTGATTGCGGTGCAGCTGTAAGAAGCCAATACGTAACCTTAGCAACCCACCGGTAAGAGACAGCTACTGCTTTTTGTTCATTAGACGGCAGAATGCAGTCTAAAAGATATTTACTTTTATGTGGGGGAATATAGCCAACGAAGCTTGAACCACACCAAGTGCTACGATACCGGCATACTGTAAGCTAATGTGCAGTGTTTCTGTCTCGAAACGGCATTTGCATTATTGATAATGACAGTATCACCTTCATTTTATAATGCTGACAGCAACATTGCAACAGTGTCTTCTGGGAAGTGCGTATGACTCAAATTGCAGACGCCTGTGTCACAGGAGAATAGAGCCATGTACAATATTAATTAAATCCACAAAATTAAAATTAACCTGAATCATATTTAAACGTGGTGAGTCGTACCGAGCAGTAAACAGATTCCGTCTCCATTGTAAAAAACAGTGAATGAAGTAGAGATTTCTTAACGCTTTTCTCAGATAGTACAAAACACACAAACGCAATGTGAGCAGCAGGTTTAATTTTTAAGTGTCAAACCTGGTGGTACATAAAGTAACCACTATGCGTTAAAAGGTTAATTTAAGTATCTTTCAAATGCTAGTAACAAAAGGCACACTTTAATAAGAATCTAAGCAAATTGCAGTAACACAACGAATCTCCGAAACATACATTTTAATTTATCCTAGCATGCATGATTTCAGGCCACCGCAGCGGTGTAAATGAGATATTCGCTTTTCTGGGATGCTACGCACCGTAGATTGGTAGTTATTTGCCGACGTTTCGGGCAAAGCAACTGCCTCCATGATGCAATAGGTTTTTCCGAAATTATTAATTGCAGTACATTTCTCTCATATCTTATGACAAATTGACTTTTTTAAGACAAAATTCTTCTCTCTTGTGTAGACACAGACATGTGCACTTCCGTATTATTCGTCTCTGGTACAAATCGCGAATAACTGGATTAAATAATGTAATATATCGAAATTCAAAGTCAGTTATTCACGCAGTCATAATATCATAACACCAGAACAAACTTCACGCCCTTGCATCATTTCACCACTACTGCCAGTGTAGGGCGGCCAGCAGGCCTACACTTGCTACAGTTAGTGTGGCCACCATCCCTTACAACCGCACTGCCACTGAATTGTCGCTGTTGTTACTGGAAAGGTAAAACTTTAAATTTCAATCTAGAAAAGGCCAAGGCCAGGAAGGTCCAGAGGCGGTGTAGAGGTGCTCTAATCTTTCCTTGATCTCGGCGTTAGGTGGAGATTAGTGGTTAACGCCACGCCCCGGCCGCTTTAACCCTGGGAAAGAGACGCGGTACTCATTTTGCAGGAGGTTAGGTGGGCCCAGGTCCGGTCTGAATTGGTGCCGAAAATCTCACCCTCACCGGGATTGGGTCCCCAGATCATCCAGCTTGCAGCGAATCGCTATACCGACTGCGCTATCCTGGCCCACGGTGTTATTATAGTAGTAGTAGTAGTAGTAGTAGTATACGTAGTGATATGGCCACGTACTCTTTACTACGTGACGGAATGCCGTAATATTTACGTGCGATTCAACGACAACTGTCATCGTCGTTTCTCTGTTCTTGACGCAAACTGAGGGCTGATTTTATTTACCTAGGTGCTGCTATCTGGTAGCGTTAAAACTGCTCTAGAAAATTATCAACCATCCTGTGACTCATTCATTCCCCCGCCACCCCCCCGCCTCCCCCCCATCTCCGGCCCCACTCACACAGGCAGCCTGTTTTCTTTCCTTTGAATACGGTAAACATATAAACTAAACAAACCAGTTTCTGACGTCACGAAAAAAGCATACTGCGTCCCATCAAAGATGTGACACCAGGCTCTGTCTGTGCTCAACTTTTTCTTCAGCATTATCTCGTACCTTACAGAGAACACAGGGCTTAACTGTTTCTTCGGCCGCAGCGCATACTTAACAATGAACATGGCTACCGGTGTGTGACTCGCTCACTCCTAGGGTATTATATTTAGGGGGAATCACTCTTATGATGATGAAACTAGAAGCATCAGTGTGATGTAGTTTAGAACGGGTTGTCCTTCACATTTAGATGTCTGAAACAAGCAAGTTGTTTAACAGCAATATTTAACATTACGTCCTCCTTACTTACTGCGTAATTTATTTTAACTGACTGTTTTTACTTCCTAAGAAAACTACGTTCTGGTGAGAGATGTCACAAGGCCATGCCACTTTGTTCACCTCACCCTTTACGGCCTACACGAGTCTAGGGTTCTGATTTTTATTTGATTTTTCTTACAATATTGCATCATCCGTTCACAATTTAATTTTGGAAGAATGTATAGAGGGTTCCCGTTTGAGGGGAACTACAATCTATATCCGGTGCAAGCTTCGTTTCCTGTGGAGTACTTCCAGGCAGGGGTGTTGCCGGGAGGTAGGGGGTGAATATGGCGGCCGGCTCTGTCGGCAGAGTCCAGGGGACGGCAAAATGGACGGAAAAACTAATATTTTAAATAAAAACTTTATTTTCTGCGCGCAACAAATTTTAAAGCCCTCGCCCAAATAAAATTTATTTCAGTTAATGTGTTTTTCTAATTTCACGATTTATAGTATGGGTGGCTATTATGGTTACTCGCTCAGGGAGCTAAAAGCGTACCTACGTGATATGTGCCAGGATGTCTAATCCATAAGCTATCTGGTAAGGAGTTCTTACGCTTACCAAAATGATGACTGACCGCGTAAGGTTTTCTAAGGGCCAAATTATTGCCATATTTCTGGCTGCTAGACGCAATATTAACCATCTCATTATATTGTTAGGCATTACCTGCCGATCCCAGTGGCCGCGCAGTCTATGACGTAGGTCTGCGGCCGAGCGCTTGCTGGGATCGTGGGTTCGAATCCCACCGGCGGCATGCATGTTTGTCTCTTGTACAGTGTTTGTGTTGTCAGGTAGAGGTCACTGCGACGGGCCGATCCCTCGTCCAGAGGAGTCCTACCGACTGTGGTGTGTGTCTGAGTGTGATCAAGTGAAAAATAAAAGCCCTCGACACCTGCTGTGAACAGGTAGAAGAGGGAGGGACTGCGATTACCTGCTGGCTACCTAAGTGACCAACAACACGTGGAACGGGTTCCTTCTTGAGAAGCTGATGTTCGCTCAGCTGGTCAAGGAGTTTTCCGCCCTTAAAGCAATCTGAGTGTTCATTAGCGTATTCACAAGTGCTAGTAACATGTCTGCTGTAAGCTGTCCAGTCTACGTCCTTCCACTCCATCACTTAAGATCCATTTAGTATGATTATTCCATTTACGCCTAGGTCATCCAAGTGTATTCTTCTGTTCAGGTTTCCTGACTGAATCTCTGTGTAATTTGATGCGTCCCCTGCACATTCTTAGCGCTGAATTTGTTTGAAGAATTTTAAAATTCAATCCGTAAGTAGACGTACACAACGGATAGGACCAAAGAATAAGAATAAGAAGGTTTACTGGTATAAAATAAGATCGCGTCTTTATTAAACATCATAGTTGTTTTAAACATTATTTGTTTTCTGTAATTTATAATTTGTTTCTTAATTTCGAAGGTCTGGATGCGGTGGATTCTTACTGCCACGCCAGCTAAATACATCAACAGCTTGTTCATTTTGCACCAGGATAACTTTTATTGACCTGACCCTAATGTACTGTGGGCCGGGATAACTCAGTCGGTATAGCGACTCGCTACGGTCTGCAAGGTCCGAGGATCGAATACCGGTAGGGAAGAGATTTTCCGCACACGTTTATACCGGCCCTGGAGCCCACCCAGCCTCCTGTACAATTTTTACCAGGTCTTTCCCGGGGGTAAAGCTGCCAGGGAGTGGAGCTAACCACTGCACCCCTTCTAGCGCCAAGGCTAACGAAAGAGGGGGGCTAACCTCTGCCACCCCTTGGGACTTTTTACCTCTATTATGCTAATTAACATATGCAATATCTGAGTTTATTTTTTGACAGTGAAACACAAACCAACGTGTGGTATGTCCAAGTTCTCCGCCAATCTACACTTTTTACTTGCGTCAATACCGCGTATTTGAAAACTATAATTGACTGTCCCACTAATACCTAATACTTTACATAAATTTGTATGTGTATGTGAAACTGATTTCATATTTCGCCCTAGGCTGCTTGCAATCTCAATGGTCGTCATCAGTGCATGAATATTTACGCAGCCACTTTAAAACTACTTTAGACGTTTGTTATTGACCACTTTATAGTCAGATTTAATTATAGTAAAATTAAGAGTGCAAAAGAGTATATGTAGCAGGTACTGCATTTTCTTCTAAATTCCGTCGTAATTTCTAATGGTATGGTAATAAAGCGTATGGATTTGTTATTACTTATACTGTCAGCAGTGTTGTACATTTTATGCGGCTGCAGGAATTCGATTCCAATATATGTCACTTGGGATTTGTTGGGAAGATAGTGGCAGTGAGCCATGTCTGTATCCAAGTTCTTCGGTGGTCTTCCGCGGCTGTCTGCCATGATTGCTCTGTGTAGTTCTTTGCTGCATCTAATATTGAAAGTATATAAACTTAGGAACCAACAGCGTCGTTAAATAAGACAATTGGAGTAATATTTAAGCATTTGATATAATTAAAACAACGTTGGTCACCTATTTCACTTGTAGTATGTTCTTCTTGCAACGGTACTGCATCCCCGGGTGGGACTTGACTCGTTTAGACACACCGCACTTGGTAGGACCTCTCTGAACGAGTGGTCAGCACTTGGTAGGACCTCTCTGAACGGGTGGTCAGCACTTGGTAGGACCTCTCTGAACGGGTGGTCAGCCCGATGCACAGACCTATACCTGACAACACACATTACTCACAAGAGACAGACATTCATGCCACTGGCGGGATTCGAACCCGCACTCCCAGCAAGCGAGCGGCCGCAGACCCGCGCCCTATACCGCGCGGCCACTGAGATCGGCGTTTGTATATGTACAGGGTTTTTATTTTAAGGCCCACAATTGCTAATTTTTCTAATCTGGTCACTACTATTATACACCAAGCTCATTTGCAGGACAGCTCTCACTCTGCCTGTCTGTGGCTCATCTTCAGCCAGCCGCTATGCGGATTTCAAAACGATGGGTGTGCTATATACAGGGTCATCGAAAATGATAAACCTAGTTTCGAGATATAATAAATTTCGTGAGAAGAGAGACGTAGGAATTGGATTACCTGTCATGTGTTCAACACATAAAGTGTTCTTCAACACGCACGCGTACATTTTTTTACGTTTACTCCACAAGCATTCACAGTATGCTTTCAGGTGTAAGCTGTGCTACTGCCGCGAATGGTACGACAGCACTCGTGCAAGAGAAAGCACGGTGCGTCATGTGGTTGGCCGAAAGCAAATCCATTGTAATACTGCAGCGCAATTTCCGCCTTACATATGGAAAAAATTCTCCTGTCGGCAAAGCGATTCGGTGCTGGTTATGACGTTTAAGGGAGGTGGAAGTGCGGAAAAGGGCAAATCACTTGGAAGACCTAGATCGTTGAACGCTAAGGCTGTCGTGTGAACCTGGTCGAAATAATTCTTTTGCTCGTCGGAGTTTGCAGCTGGGTATAACTGAAGCGGCGATCCAGACTGTATTGCACAAGATTCTAAGGTTGTGCCCTTGTAAGATTCAAATATTGCATGAAATCAAAGACACAGATCCAAAAACAGGGGTTGAATTTGCAAATTTGGTAATGAAGACAATTTTTTTGCGGCGAATTATGTACGCGGATGAGACAACCTATGGTATGAATAGTCGGGTAAACAGACAGAGCTTTCACGTCTGGGGGCAGGAACGGCCATGTGCGATTTAGAAGCATGTGCGGGACTGCACGAAAGTTATATGTGGTGTGGCATGCATGGTCGTGTTATAGAGTCTTTCCTTTTTTGGTTAAAACACAATCACGACATGTATGTTCCCCGATACGTTACAAATTTGTCTTTCGACAGATTTTTGGAATTGTACAAGAAGGAGGTGGTGGAATTTTATTTAAACAAGAAAGAGACTCCGCCCCACTTCAACCATTTAGTAAGAAATGTCACATTTCCTAGGCGTTGGGTTGGAGGCGATGGAATAAGGTAATGACCCCCACAAAGTCCACACCGTTCGCCATTGGGTTTTTATATGTGGGGATTTATAAAACGTTTTTACGCAAAGAACCCGAGATTATTTCAACTGCAAGAAAAAATTAACACAAGAGTAGGGACAGTCACTCCAGAAATGCTTCAATATACGTGAGAACAAACCGAGTACTGTGTATATCTTAACAGGACTATGAATGGTGCGCACATTGAGAAATTCTAAGGCGTGTAAGAAAACTTTATTAGTTGATGAACACGTTACATCTGAACCCATCTCTAAAGATCTCTTCTCATAAAAATTGCCAGTTCCGAAACCCAAGTCCATGATTTTCCATGATCCTGCGTAGAGGATACACGAAGTATCACCGTGAATTGAGAAGAAAGATTATAATGCGCCTATATCAAGTAGGAAAAAAATTTATAATGATGCGAAACTTTTTTAAACAAAAACATACATTCCAGACAGTAACAGAACATGAGGGAAGCATTTTCTAACTTACGAAAGCCGCACGACGTTCTTTCTAAACTGAAGATACCAGGGCCGGTCTTAGGCCGATTGGACAGATTTGGCTCAATCGGGCCTCGCGCTCAGGGGTGCCCCACTCTCATGGGGGATTCGCGCGTTAGTAATTTTTAAAAATTCGCGGTGTGATACCACACAAAGTGCTTGTACTTATTTTATGATGATTTTATAACTTACGTTAATATACCACGACGTTAGTCTCTCTCTCTCGCTCTCTACAAAGTAACTTTCATGGGCCCGCCACAAGGATGCGATCGGGCTCCGCGCTTGCTAAGGCTGGCAGCGGAAGATATCTCTGAGAAAATCATTGTTTCTTATTGGACAGAGATCAGACTTGCTTGTAGGCTGGGATAGCGTGGTCGATATAGCGACTAGCCACGGACTGGACGGTCCGGGAATCGAATCCCGGTGGGGGCGAGATTTTCCGCGCTCGTCCAGACCGGCCCTGGGTCCCACTCAGCCTCCCGTGCAATGGTTAGTGGTTTTTTTTCGCGGAAGCAAAGCAGCCAATACGTAGCGTTGACCACCCCGAAGTTAAAGAAAGAGTAAAGCTATACGTCTACTCCCGCTCTGGGCTTTTACGTCCTGTTACAGGGTGAAATTTACCTTTACCTTTAGCTCCTTATCAGGCATGGTTACACCATCAGCACCAGATTATAAAAGACTGCATTTTAATCCGTGTAAGATGACGGTATTTTGCGAAGTGTGGGACATTGGTAGTGAATCAAGACTGAATTTGTGAAAAGTACTTTTATTTTGGAGAGACAAACAGACCCGTCACGTGTTCTTCTCACTGATGAAGTTTCGTCTCTTCTGAATGGAGACTCGGGCTGTCAAAATAACAGATATTTGTCAGCAGAAAATCTCATGGAAATACACAAAACGCCAGTACACAATACGATGTTAGGTTTAGTATGCGCGGTGCTGTGAGTGTAACCAGAATTCCTGGAACCATTCCTTGTCTGAGAGCTTCACAGCGGAATGCTATGCACTTTCTTACCCCTGTCATGCCCTCCGCCGTGTCTCATCGAGACACTGTATGAACCCATACAGCAAACAATGCTATTGTGACAGCAGTAAGCGGGGCACTGTGGCATTCTTGTATCCCAGGTCTGAACTCGTGCGGTATTTACGGGTGGGTCACGGTGAAGGATAAAGTGTATAGCAATAAATCTGTTGCTGCAGAAAGTCTGAAAGAAAGCGATCAGAACGTAATGTTTTCAGTTGCACCAGCAGGATTTTGACGTGAGATAAATAACCAGGCTTTTAGCTATGACCCTTGTCTGAGTGAAATACAGTGAAATAAAGCGCGTGAACCCCGACTCGCGGCAAGATGGAACAGTGGCTTTTGCTGATCTGCCTGCTGTCACTCGAAACAAGGGCGTATAGAGGTGAATGCTGTTAATAGAAAAATAAAGTCCCTTTGTATAATGCGTTGTAAAATGTAATGCAGTGTATCTTGTCCCCTTGTAGTTCTTGTAATGCCACATTAACATTTTAAAGACTAGCGGTAACTTTACATAGGACCAGGTTTAACATTTAAAAAGTCTACGTGGTGCCCACATTGCGTTTATATGTTTTGTACGGATCTCAAAACAAACAGCAACTTTTGCCTTATAATACATTAAGAGATTGGTTTTTATAACCGAAGTGGAGAGTGTTTACAGCGCGGTACGCACTGAGTCCTTATATAAAACATACGCTTCATCTTTAAAGGGTTAATCAGTCTTAAAATTTTATTATTTTCACAGTAGGATACAGTTTATTTTACTTGATTAAGAAACTGTGGGTTAATTATTCCGCAGATCACGTCTCCGGCTGCGAAACTTTGCGCACAGAAACTAGGGAGGGGATGTGCAGCGATGTGTCCGTGATGGGGGCTTGTTACACTGGGCAGTTTGTTAAACACGAGTTTTATAATAACGGCAATGTAGTGCCTCCGACAGTATCCCAACAAGTTGGCGTTACGTATGGGTGCGAGGTAAGTGTTTTTAGGTATGGTAACTAACACCATAGGTTTATGGAAGTATATTATAAACGTAGTAATACCTCCTACATGTTTCGGCCGCTCATGTGGCTATCCTTCTGGAGGTGCGTTACGAAGAATAAATACATTGACATGTCACAAAGTTTATGTGAAACAGTGCACATGTAAAATATTAAATATTAAAATTACTTGGTTTAAAATAAGGATTACCGTTTAAAATGCACACCGGAATTAAACTTGTATCTGTATCTTAAACTGTAGTACTGTTTTAAACCATGTATTTTTAATACTTAATGTTTTACATGTGCATTGGTTCGCATAACTTTTGTAACATCTCAACGTATGTATTCTTCGTAACGCATTTGTCTGATGATGGTCATATGTGTGGCCGAAACATGTAGGAGGTACTACTATGTTTATAATCTGTTTTCGTAAACTTGTGTGCATTTGTTGGTTTTAATCACCGTACCTGAAGGTTTTTTCTTTGCTTCAAAGCAATTTCTCTAGCTTAAGTCTTCCTTTTATAATCACAACTTATTTTAAGTTTGACACACGGATTACCTGCTATCTGAGAGACTGAAGTTCAGGTATTGGTTTGTCATACTTCTGAACTTTGCATAAAATACCAGAGTTCTGGTAATTTATTACAAAAGAAATTAAGGCACAAAGGGGTAACTTGATACTGTGTATCATCTTGAATCCCTGTTACACTGACTGGCGATTTTCTCTAATTAGCCACTATCAGAACTTGAAAGAGGAAAGCAAACAGAGGCACAACGTCCAGAGAAATGTGTGGAGGCAGCAAAAGAAGTCTTGACCACATTTAGCAGTATACGAAAAGCTTATGTGAAATATTGGGTTAAATTTATAATACTACACGGATTTGTAAAGCGGTTGGTGGAATAAATATCGGTGATACACTAATGAAGTTTCTTGCACACAAAATTTTGTTCCAGTGCAGTGAGTAACTTAAATGGAGTCCAGGACCTCTACGCGAAATTTAGAGACTCTATGTGTACGGTTTGCAAAGCTGGTGACGACAATGATGGACGCACTGATTTGACGTTCGTAGTAGTGATTACGTTGGGGATCCATCTTCGTTTAAACGTATGACATTGCTTAACACTCTGAATGTCTACTTTTGATTCGAAATATTGTAACGACTCTAACTGAAACAGCACATGTGTGGTAATTGAAATCGTATTATATCCCTCAATAATTGCCCATAAATATAACAGGACTTAACAAAGCCTTTTATTGCTCCCGCAAAATCATGTGACACTTAACCCCATGTAATGTGTGGAGGTATCCAATATCGGGGCAAACATTTTACATCCCTCACCCTCATGAACAGCTTAAAATAGTTTTTAAATCTTCATAAAAAACGAATTAAAAAATGTAACTTCAAAGGTCGGTGATATAAGGAACTTCATGCATCAGTATAATTTCAGTACGTGCAATACTGGGACAGCAACAAGAATCTTGTAGAAAAACTGTAACAAGTAACCCCGGTCTCCCTTGATGAATATGAGTATAAATCTGGCTTTGCGATTATTCTATCGAGTAACCGTCATTTGCGGCATACTTCAGATGTGTTTTATTGCGTTAATGTAGGCCTACTATCCATATGAAAAAATCTTTATTTTATGTATCGGTAAATGGAAATCATTTCTAATAAAAGACATAGGTGTTACTGAGTTGAAAATTTGCATGATCTTTCTATTTACTACGAGGTGCTGTATTTGAGAAATTTGATAAGAACCGAATTTAGTGTGGGTGGACGCCGTAAGCAAGCACCGTTTTCTTCTGCCCCCAGCGTCAAGTGCCTGCCCTAACTGTTACTCCCCCTGAGCCTTCAAGGTGTGTTTCTATCGGCGCCAATATGATCGCTCGGAGTGCAGCAAAGACCTTCCCGCCACACAAGAGATTTGTGCGGTGTTGCCACAGTTCGCTGGCCAATCTGCTACACCTGGCCAGCTTCCAATTTGAGCCGCTAGAGTGAGCGTTATCGCTCCAGCGCTCCTATAGGATGTCCCATAACATGTTTCGTTGTCTGTATATTTAGCTACGGCTGTCGATACATGGCTATTTTTAGAGGGCATTCATAATCCATGCTACGCTTTGGAGGGTCGATTTTAAAGAGAAACTGTACATTTCTCCTGTTCACTGCGTTTCCTTTCTTCCTTTGCTATGTTTTCTTCCAACTTGCTTTTATCGCATGTCCTCCCTCTCTTTCTTTCTGCTTGGCACATTTATTCCCTTCATTCGTTTTCCCTTCTTTCCTTTTCGCTTGTTTCTCCTTCTCCCCTGGTTTTTTATTTTATTTTTTTCCCTTACATTTCCCTTCTTTCCAACTTTACTTTGTTCTTTCCTTCCTCCTACACATCACCTTTCTTTTCAAATTTTTCTCCTTTTGCATTTTTCTTTGCTTTCTTCTTTCTCCCTCTCTTTTTCCGTTTGCCGCCCCTCTCTGTGTACGTGTAGTTCTCTTCTTCATTCTTTCCTACCGTTCCGTTTAACGGCGCAATGCTAGAGGCACATAAAGCGACTACTATTTTGACCCCCATTAAAATCATTTTTACTCTACGTGGACATAGAATATGTGTACATGGGAGGCCATTACGATGACCTGGTATAACCAGAAGACCCATGTGCCAAGGTGTCTGTCCCTGAAGGGGACCGGAGTCGAGAATTGGAATTAAAAATGTGTGAGGGACACAGAAATTGCAGTATTGGATGTCCCGCCTGTTACATAACTAGGCCTGCTATAGTCTTCCTCTTCTTCTTCTTCTTATTTTCTTCTTCTTCTTCTTCTTTAGCACTACAACACTTTAAGTTAGGCCTTGACTTCCTTTCTTTGGGCTTCTCAACATCATAATTTTTAAAGGGTGATGATGGGAGCCCCATGTCCAACCCCCAGACTCGAGGGCCAGGCTTTGGTTTTGAGATGGGCCCCCTGGGGAGGTTAGCAAACTCTTAAAGAACCCTCCCGTCCCCCTCGTGGAATATTTTTTTGCTGGCTCCTCTGCTGAGAACCGTCTGCCTTGGGTAACCCTACAAGTAACCACGCTACCAGTGGCATAGCCCCCCAGGGGGCTGGTATAGTAGAAAACTGAAAATGTGCGAGTTGAAATTACCACGTTTTACCCTCTCCTCAAGGCCAGCTATGCAATACGCAATACCCAGATTATATCGTTTGATGTACAGTGGGAACTTGTTTAAACAGATTTGCTACTGTCGGCCTAAGCTTCTCAAGAACTGTCTTAGACGTAATGAACTGGCAGACAAAACGGCATGTACTGACAGAGGCTTTGAGGTTTTATTGGTTTTGAAAATTAAGATTGATTCTTATGGATTATGGCACCGCGTAGTGTGGTAGGTCGTTATAACACCGACTATTATGGTAGGTGTTTGTGACATCGCTTATTGTGGTAGGTGATTCCGAAGAAAGTTTTCGTCTCCTGTCATACTACGCTGCGTCTTAAACTGGTTTGGGGATATAACGATATTTACAGAACCGTGTAGATCGAACTGCATATTTTGTAAGGTTAAGTACATTGATCGTATTTCTGAATTTGTTTAGAAGCTTATGTTAATTCGAGCTGATCACTAAGCAGTATTCCAATATCCACAAAAATGAAGCGAGATTTTATCGCAACGTTAGATGTAGTTCATTTATTCCACTGATTTTTTTCAATATAGTCCCGGAGCACACTGATGCATTTGCCCCGTTTTTGCACATTCCACGAAAGTGAGGAAGCGTGAAAGTCATTTCAGTGGAATGAATTACTTGAAGTATAGTTCTAATGGACTAGCATTAAATTTTTATGACCCAGGGAAATATAGTACTATATATTGAGCAATAGGTTTACCGAATGAATCGTAAAACTGTGTGAAGATAAATTAACGAAGTGCGATTTCCTAGTTACGTACTCATCCTGGTGATGTTGCTGTCTCTCAAGCATTGTGATTATAGTATTTTATGTGTGTAAAGAACGCCACTCACCACCGTGTGATGAAATCTGGGCCGATGCTGAAGATGGTGGACGTTCGGTTGGAGAGGTCTGTGCCGTTGACGCTGGGCTCCGTACTGCTCACGCTACCTTCCATGGCGCCACAGTCACGGCCGCCACCTGACGTCCTTCCTCCGTCGCTCTCTGCACAAGACATACAAAACCATACGTTTGTCACTTACCACAGTCTTGCAATAAACTTTGCTCCCTATAGAGAAGCCCCACCTCCCACCCTCCCTCCTTTCGGGTCAACCGCAGTTTTCCATTTGTGGGCCTACCAAGTTTTAACAACCGCGGTATGTGTTTGTGTTTAGCTGAAATAATCGGTGGCTGAATTTTGTTCGCAACAAACGTTATAGCTTGCAGACTGGCATTGTGGTGCCTGCTTTTATTAGAATTTTAATGTTTAGTATTATTATATATTCCTTTGTTTAGTGGAACTGCTAGCAACTTGGGCCCAGCAGTGTGAGATTTGTGGTTCACACAGCGGTGTCTCAGACGGTTGAACGTATCCTGGGACGTGACGCTGTGTCACTGGCTCGCTTGTTCGTTTCGAATGATCATAGTCAATTCGTCTTCAGGGTTGAAACATTCCAGGTCACATCTGGGAATTCTGCTGCACTTTATTTGGTGGTCAGATTGAGAATTTCAATTCATGTTACCATTTTTTCAGACCGACTGGTAAACTGAATTCTTTAATTGTTTATTAATGTCAAAATAATAGAAATTATTAACGTTTGGAACTCTCAGCTTTTACGGACTGCGTGGCGCTGAAGTTTAGGACAGTACCGTCCTTCAAAATGTGAGCACCTATTCGCCTAACGATAAAGTGCAACGCATCAGAAGACTTCAAACCTGGGCACAGAAGTGTTTGACCAACTAACACCCAAATCCCCTTAATTTTTTGGTCCTGCCAAACAATAAGTCGCGTGGCGTGTATTGACCGTGATTTTCATAAATATAAATACTCCGAATAGCGGGGCCGTGTCTTCGGAGTCCTGCAATGAGTTGTGAGTCTGTCACCGCAGTCCGATACAAATATACGAGTATTAGCGAAAAACATTTCGAGCCTAAGGGGTTTCCGAAGACCTCATATCTTGGTAGTTCCTAAGTTTCTGTTGTCAGTAATAAAAATTTGTCACTGCGCAAACTTCTGGAATGAAAAGAGACGAGGGGTTTTTGAAAGGTTTCTTCTAATTTCCTGGGATGATGAATTTGTGGAAAACGTAAAGCTTTTATTAAATATTCGTTTAACCTAACCGACCTAACCAGCTTTGTCATACGTCTCTTCACTGATTACAGAAACTCCCTGTAATTTGTCGCGTGAAGTTATTTTTTTACATGTTGTAATCAGGTTAATTGTCATCATGCTTGAACTGTGTGCTTGTGTAAGGGAAAATTCTAATTTAACACATAAAGGTCAGCGCGTGTAGCATATTTTACAGGCAAACGTAACGACAAATTTTTCCTATTAACGCCACGAAAGCATATAAAGGGATGTGGAGGTATAGCTCCCATGATGTGCGGATACAAACAGTGCAACTACAAGGCATCGGATTTACGTGATGCTCTTATAAACACAGTGCAGCTGCATGCCATCGGATTCAAGTGATGTGCAGATAAACACAGTGTAGCTGCATGCGATAGGATTGAAGTGATGTGCAGATAAAGAGAGTGTAGCTGCATGCGATCGGATTGAAGTGATGTGCAGATAAACACAGTGCAGTTGCGTGCGATCGGATTGAAGTGATGTGCACATAAACAGAGTGCAGCTGCATGCGATCTGATTGAAGTGATGTGCAGATAAACACAGTGCAGCTGTATGCAATTGGGTTGAAGTGATGTGCTGATAAACACAGTGTAACTGCATGCGATCGGATTGAAGTGATGTGCTGATAAACAATGCAGCTGCATGGGATCGGATTGAAGTGATGTGCTGATAAAGAGTGCAGCTGCATTAGATCGGATTGAAGTGATGTGCAAATAAACACAGTGCAGCTGCATACAATCGGGTTGAAGCGATGTGCTGATAAACACAGTGCAGCTTCATGCGATCGGATTGAAGTGATGTGCAGATAAACACAGTGCAGTTGCATACAATCGGATTGAAGTGATGTGCAGATAAACACAGTGCAGCTTCATGCGATCTGATTGAAGTGATGTGCAGATAAACACAGTGCAGCTGCGCCGTAGGTTCAAGTTCATTTAAACGCAACCCGGTAGTTCATTCTCCACCTTGCTGGACCGACGACGTTGACAGTGAAATACACCCTTTTAGAGGTTGCATTTGATACTGTAATCATCTCTTTAACGGCTACGCGAAACACCGGTTACAGTGTTTCGTTGTATTGCGCTAAGTACATAGCTGGGGGAATCGATGTATAGGGGATGGCAGAGTAAGGGTTTCGGTAGAATATTCGGGCTTGTGGCAGTGGCAGTGGCATTGGTGGATGACTGCGTCTGTGTAATGAAGGTCCGTGTGTCTGCCTGCAGTAGACATAACCGAACAGGAGAAAGTTAAAACTTGTAAGTTTGGCAGTAGTTTAAGGATAGTTATGAGATCTAAGGTGTCGAATAAGATACAGCTGGGGTTACTATGTTTCGAATGGCATTGCAGCGTCTTACTTTGTCGATATATCTCGAAATGTCTGTTTAAGATTTTTTGAAATTCACGGCGAGAATGTTTCGTGAAGTTGTGACGTCGTAGTGTCTCTAATTCTTTGATCCAGCTGCTGCGGGGTTGTCAGCGGAAATCGTAGCTATTGGAGGGAGTTGTGAGTCTTCCCCGTTGAAATGTCAATGGGCTTTACAGTTCTAATGTAGATTAAGGAATTTTTCATAAGATGATGAATAAAAGCCAGAGTTTAGGACTGGTTTGTTATAACAGGAAGAGCGTTGTTAAGAACTCATATTTAAAACCATTGTTGTCTTTCGTAATTTTTCTAACAAATCAAAACTATCCCTGCAGTTATCGAAATCTACTTTCGGACACCCTGCATGCATTCTTGGCCACCAGCACGACCCTCAAGACCTCGTTAAGCCCCACCCCTCTGTAAAGCAACGCTTATTTTGATACTTATGGCTTTACAAGTTGCCCATAAAATTACTTTGGCAAAGTGATTCAAAGCCTTTAGATTATAGAGTTCGTTTAACTTTGTATGAAAAACAAACCACGCTTCAAAAAGACGTCCTTTTGTTGTGGCATGGGTCTAACATGATTGAGGCACCTGGTTGTGGCCTTTCATCGCAGAGGCCTATGTTCGATTCTGTGCCAGTCCGTGTAATTTTTTGTCTCGAAGAGTGGCACTGGGACAGAATTTTCTCCAAGTGATTGCTGTTTTCCCTAATCCTGTGATACTGTCTTTCCACTAAAGTTCCATATTCATTCAATCATGCATTCCTTCATTCAGTCATTCGTTCATTTATTCATGCTATTCTCGATGTTGTACCAAAACCAGTGGCCGCGCGATCTAAGGCGTGGGTCTGTGGCCGCTCGCTTCCTGGGTTTGTGGGTTCGAATCCCGTCGGGGGATGGATATTTGTCTCTTGTGGTTGTTGTGTGTTGTCAGGTAGAGATCTTTGCGACGGGCTGATCACTCGTCCAGAGAAGTCCTGCCGAGTGTGGTGTGTCTGAGTATGATTGTGAAGCCTGGATAATGAGGAGGCCCTTGCCCACTTGGGGCTGTTGCGCATTTGGAAAAATATTACCGATGCGATATAATCTCATTAATGATCATTGTCATTAAATCACCAACTTCTGTGCCCGAATTACGCATAGAAGTGCACTTAACCCTTAAAGACCAATGTTTACTTTATGTAGCACCAGGTTTAACATTCAGAATTATACTTTCTCTCCACGGAGTGCATTTATGTGTTGTATGGTTTTCAGAACAAATATGAATTATATCACTATGCATCATTAAGTGACTGGGCTTAACGTCCGGGAGGGAACGTGTTTACTTCGCGGTACGAGCTGACTGTTTAACTGTAACTTAGGTTAAACTTAGTCTTTAAATAGTAATTGTAGTAAATTCTTCTGCCACGTACAGTGCCTACAACCCGCAATCACATTAAGCGAGCGGCCGCAGACACACGTTTTAGACTGCGCGGCCACTGGCGTCACCGCATGACGCAAATAAATTACAAAACTGGGGGAAGGCTCCGTACAACACACAGTCTAAGGTACTTCCACAGGTAGGCGGAGGAACTAAGACAGACAGACAGACAGACAGACAGACATACAGACAGACAGACAGACGGACGGACGGACGGACGGACGGACGGACGGACGGACGGACGGACGGACGGACGGATGGATGGATGGATGGATGGATAGATAGATAGATAGATAGATAGATAGATAGATAGATAGATAGATAGATAGATAGATAGATAGATAGAATGTGAATTTGATTCTGTCATACTGTGGATTCATGTGGGGAGTGGGCCTCTGGCTTCATGTATGTCTAATGCGACACGGAATGGAGGTGAGTGGTCATCTGCAGACATCGGTCGCTTTACCACCAGGGAAACAGCCATTGGTGTCCATCAAATAGGACGCTGGGCAGTGCCCTTACCGGATTTGGGCTCTTTGGAGGAAAGAAAAACTTCTTGTCTCCAGTTAGAATCGAATCAAAATTTTTCTGTCGTCCAGCCTGAGCCTAAACAAACCACTAACCCCTTTCGGTTCCGGAAAAGGGTTATGCATGAAAATAAGTAAATAAATTACAGAAAGTAAGGACGAGAAAGGAACGGAAGGTAGCTCAAATAAAATGGAAGAAACAAAGTAGTAAAGGAAGAAAAGCTACAATAAGAAAGAGAGAAGGGAATTGCTACAAAATGAGTGAAAAAGAAAGGTTGGCACGTTTCTTATAAACCTATTTCGCAGACAAACGTCAGGAAGTAACCTGCAAAGACGCTGGAAGGCAGGTGGAAGGGCCGTTCGCTACAACAAACCCGTAACCTACTGTCTGTATAACTTGATGAAGCAGAAGCAGTTATACGCAATAATATCGCAACTACGTCAACACTTCGCAGGTAGACAGACAGACAGACAGACAGTCAGACAGATAGACAGAGAGACAGATGCTGTAGGGGAAATGAAACGACCGGCAAATTGAGTAGAGGTAGCGCGTCAAACGATTCCAGGGTTTAGGCTTTGGTATTGAGGTTATGTTCGCTGCTGTATCGACTTGGCCTTTATTTTTTATTATCGTTCAGTCTCTTCCGCTCCGTCTTTCCTTCCACACCATTCTTAGCATTGCTTGCTCAGTAGACCCATAAAAAAGAGAGAATTTGCAGGCGTCGATGAGGTGATAATATTTGCTTGCTGCACAGGTTTTGTGAAACAATGATGTCACTAGAAAGGAACAAAAGTAATCCTTTCTAATTACTTTGATGACTGTCGTCCCGTTGTTCTTTTATTTCCATGTAATACAAACATAGATTCAGTCTAAGTAAGACTTTTATTTATTTCTAAGTTTGTTAAGCTACATTTCTCGACCCACCACAAGGACTGTCATCAGGCTTCGTACAAAAGAGTGTGCAAAAGTTAAAAAATGCATATTGTGTTATACCCTAGTGTGTAACACACAATATGCACTTCAACTTAATACGCACTTCACACCTTTTACTACAGCTTTATACGATGTCTGATGAAAATTCGGAACGTGTAGTGTAACAATTTGAAATAAAATAAGAGTTCCATTTGGACTGAAACTCTGTTTGTACTGAATGGTATATTATTTTTCGTTGTTTATATAACGATATTTTCAGTGGCCCAGAATTTATAGGCAGATTATAGAATATTGAATTAAAGAGGGCGTGGATGAAAATGGTTGTGACGTAACTTGCCATACTACTGTGCAATTTCATGGAGAGTCTGAGCAAAATACGGAAATTCTTAAGCCTGACCTCCACTTGCCGGGTCCAGATTTAAACCCCAAAAATTACAGAATATGAACAATGTTTACTTTGCAGCCGGTAGCGATACTCGATGAGATTTAACTGAGGATATATTATTAAAGTGGGTCTAACGGAAGGGCTTGAGAATATGAACAACATTGAACTGACTCAGTCTGAAGTACGTGCGATCGTGCTTGTTCAAACTGTGACACGAGCGGTACAGCTGTTTGTTGTGTGCGACTGTCCATTCCTATTTAGCTTTAATCCTGGAGTAATCATGTCGGACAGATAGGACGTCTGTTTGCTTGTTGACTTAATGGTGTGTGTGTGTATTTGTAATTGGCCAAAACAGAGAGCTTCCGATTTCATCTCGTTCCCTCCTGCAGTACCAATGTATTTGTTAATTTTCTTCGCAATTATCCTTCCTACTGAACGTCAATAGAACTTCCTGTCTCCCTCCACACGAACCAAATCTCTTTTCCCCATCGTTTATATCAGTGGTTTCAAAACCCCGTCGAATGTTAACACTCCTTCGTAACTGACAGATGATTAGTCGGTCCACGCGTATTAGACTAACATCTAATACTTCTATTTTAAAGTCCTTTCGTTGACAAATTTCAAGACGGCTGAAGCTACTGTAATTTCAGAACCCCTTTCAATGCGTCTATATTTTCAGGTCTTCGCGCTTCTGGGATTCTGAGTGGCGTTGGTACTTTCTTACCGATTTTTTTGGAACAGAGTATGTATCCCTTTTTTAAGGGTCAGACTATCCAAAAGCGATACAAGCGCAAAATTCCATAATAGCGGTGATTTCAGCTGCACCACCGAGACTGACTGAAACATCGCACTTAACGTTTTATTCATTAAAGTAATAATAACCCAAGGCAAAATTAGAAACTAAAAGCCATTTGGAGCGGCAAGGATTTCTGCAATGTAGTATGAATTCTCGGGGCACTTTTAATAAACGTGCCGCCCTGTAGGGGTCTGGGGCCCATAGATTTTCAGAGATTCTGTCAGCATTTATAGAAGGATGCTGTGAAGGTAACCTTAAAATTGCCCAAAACAATTCGTTCATAGTGCTGCTGTAATCCGAAAAAGGTAGAAATATACTTGCTCCTGCCCTTGGCCAATTCGAATTGTGCCCACATCGTCATGCTTTCATTCCTGTGGTACGTTACAGTATCTTCCTGTATATTCACAAGACTTGCAGCGGCTGTTCTGAGACTCAACACGCCACATGCTGCTGTGCAAAGTGTGTCTGCACCTCTGTTATAGATGAATGCAGTGTTTCCCAAACTGTGCCCCGCGGAACCCAGGGGCGCCGCGAATGGTTTTAGGGTATCAGTTGGTAACTTTGCTTAAGGATAAATTTAACGTTGCAGCAATGTTGCAATACGCGAATGTCTCCTGTAACCCTTACACCTAAACCATTAAAGCAAACCCAACTAATTGCACTGAGGTTAGAATTTCCACCTGCTCCCTTAATCGTCCTTTATGTTTCGGCCATATAGCCATGATAAACAAGGTCATCGTACACACAGCTGGAAGGAACAGAGGAGTTACGTGTGCAGTTACACACAAATAATATACATCATGGCATAAAGTTTTCGTTTCGTAGTCCTTAACTCTTTTAACTACTCACAGCAGGTGTCGAGGTTTTTTTTATTTTGTTTTCAACTTGACCACACTCAGGCACACACCACAGGCGGTAGTACTCCTCTGGACGAAGGATCGTCCCGTCGCAGTGACCTCTACCTGACAACACAAACACGGTGGGATTCGAACCCACGATCCCAGCAAGCGCTCAGCCGCAGACCTACGCCTTAGACCGCGCGGCCACGGGGATCGGCCATGGCATAAAGTTCAGGCTAAAAATACGGACCCTACGATGTAAAACTCATTGTAGGTTATGTTTCTAATAATAGCTTAAGGTCTGTTGGATCTGAATATGTCTACGTCGCTGAACAGAAATAGGGTCGAGGTGTGTTAGAGAAGGCTATAGAAGAGTGGAACTTTATGCCAGTCCAGTACCGTGTACCTGTGTAAAGGCCAGTCAATGTTGACCTCTTCGTCTGTTCTACTGTACCTGTGTATGTTCCTCGAAATGCTTTAGAAGAAAAATTGTGTAGTAACAACGGGTTACAGGCCTGCGGTATTGTTCTGAACATAGCTTACATTAAGTTTTAGTTATTGCGTCCACTTTCTTATCTTGAATGTTGTGTCGATTTGTGTATCATGTTTATATAATGGTGTGTGCAAAGCATTTTGTACAAGCACTTGTGTTTAGGTTGTGCTTCTTGACAAAGGGCAGGATGGACCAAACGTTTCGGACGTTCAGTGTACTGAGTTTGTGTGCTTTAAGGAAGTACTGTTACGTTCTTAAAGTAAATACGAAGTTATTTTAGTTGTAGAGTGCAGTGAATTTACGATGTCGTGAGTAAACTACTTACGAAATCCCTTCAAAACAGTATTTCACAAAAGGAGCCACTTCAGGTCATATTTAGTTGCGGTTCACCATGCACACAAGTCACAATAGGCTTTGCTTCAAGCCAGCGATTTCTGCTCGATTGCGCTAGGCTCCGATGTGTCCCGTCACACAGACTACTTTAAATCAACATAAACATGAATCAAGACAAGATCCGTCCAAACACATAAAAGTTCCATTTATTATAAGAACAACGTGTTTCGACCTATTCTAGGTCATCCTTATGTTCACAATTTTTGTTTCTAAAACATGTTGAGGAAGGAACATGTAGTTTTGTACAATAAACGGAATTTAGTTTTGTTTGGACAGACTTTTTCTTGATTTATGTTATAAACAACACAATGGAATGACATATTTTAAAATCAACATAAACATGATTCGCCATGCTTCGTTTTTATTCTCCCTATATACTCGTATTATACTGCATGTGAGTCACGATTGGTGTGAGCAGCACGCTTGGTGTGAGTCACTCCCTGGTTGGTGTGATCACCAGTGCTGCTGTGTTCTATGCCAGGTACGTGCTGAAGAAGAAGAAATGTTAATAACTTGAACGAAAAAAATAATTGAAGTGGTGGGGGAGTGGCGCACGAATATTATTGCAGCCCGTCATATGTGTGTGTGTGTGTGTGTGTGTGTGTGTGTGTGTGTGTGTGTATGTGTATGTCTTTATGTATGTATGAATTGCGTATGTGTATATGTGTGTATTTGTATGTATACAATATTGTATATATGTTTTATTTTTCTGAGTTTCAGGTTTTTTTTAACGGAAAGTCTCTGGAGTAAAAGAAATTTGGAAACGCTGACCTAGGGGCTACAGCTCACGATTTTGTTTAACGAGCCATGGACGTCTGTTGGTGTCATTTAGTGAACAAAACAGGGAGAAGGCCTGATTGGGTCGTCAGGGACAGGCTTTTAAATGACATTACGTAACCGTGAGATTTGTAAATCGATTTTTCTTGCAGGAAATTAGTAGTGGCTGTGCAGCGTCACTCAGCGTCAGTTCGTTCGTCCGTCTGTCTGTCCGCTTGCCGAACTCCAGCTTGCGTTATCAGTCTATTGTGTAATTATCCATTCCGTCCATCCGTCTCCTATTTGTACAGCCTATCTGTCCGCTAACCACACACGCATCTATCCATCTTCACACCTCCTGCCTGGGTCTCCGTTCCAACGGCAGCCATCATTTTGCCTACATCAGCGATCTGCTCTCTGCAAGCGGTAGCCCTCACGCTGGTTTTAGCACTGCTCTTTCAAGTGTCCATTACGAATGTGGTTTTGATCTTATTCGTGATTACGTTCGTCAAAATCCGAGACTATGTTGTAACAGCCAACCAGTGCTTCGGTTGCAGACATTAGGCATGTCTTCGGAAATAGCAAAAAACACCCGTGTAGAGGTCAGGTCTTTCTGGCTGTAACTGACCTATTATCAGTGACTAAATCTTTTTTACTATGTCATGAAGTCTGGTTGCGTATTCTTCACAAAAGGTCGTCGATCAAGGGCCAGGTTCTTGAAAATCAACTCAGTGATGGCCATATACTACTTTTGAGTTTAAATAAAATATTCTTCATATTCTACACTTTTAGTCTACTTTGGCTAACATTCGTTACAGAATGTACTCAAAAAATTTATTTTATAATTATAGTTTCGCGAAATTCGGCTCAGTAAAAGCCGTATTTCGCATATGGTCGTAAATGGTTTCTATCCATATTTTCTACATTTATTTTTCAGTTTGCTTGAAATTCGATGTAAGAGATGTGCATATAAAGATGCTGAGCATTTGGAAGTTCCGTAAATTTGGTAGAGCAAAGACGGTACTTTCCTATTGGGCGTAAATGAAATACGTTCCCTCGTGAACCGTGAAACCCTGCGACATTTTTAAAACACAGGACGCCCGGTTACAGTCTGTCAGCACACCACGTATTGCACAGTTCAAAATCTTATCTTCAGCTCACCACAAGTAAATTACTGAACGCGTAATTCCATGGAGCAGAGTCCTTCATACAAATTCCATTACCGGTAGAAGAAACTGACGTTTCTCTTCTCCATAGCTTTCGGACTGGCTCTGTGTCCCATCAACTTATTTTCGGGGGAATTTCCCCTGATTAAAGCGGCCGGAGCGTAATTTCACCGGTTTAGTGCGGAGGTTAACTTGTACATTTACTCCTTCCTCTATGCCTTTATGGAATGCCCCGGTGAAACTTCACCATTTAAAGTTTTTGGTACCTAACAGTAAACTGACCACAAAAAGTAGCAAATCGCGGTGCTGTGTTTAACACACCGGTGTCACAAAAACTCGCAATAATCAAGGGAAGTTTTAATCAGAATTTTTATTAAAACTAGGTGAACTTTAAAGTAGTTTGGCTCTTCTGCCTGTTGCGTAGTTATTTAATATTAAATATTGTACGAATTCTTAGACTATTATCTTCCTTATGTCTGTTTGTCAGTCCGTCCATCCAGAGGGAACAACTCTGCTTCCGCTAAAGAGATTTTGATGAAATCTCATATTGGAGATTCTTCCTATTTAAATATGTATACCAATTGAAAGTTAAGCTATGCCAAGCATGACATGGAATGCTGCATGAAGAAGCAGACAAATTTACGATAGTGTCTGGCTGAGTTCTTCTTTGGTTGAGAAGAGTGTCTGCCAGCGGTTGTTGAGAAAATGAACACAGACTTCCATATCAGTATATTTTGTCCGAAACTGGTGCCGTTTGCGAGATAATTACAAGTGGTATGGCAAATGTCTGCTGCAGTCTGTTGTGATGTGACGCAGAAATCCAATAAGTAGCATTCGTATTGACCCTAACGCTCATTTCCTGACATAGTCTTTGCCTTCATGCGGCTTCCTGACTGGTCAACTAACTGACTGCCTGCCTGACTTACTGACTGACTAAATAACTAACTAACTATCTCCATGAAGCAGAGTCCTTCTTGAGAAGATAACAGCTTCTCAGCTAATCGAGAAATTCCACGCATTTTATGAAAACCGAATTTTCTTCACTGAATTCACAAGCACCCGCCTCCTGTCCCTATCCTGAGCTTCATGCCGGATACATGATGCATAATGAAGGAAAATAAACCTTGCAATCGTATCATTTGACATTTTTGATATTTGGTTTGTATTACATAGGCAGATTATGAACGCACCTGCAGGTTGTGTAAAAAAATATTCCGATGTTGTGTATGACCGACATGATAGCACTGACGGAGCCATCGTAGACAGATACGGACAAGTGGATCAGAAAAACTTCACAACCCATAGTAGCCTTTTAGAACATAAGAAGAACTGCGAAGAGCAATAAGAATTATGACCGCAGTGGGTTAAATATGATAACATGATAGTCTGAGACACGTCCAGGTGGCAAAGATACGTACCTGCCTCAGTGTTGTACGTACATTTGCTCTCTTGTGCTTTTGAGCAGAATCCACATCTTTTGTTCCTTCTGTGTCCAATGCCACGCAATCTACAGCCAATGAAATTTCCTCGTCAAACTGTGCCGAAACAATGTTGGAAACTAAGGCTTTGTTGCTTAGCAACCTTGCCTGATGACGTCAGTAATCGTGATACAGTAACGCTTTGAGTACACAGTTATGATGCATAATTGTATTAGCAAATGACAGGAAGCGTCGAAAGGTTCTCAAGGAAACAGCCTTGAGATTGGCTGGGTGCAATGCGTCCGAAAGTTGCACAGGTAAGAATGCAAATCGTAGCATGGAGTCTGATCTCGCACACAACACGGGCACAAATACGTTAGCACTGAAACTGCAGTTGCAGTAGAACCCGGTTGTAACGACATCAGTTTATACGACACCTCACCTATAGCGTCAGATGTTCTGTGGTACCAATTAATACGTCGCTGTTAACCATAACATTATACGCGTCTGTTATAACGACACTCGTTTATAACGACAACTCACCTATAGCGTCACATGTTCTGTGGTACCAATTAATACGTCGCTGTTAACCATAACATTATACGCGTCTGTTATAACGACACTCGTTTATAACGACAACTCACCTATAGCGTCAGATGTTCTGTGGTACCAATTAATACGTCGCTGTTAACCATAACATTATACGCGTCGGTTATAACGACACTCGTTTATAACGACACAAATTATTCAGTCGCCTTTATGACGCTATAACCGAGTTCGACTGTATTTGTTTGTACCGAACTTGCGCCGGTACTATGGTCAAATATTAGCGTACGTGTTGCGACAGATGTCAGGTGGCATAACTGTCCTCAGGCTGTCAGTAAGCCACTGTGTTTTCAAATCGTTTCTTCTAAAGCAGATTTTCGCGTAGTTTCGGATAGGCTGTTTGTTACCCGTGAACCTATTGTGGGATATTTCAAATGAGATTTATATGTACCACAAAACATCAGGTGCTGGAAATAAATGACGTGGGCTGTGAATACGAAGTATACAGACTTTCGGCCAAATAACTGCAAACGCAGAACTGATTTCCAGAAGCTGATAGTCGCTAAGCCACACTATGTAGTTACGTTAACGGCAGGGCAGTTACCGCTCTCGCGGTAGCTCTTCACTGCACTTTATTCTGATACAGCTGCTGCGAGCCCACAACATCAGGCCTATTTCTGTAAGATACATTTTAATATTATCCGCCCATTCATGTCTTGTGTTTCAAATGGTCTTTTCAGTTCAGATTTATCAAGTAACATGTTTACGTAGTTTGCACTGTCTTGTGTGTGCTACACGCAACCCATCTCCGGTGCGTTCATCCATCATCACAGTCGTAACTGATGATTTCCACAAATTAGTGATCAACCCATTTAGTAGTCACTTCCAACCTCGTCTTACTTCCTGTCTCTTAGGTAGGCCTACACATATGCAGCTTGGCAACAATGAATCTGAAGAAAATCACAACTTTTTGTGTCGATTACACTCACCACATTTGCAGTCACCCAGGAAGTGCTATTCTAAATTTGTGCTTAGCTATTACTGTCCATGTTCTTCGCTGATTTGTAGAACGATAGCAAGCTTCATGGTGTCAAATATCGTGAGAATGGAGGTGGGAAGAGAAGGCCATAACGCGTGTTAAGTCTGATGCAAATTATGGTTACGCTCACGGTCAGTTCACGGTCAGGGCAGGATCAGGTCACGGTCAGGGCACGGCCTAGTCGCAGTCAGGTCTGATTTAGGTGCGTTTGTCCATACCAGCTGTGACGCTTAGGTCACGGGGCTCTTGATTAAGGGAGAGCTGTATTTTTCGACAGAATATGTGTCTAAGAAGTAATGCGAGTACCACCTATGCTTTATTGTGGAAGTGACTAACACAGCAGTAAGACCACAGCCAGGATGCGAGATTATACCAGCCACACGCGCTTTCACGTTCGCTTTCCATGTTACTGTATGGTATTTTGGTATCTTTGCTACTCTTGGAGTCCATCATAAGGGAAATATACAATACAAAGTGATCCGAGAACACTGTGCTCAGGAGAATGCTTTGACAAGTAGTGAGGAAATGACAAGAGGATTGAAAATATTACGTGATCCGCGTTTTCATAATTTCTGCCACAGCAGTGTAGGCCTACATGTCAGTAGGTTTATGAAATCAAGAAATACAAGATGGGAGAGACATGTAACACGCAAAGGAGGCAGGAAAAATGTGCATATAATTGTACTACCATGTATCAGATCTGAAAGGAAAAGAACTGTCAGCAGGACAAGGCAGAGTTGGTAGAATAATACTAAAAAGGATCTGAAGTATGTAAGGTGGCAAGTTGTGGGCTAGCTTCAAGTGGCTTAGTAGTTTCGCTGGTTGCTGTGTTTAACGAGGCGTCAGCATCTCATAACATTCGGCGTCAGCATCTCCTACTTTTCGGCGTCAGCATCTCATAACATTCGGCTTCAGCATCTCATAATATTTGGCGTCAGATGGTAGGGTGATGGATAGAAAGGTATTTGATAACAAGCCCCTAACGAAGGTACATCCGGACAGTTCGCTACAGGGACTCAAGAAAATCACGAATAAATTGTGTAAGGGTATCTGGTGTCCCGGCCGAGCTTCAAACCCGACACCTTCGTAATGCAGAACTAGAGCCGTGCCACTTTTCATCCTTCGGCTACATCTGGTGGAAGGAGTAAGGTAAACTGGCGGTTCCATGAAAGATGATTTCATCAGCTGGACAGCCGTCAGCATCCGAAGGAAGGCTTTGCTTTACTCAGCCATGGGTTTGGGAATCTAAGGTAGCCCGTATAGATTTTATAGCGTTAGTGAGCCTAATGTCTTCTATACAGTTGACTTTACTGAGTGAGCGTATTTTAACAGCTTATATGGATTTCGTGACAAAAATAGCTTTAGTAAATTTGGAGGGGAGGGGGGTGGTAATTACTGAAATGTTTTCATATTACTATCTTCTTCGTTCTGAGACCGCTCAGCCATATCGGTGAACACTGTGTGTCGTGGAGGCACGTAGCAAGGAACGTACTGTCCCAGAGAGTGAACTGTCTCCTGTTCCTCTGCAGTGAGTCTTATTGGTCAGTTTCTTTGACATAAACCAGTGTAAAGTTACTGTACTCACTAAAACCCTGAAGACGGAAGGAATGTATTTGTCTGAAACATCAGTATATACTGATAAAGCTGCTTGACGTCACAGCCATAATCGAAATACGCTCCGCTGTGAAGACCTGAGATGTTACACCAAAACAACTCGGTTTCTTGTATGAGTCAGTGCAACACTTCATATAAACCGACGTTAGGAAACCCACGGCCCACGAGTGTTTTGACCACACTTAACCCAAGCTCTCCCAACAGAATGAAAAACACTTTTGAAGTGATCTGGTGATTTAGTTTAACACAGTAGATAGTATTTAAGTTGTAACGGGCTCTTTCGTATTTTATAGGAGCACACTACAGAGGGAAGTTTACAGGAGAATGAGTGAGAAAAACACGTAGAGGTATGTTACGGCATCCTTCTTACGTGTTTGGGCGTTCGCAAAATTGCGAAAAGTGACAGTTAACTTCGTCAAATTTGCCTGCTTGCCCGTCCGCCCGCCCGCCTGTCTGGCAGTGTGTCCGTCCGCATGGAACAACTCGTCTCCCACTGGAGCGATTTTAATGAAATCTGATAATTAAAGAATATTCGAAAATATGTCGAATAAAGCTAAGTTTCATTAAAATCTGACAAGAATAACGGGTACTTTATGTATAAAGACCTAAGTACGTTCATGGTATCTTGTTGAAATCTTGTTACAATGAGAAATGTGCCAGGCAAAAGTTGTAGAAAAAATCTAAACACACATTTTAGGTTCAATAACGTTTTATAAAATCGTGTCATTTATTAGATAATGTGGAAAAATATGAAGAAAAAACAGACAGGAGAGAGATGAGGACATAATACGGCGCTTGCGCATTGCATGCTGGATAACTAAGGCTGTAGACACACGCTCATAATATTTAATATTTATTGCCATTGTACCGCAGCAATGGTTGCGCGAACATGCCTCAATATCACGTTATACGAACATCTTATAATAATCAACACAGATGTATTGCAGTCGTAATTGTGCAGGATGTAATTTCTCGTATTTGGTGAATTATCAGCGACAAGGAAACAGGAAAATTTTACTGATATTCCTATGTTTTTAAAAATTCAGATCTTAAAACTAAATTATAATTCATAACTAGATTAATTTATTTAAATTATAGAAATAATGAAATAAAAGTAGTTTTGGTACTTAATCGCTTTTTTAATTAAGACTCTTCGTACCAAAATTTGATACCAAGAGTAAGCAGTCGACATAAATATTTAATATAAAAAGGTTAACTATTTTTATATAAAATTGTTACTTATTTCAGTCCTTAAGGATCATCAGACAAAGTGTGTGAAAGGTCGGAGGTAAATATTTTAACTTTCCGTTTCTATGAGAGAGATTTTTTCTTTATAGTTATTTATTACAATTATATTACAGTATTAAACCCACCCAACATCAGCCTTGATTGTCTATATAAATTCTAAAGATTTAATTTTTTGTGCCTTTTTAGTCGTGTTAACATAAAAAATAAAAATATGATAAAATGTTAAATTTTTAAATTGTATATAATAAGGTTATTGTTAGGTGGTTTTAATACAATAACAATTAAAATAAGTAATTTTAAGGGTGAGATTTCTTGCATAAAATTAAGAATTAAATGTCCACCACAAATCTCCACACATTCTTGCCTGATGATGACCGTTAAGAGTTGAAAAGTGTATGAGTTTTATATAAAACTAAAGAGTGTTTTTATAATAAACTCTTTCGATTATCTCTTTGCCCTTGGTGCTTAATTTACGAAACACAACAAGATTTGAAGGTGTTTCAAATGGTCGCTGTGCAATCGAAATTTGCTATACACTGATACAACCCAAAATACGCAACATTCTTACTAACTTCGGCATGCCTTATTAGCATGGCTGGAAACGAGAGGGCGAGACACAGCTGCGGAAGAGTTTCCGACCGGTTGAAGCAATTCATCTCTCCTCCTGAGCCAAGTATTTTGGATCGAGGACTTAATTATACACTTCAAAGCTTCCCCTTCAGCAGAGATCACCACTTCTTTCCACTGAGCATACATTTATATCCATTCAGACTCCATCTCCGCGTCTCATTGAATAAATAGCAGTAGATAATTTGACTTTAAAATCTTCCAATATACTAGGAGAGTCGGGCTTAATATTCATTCCAATATAAAAACGGAGTGTTCTCATGTAAATTTTACTTTACTTGTGTAAATTTAACAGAATTTTTCTCGTTCCATTTTTTACGTAATATAAAGGATATGAATGCGGAACATTCCCCCTCAACTCTTAAAATTACCTCATTTATTTCTACATGAGTAAGTATTGTGTGGGTTTTAACAGTTAATTAATACCCCACAATTTCCCTTCCCCTCTCAAGTCCATTCAGAAACAAAGCATCTGATGACGGCATTCTCTTTTAGAAAGTTCTTAACAAGGTGGTTCAGATACATAATAAGAGGGTCTTGAATGTGAAGAGGTTTCTTAAAAGTTAATTGAGTCAGCGTAATTAAGTACGTTATTAAACAAGTTGCCACTGTATTAAAGTTTTTGATTCTGACGCAAGTGATGGTTAACAGCAAAACGTTTGATGTAAGCCTGTAAGTCTCAAGCATCTGTATATAAATTCCTGTTTCTGCCAGGTTATCAATTATTTATGAAAATTTAATAACTATGAAATATGGTTTTAGAACGAAGGTCTCAGTGGAGTGTATCATATTCTTGTTTAATGTTCTAGATTTTCGAGGTTCTAATGTCAGGTTGGCCATTCTCTGTTTTGTGTGACTTTCCTCTTTCACTCCAAAAAAGAGCTGGGATAGCAGCCCCAGTCAGCCCATGACGGTTTGCTGTCAGTCCATGTTCATTCTTGTTTACTGTTCTCTAACAATGCCGCCACGTGACACTATATAATTTTAGCCATTTAAAGCGCCGTCAGTAAACCACGTACACATATAACAAAACCTGACTAGCAATATGCTAATTTTAAAATGTCATACTTCGACATAGTGCAACGTGTTATGTGAGAGTGTCTTTATGTGTGACGTCAGTATAAATATTTTCTCCTTCCGATAAATGGAGGCTAAACTCTAGTAAGTCACGCCATGTTGAATTTGAATGAAAATCTGGAGAAATACGTAATGGAATTATTTGGTAGCTTTCCTCACTCCCCACCCCCGCCGGACAAAATAAACAAACAGAAGCCATGCAAAACAAAAAATATTTGTTTTGAAACTCCTTCTGAAAGAATACCAAATCTGTAAGGCTTTGGAGGTTTTGCTTTTTACCTTTCAAGGTCATCACCATGAGCTCAGCACATTTGAGCTCCTGGAGACTACAAAGCGGCACCGTGGAATCTGGTAATTCTGTATGGCTTGCTGTTGTGTGGCTCTGTTTCTTAGGGTTCGTGTCTCAGTTTATGATGTGCGTTTTGAAGCAGGAACTGCTTCACTGAAACCTGGTATAGGTAAGCAGTACGGTCACTTTTTTTACACAAGTTCAAGTTTTACACAAGTTCCTAAGAAATAAAGTCACAAAACCTCCTTTTTAGAAAATTTGCGTCTGTCCTATAATACGGGGATGTTATTTTACCTGACAACTTCACACTGCTTTGCACTCGGACCATTTCGCCTTCGGGCAGGCAGCGCGGCATCTCGCCGCTAAGTCAGTTTGCCGTGACTCGGCGTCCACACAGTTTAGTTCAAGGTACTGCAGGCAATGAAATTTTTCTCACCATATTTGAACCAGGTATTGGAAATATTTTTCTTCGGCTCAGAGACAAATATCAAATCTGACAAAAACTGTGTTTCTTGCAGGTGAAAAGGGAGTAGAGGGGAAGCGGATAGCGGCAGTTCTCAGAGCCAATTGTGGCACTTCCTCTTTGTTTTACTTGCGTATAAAATGGGCGTGATTTTGAAGCTAGGACTCTTTCTGGCGTCAGATCGGGTCACGAACATAACTGTGGTTATTATTATTATTATTTATCACCTACACGCAGGATATTTGCAATTACCTCCCTGAAACAAACCATGTTTCTAGGATACGTAGCGTTCCAGCTTTTCTGTAGTTACAATTTATGGTACATGTAATGTTATATCCAATGCTGAATGTTTTGTACCTTTATATTAGCACTTCCCGCAGTACGTGCACAGCGCCCAGTATGACTGTTTTCTGTAGTTCCTTGATTTCGTACTTTCCCGGTAGTTACTCAGGTATTTTCTGTAGGATTTTGAGATGTTTCCAGTTGCACCTGTTATTGTTGGTATTACTTCTGTTTTTACATCCCACACGCGCTCTCGTTCTATTGTAAGGTCTTCATATTTTAGAATTTTCTCGGCTTATTTCTTTATCACATTTCCGTCTCCTTCAATTGCAACATCTATGAACACACATGTTCCTTTTCCATTATCACAGATTATGATGTTCAGTTTATTGTTATGGACAGTTCTGTTGGTCTGCAATTTTTGACTTCATAATATGATTACCTTACCTTCATGACTTGTTTCTACTAATTTCAGTATATGCTCATACATTATTATTATTATTATTATTGGTACAGCTGCTGTTGGCCGTGTGGTGATAATGATGATATAGTAATATATTTGAGGACTGCCACCGATAGCAGTTTCAGGTTTTAGCGGTACTTGTGACCCGTCACCTTCTGCTACTAAATAGTTAGAATCTCATGGAATTTAGTCCACTTTTTCCTTCTACGAGTTTCAGAAGCTGATGTGTCAGCAGCAGGCGGCAATCTGGAAGTTACTCTGTAGAATCATACAATTGTTGCTGCGTCTTGTGTCCTCCTACATCCCAGTACTAGCCACTCGGAACGAAAGCTACAATGTCTTCTTGTCTGCAGTGTCATTTCATGCCATGCTTGGGAATTGAGAGCCTTGTTGTTGGATCCATGTGACCAGTGGCGGCTGGTTCACTTCCTAACATATGGTGCATTTTGTTGTTCGGATATATACATAGTCTACGTTTTACCAACTACGTTGCAAATTGCTTTGTTGTTTTGATAGGGGCATGTAATTAGTGGCGACATCTCCACTCAGTGAAAAACAAAGGTTTGTTTTGATGAATACACCTGAGAAGTGGCGGTTTCGTCACTGATTTTCAAATGATTTGTTCCGTTTTCTTGATAAATGCGGGGACGTGCTGGTTTGCTCATGCGCTGACTTGTTTTTGTTTGATGGTCGCATACAAATTTTTTGGTTACTTTTTGCTACACACAACCAAAACTCAGATTATATCTGCTAGGTTACAATGGAGTAAGAACTGTAATTTAAGGGGCAGTATTGGAGACTGGAGTGATTGGAATATGAGAAACATTTTCTAGTATTATTTCTGTAGTTACGAGTGCGTAAAAGATTAGAAATTCGTACAAAATTTTGATAGCGGAAGAGTTCCTGGAAAGTGATCAGGACTTTCTGTATTCTTAAAATGTAGGTCTGTCTTACAGAAATACGTAGGTTACGTGGAAATAAAGTGAAGTGCTTATGGGGTCCTGTTTTATGATAATTTTGAATTCCCCTTTATATTTCACAAAAATAGGAAATTTGAAAAACCGGAAGACATGACTAGGTCACTCATAGACGCGGTTAACTAACGACACTCGGCGATATTGAGAAGTACATGCACAACGTTAAATGGCTGTATCTCCTAAAAATAGCCTGCATTGTTATAATTCTTGCACTATTTTAAAGCTCATGTACTACAGTTTGATACCAGTTTCAGTACAGGCCGCAGCAGTTTGCACACACTTCTGCAACCTGGGTGACAAAAACTCAGTGCTTTTCCTCAAGAAGTCAAGACGAACTGCGGCACAAGTATCTCATATTCGTTTCAGGCCCGCAACTAATTTTTGTTTTCATTCGTAGAGTCTTTCGTCCAGCGCCAAAGAACGAAACCACACAGAAGCGAATCTGTTTTTCCTCCACGCCCAATCCACCTCCCATTAAAATAGTTTTCAAGCTACGCACGAACAGGAAGCGCAAAGGATGGTGGTGCTCCATTTCGCATGAAGGGCACTTATTCATATTTGTCACACCAAGAAACAGTGGGCAACATAAAATCGTCAAGTGTACTCCAGTAAGTGTCGCCGTTCGCCGTTTATGGCGCTCGTTGTTTACTTTGCAACACTTTGTACGTAAGTCAGGCGCTGACCCAGAATTTTTCACTGGGGGGCAGCGGGTAGCCTGGGGCTATATAAAATTTGTTTGATTTTAAAACTTACATTATAAAAATCGTATAACTCTAACAAAACTCTGGTTGCAACTGCATCTGTGTACATACAAATATAATTGCATGTTCCATGACTCACTCACCGAATGCATATCAAAAGATCTAAATGTTCTTGAAATGTTCTTATTTCTTTAATTTCATCTAAAACATCTTGAATATTTTTGTCTTGTTTATCAAAATTGTGATAGTCATCAGCCGATTCCAGTGGCTTATTTCGGCTGAAGGGCAAATGATGTAGAAGTCTGATATCGTGCCTCCAAGATGTCTTTTCTTTTCAATTTCGACTTCGTGGGGCTGCAGCCCCGAAGTCCCCCCCCCCCTCTGGATGCGCCCTTGATACAACTAGCTAATTTATTGTTATAGTTAAGCAAGTGACTGAATATACCTCGTTTTTGTACCGAGTTCCTTCATTGGAGGTTTGATCAGATAACTACAGACTGCGGTGTATTGTGAATTACTTAGGCTGTTTTTCTATTAGCCAGTCGCATAGTTTATTTTAATTAGTGAGTGAGTCTGTTGGTAAGATAGTTGCAAGTAGCAGGCCTGTACCTTCTTACAGCATCTGTTGCGAAGTCCGGTAGCATAATGACGCAGTCTTTTCGTTTCGTACGTACCCAACTTGTCAGCGAAATGCCAATGCGGCAAGTTGCATAGTGCCCATTTCTGTTATCGGTCTCCTTCTGCCCAACTTGTGGGGGACCAGTTGCATGGCTATTGCTAACAATGGACCTTCCCCCTCTCCCATCATACGTTCCAATACGCCGCCAGCAATACTGTTGGATCGCATAACATGAAGACGTACAAAACAGGCTCTGTTCACGTTGCTGAAAGAAAACGAGAGGAGGACGAAGAACAAGCGAATTACAGCGCACCTGCAGCCACCTGCCAGAACTGCCGCTGCAGACTGTCCGATTTAACGCCTGGGTGAACTAGTGATTGTTTTGCTGTCTGAGAGACTGCATGTGATTGTCTTGTTGGCTGTCTGGTTGCGTTTCTCTTTGTTTTATTGGCTGACCGAACGACTTGCTGGTTAGTGGAGCTGCACAGGCCTGCTCTGTGGCTGTCCCTATTATTAGTTGGTGCTCTACTGTTGTGCAAGGCAGCATAAATCCTGGGCGTGATTTCAGGCTTGCGCCGCAGTGTAAATGAGATCTTTCTTCTGCGTTTTTACGCAGCGTAGGTTGGTAGTTAGTTGCCGACGTTTCGGAACAAACTGTTGATCCCGTCTTCAAAGATCAAGCTATCCATTGTTCTTGGATTGCTTTACCCTTGAAGATGGGACCGATAGGTTGTACCGAAATATCGGTAACAAATTACCAATAGACGCCGCATAAAATTCCAAAAGAGCGAAGATCTTATAAACCCTGCTGTTTGCTTCCCTCTTCTTCAAGTTAACTAGTACAAAGAATCGGAGACGACCAATATTTTGTGACCATGGGGGGTGTCTCAGGTGTACTAATTTACGTTTATTTCTTTGGGTTTCCTCCGTATGTCTTATTTATTCTGACTGTTATTAGGTTTTCCGGTCCTACTCCCTTAACCGTTTAAATCATATTGGTTACCTTGCGTAGCTCATGGTTTAAATTTTAAAATTCTACACTCTACCCACACAGCGTATTTTTGTGTTTTGTATGGATCTCAGAGCAGACAGAGATTATTTCCATATACAGCATTAACTGATTGGTTTTTATAACTGAGACGGAGTGTGTTTACTGCGAGGTCCGAACTGAAACTTGAAATATGATTCAAGTTAACATCACTCTTTAAACCTAGGCTATGATTTTAACTCAATCTCGTACAACAGAAAGCAGAAACCGTACAAAATTATGACAATAAAAATGTTGGCAACACTGGAAAAGACGAATTCCAATACAAGAAATATAAGACACTTACATTTGGCGGCTGTGAAATTCACCATCGTGAAAGGTGAAAAGGTGAAGTTGTCCCTGTCACACAGGGGGAGAAGATATCTAGCTCCACTCATTCTCAACCTCGGCACTAGATGGCGGCGAATGGTCAGATTAACGCCCCGGCCACTGTTCCCCCATATAAGAACCCCGGTGCCTATTGGGGGGGAGGGTGGGTGGACACCAGCGTCGGTGTGGAGTTTTCTTTGAGGAAAGACAGATTTCTTACCCCTTGCTTGTATTTGAACCTGGATCATCCAGTTCGTAGCCTAGTCGCTATACCGACTGAGCTATTGCGGCTGTCCTTATAGCAGGGCCGGAAATGACAATGGCCATGTATATATTATATACTGTAAATACATTTAAGTACTGAAAAATACGCGTGTGTATTAAAAGGGAGCACGTGTACATGCCCGACCGAAAATAAAGTTACTACTTACAACGGACAGACCAGCATTGTCGTCAGGAAGGACGCCCCAGGCTACTACAGGGTAGGGTTCAATACGTAGACCAAAATTTGGTCATGAGCCCAGAGAAGGGGCTTGAGACCAAACCAAAATGACCGACCGACTTTCAATCGAAAGGCAACTTTGCATTTGACTTGTCTTTCATTGTTAATCTTGTGCCCTCTTTGTGCTGCGTACTTTTACGCTTCTTCCTTCCTCACATTACTGTTATTATATTTCAGCTTTCATTCCTGCCTGCTATAGTAACAATTCATAACCTCAGTGAAGAGGTCCGTAGTTTTTTTCTCTAAAGTTAGATGTCAGGAAGACTCTTTAGCGACGATCTTGTCTTTACATCAAACAGACGGAAGAAGCGAGCCACTTAGGCGCTTAACAGGAAAACAAGCCCAAAAGACATGCAAGTAATTAATCCTTTTGTGAAGACCAGTATTTATGGCAAAAGTTTTATTTGGTGAATTGAGCTCTGCCGTTAATAATATTTTTCCCCGATAAGCTGTTTTTCAATCTACGTTTTATGTTTTCATGCTTGGTACCGTTATTGTAATGTGCATGACGATATTTATACATTTTTTACTAAATTCCACATCTTCCCTTAGTACTTTTTATTTCAATAAATGTAAAACAAATGACTTCTCTACTCGGAATTTACTTTCTGTAGCTTGACTGTAGATACTAACGATAAGTTTTCAGATCTTCTTCATTAAACAGTGGAGATTTAAATGTCACTCGCGAACACTAAGTTCCCTATCAGTTAGGAGACTCTAATGTTAGACAATGCAATTTTTTTCTCCGTGGCACAAGAGCCCCTAGTGGGCCAGGGTCTCACTGTCGAGGCTTCACGATTACAATCAGATACACCACACTCGGTAGGAGTCCTCTGGACGAGCGATCAGACCGATGCGTTGACCTGTACTTAACAACACACATCGCTCACAAGAGACAAACATCCATGCCTTCGGCGGGATTCGAAGTCGCAATCTCAGGTAGCGAGCGGCCGGAGACCCACGCCTTAGACCGCGCGGCCACTGGGACGGGCAGATAATGTAAATAAAGTCGTGTATTATAGAGGCCTGTAAATTTGTTTGTTGATTTATATGGGTGTAAAATTTGGTGTAACACATTAAGAAACGAACATAAGGTACGAGTCGTCGAGAATAGGATGCTGAGGAAGATACTTTGGCCTAAGGAAGGAGGAAGTAGGCCTAACAGGACACTGGAGAGAATTTCACACTGAAGAGCTTTGTGATTTGTACTCAATATTCGGACTGTCTAATCATGGAGCATGAGAAGAGCAGGTCATGTGGTACGTATGGGGAAGAAACGAAATGCCTGTAGGGCTTTGGTACGAAAACCTATATGAAAGACACCACTTCGGACATTACTCATAGATGGGAAAATAATATTAAAGTGGGTGTTAAATATGTTGACATGGCGTAGGTTGGATTCATGTGGTTCAGGATACGGACAAGTGGCGGGCTCTTCTGCACAGAGTAATTAAACTCCCCCCCTCCCAATATAAAATGCGGGGAGTTTAACTAGCTGAGAAACTCTTAGCTTCTCAAGACGAATTCCGCTGTATGGGCTTAGTCACTTGAAGCTAGCTAATACTTTGTTCAACAATACAGACACTGTTTCATGGCTAAACAGAAGCGCTTTAGAGTGACTGCGTCGCCCTGCAGTTTTCCACGTTTCACATTCACATCTCCTATGTCACTATTATTTGCAAGCAAGTTTGTATTCCACATGGCCATTAGCCGTAACAGAACCTGTAATGCGGTTGGGTGGATCTTGTATATTTCAAGAACTTTGATCAGCCATGAGTGAGCGATAGAATCAAAGGCTTTACAGAAACCAATAAAGGCTATAGATGCGTCTGTACCTTTCTTTAATGCTTGAGTACACAGTACTGCATCAAATTTTATTCTTGGCCTGTTAATTAATGTGACGTACAGGCCTTCCTTTTCAGGGCCAATGGACTGTACCGTTCCTACTCACAAGCTTCTTTATCTGTTGCACGTGTAGCGTACACGTGTGGGAAGCAACGTCCGTCGGTCCGCAGTTTCAGGACTTTAAGGTCTTGTAAAAAGTTTAGTTCTGTGGGAAGTGAAGGGACTGGTTGTTGCATCATTCTGATTTCTTCATAAGTGGTTTCTAGTTTCATGTGATCTGAAACAAAATATTCCAGCCACGTGTACTATATCATCATCACCATCATCATCATCATCATCGTCGTCGTAATCGTCGTAGATGTCGTCACAGTTGTTAGGGGAAGGCCGCGTAAAGTGGACCACTTCCTAAATTGAAACGTTGCCGTAGAAATGCTCGTCTCTCTGGTGGCAAATAGTCGAAGCGTTTGTTTGTTTTTGGTAATTCAGTACGTTTAACAGTGAACAGAAAGTGTTGTTATTAGTGGCGGGGCTTCTGATGTTTTACACGTGCTTTATCTTGTTTTTCACTTCTACGTTTGGTTTTGCGAAAGCAGTATTTTCAGCTGAGGAAGTTCCATCCCCAAATGTGCAGACATAATTTCCTTGGGATAATATTAGGGCCTTAATGCTTTATATTGTGCCATCGAGTCTTGAAAGCCTTTGGTGAGAATAAAAATGGCATGTTGCTATAAATTGGACCGGCGGCGGTTTCTTGTGTTGGACCACCTACTTTATATGGTCCATTATAGTAAAATGAGTCATACAGACTTTTCCTTATAAATTTTCAAATCTATGGGGTTTATTAACCAGCAGATGAACACGTGTCTTGATTATATAGCATTTAATGCAACAAATTGCAAAATAAAGAATCTTTTGTCACTAATGTCCCTCCTACATGTTTCGACCTCTACAAAGGCATCAGGGAGGCGTATACAAAGGACTGCTAGTACAGTAAGTTCTGTCAAAGATTTGCGCGTGTAAGACTTATAACACAATATTGTCCATTAAAATTGCTAGAAGTGTTTAAAATGCAAATCAATGAAGAAATATTTTTTTACAAACTCAAAAGTATGTTATCTCCCATTGCCGACAAACAGCTATGTCAATTTGTCATCTTCAATTGACGGTAATATCTCTGACTTGTCTGGTTGGTGTTTACGCTAGTCCAGGGACTGAGAACGGCCCTGTCCAATGGGCTCACCTCATACATTCTGCCCTTTCTGTGTTCCATGAAGTCGGAGGCAAATTTATTCTTCGAAATTTGTGTATTTTTAATTTTGTGATGACGGACATATTTCAAAATTTTTTTCAAAGTTTGAACGTCGTTTTGGTCGAGACAAGTTCTTGTGTAAATGTGGGTCGTTAGAGTTGATAGAATTGAGACTTCTGTAGGTTTCGTTTACAGTTCAAGACTTTAAAGTGTTTAATGGAGGCAGTAATCAGCTATGTTGTTCAGGTTCCCATCTGCCCCACGTCAGTGTCTCTTTTAGGGTTTCTTACAACTGTTGGTCGTAAAGAGAAAAAACATTTGTTTCACAGAAACAATGCGTTCAGTATTGCGTTTTACTCTCCTTACAATAAAAACAAAGTATGGAACTCACTTCACGAAAAGTAGTTTAAATGTTACGATATTAATATATTAAATTTGAAATTATTCGCTAACTAAGCGCACAGTGCAAGAATTGATGTTCTCACAGCCGTGTTGCTGAAGATACAGGCCTCTGGCCTATGACGCCGTGCCCTTATGCGTGCAGTCCCTGAAATTGCGAAGGATCGTAACACCTTAATACTGAGGTTCAAGCACTCCGAAAGGAATAGATTTGCCTGGACCGCATGACCTTGAATATTAGGGCATTCTCCATAAATTTCCTACCCCAACTAAAATTCATGCCCACTTTTCTGCCACCATACAGTACATTTATGTGTCATTACGTGTTGAGTTTACCACATTAGGATACTTATTTCTGTGTAAAGGTGCTTGTGTTTTTATCCGCATGCGGTCAAGCTAACTTTTACATGCCTGTCGAAAATCTAACTAACATATCGCCAGCAATGTATTGTAGGTTACGCTGTCAACGTGTGCACTATACCGGGTGTATCAGCAGCTAAGCGCCCCTACAGTACCGAGAGTGAACACTGATTTCCCGTTCACTTGTTATCAGCACTGCAACAAATCCATCTGGATTACTTTGCGCCTCAACATGCCGCTATACTAATACCGTTGATGTCCGTATCATTTGATAGAAGTGAGTGCTGTATAGACACAATATTTAGGAAGTCTCTCTGAATTATTGCTTTATATATTACCTCTAATCCAGTCGAACTGAATGTTGCATATATCAGGATAATGAGGAATGCCACATTGAAACTGTACAGTGTAGGAGCGTTTGTTGTTACCCACTATTTGCACTTCAGTAACTGCTGTGTGTAGTTACACTCCCGAGAATGCAAGGTTAACAAATGTGCCTTTATTCATGTGTACAGGAATTGTAAACGTGTTCTAATTCCTATCTATCTAATTCATTAATTAATTAATTAGTTAATTAATTTCGTTTCGTAGTCCTTCCCTCTTCTACCTGCTCACAGTAGGTGTCGAGGTTGTTTATCTTCACTTGATCACGCTCAGACACACACCACAGTCGGTAGGACTCCCCTGGACGAGGGACCGGCCCGACGCAGAGACCTCTAGCTGACAACACAAACACTCACAAGAAACAAACACCCATACCCCAGGTGGGATTCGAAACCACGATCCCAGCAAGCGCTCGGCCGCAGACCTACGTCTTAAACCGCGCGGCCACTGGGATCGGCTAATTAATTAATTAACCTAAATTTTGCTCTTTTCTGTTATGACGCAGCCCAGTCTTATATGTAGTTACCAACGTTTCGGAATAACTTTCTTCCTCCGTCTTCAAGACAGATGGAAGACGGAAGCAGCAGGATTTCTTCAAACCGTTAATAGTTATCTTGTAGACTAGAGTGTATAACAATCCACAAGACTTTAATGTAAATATCGTACATTAACATAATTACCATTCCTACTAAAGAACGTAATAAACTGCTTAATACTCATGACGTTTTGCGTCATTTATGGTACACGGAGGTTTGCTGTCGTAACATGGCGCGTCCCCATTTTGTGGTTGCAGGAGACGGCCGCTGATATGGAGGATAACTAACACTATACTGAAGGGACGGTCGGGACAACAGTCGGTGCCATAGGGAATGTTACGAACTGTTACACAGATGTGCCTAATCTTATGTAGGATAAATGATATTGTACTGAAGGGATGGTCGGAGACTGCAGTCTGCGCCATAAAGAATGTTAGAAATGTCACACAGGTGTGCTTAATCTTCTGCAGGAGGAATTCAAAGATCAATTGTGGGACACGGAAAGTTGCTAAAATTTTAATGCGTTTAAAGTACAATGCGAAAACGGACCTTTGTGTTGTGCTTTGCTCCATGTTAGGGGTCTTCAGAACTAAGCGACTGTGGGATAACTCCGTAACTCCATGGAGCAGAGCCCTTATTGGGAAGCTAAAAGTTCCGTCACTGTGGGATAACTCCGTAACTCCACGGAGCAGAGCCCTTATTGAGAAGCTAAAAGTTCCGTCAGTGTGGGATAACTCCGTAACTACACGGAGCAGAGCCCTTCTTGAGCAGCCAACAGGTCCGTGACTGTGGGATATCCACACTGGAAGTCATTTGGCGAACGTAGCTTTGATTTGGACAGAATAGTGAGCATTGCATGTGACTTACTAAGTACTTAACTGACTTCATACAGCTTCCTCGTCTTTGCTTTGTCCTTTCAGCCACAATTCATTTTACATTGCGCAGTCTGCACCCCGTCAGTCCTCACTGACTCCGCCGTCTCAGGGTCCCGTCTCCTTTCCACTCTCCTTGTAACAATTCAGGTGGGCCAGACCCCTGTTCTGCTGCTGTTACAACAAGAAGTTTTTATACTAAAGGCTAAATTGTGGCTCTAAGCATCAAGTTACATTTGGCCATCGATTGTAGAGACCCCATTCCGTTCAGACATACATCTCGCAGTTCCTCACATTCATCGCATTTCATGAAATCCAGAACCAGAGCCTTATTACCATGTTCACTGCAGCTCGCCATTCGACCGCCCCTTGAACAAGTGCATTCTGCTCCACATGTTTTGTAGTCTGCAGCAATAACATCAACTTCAGTACTGTCCTCCTCTCTATGCCTACGTCTGCCAAAGTGCTGTCGCCCGTTCTTTTATGATCGTACAATTCTCATCGTGCGTATCTCCCTTACGTGATTCGTCTTGTTCTTTCACATTGAGTTCGTAACCTTTATAATATTAGGACGGAAAATCATCAAGATCCTCATTATATAGGTTCCCTCACTCTTTGTTACTTCCTGTCTCTTAGATCCAAACATTCACCTTAGTATCCAGTTCTGAAGTTGTGTTTTTCCTGTCAGGACAAGAAACAAATTTCGACACCCATATAAAGTGAAAATTGAGAGCATCATAAATGACAGTTTATGAATGCAGGTAACCCTCTACTTGTGAGTGTTTGTACAGTGTGCATTACAAATAGCAAACATGTAACTAGCACCAAGGTAGGAATCATTATTTCGAGGTAAGGTAATAGCCTGCTGAACCGATCTATTAATAACGTTCTGAACACAGTTCCAGTATTACAGTCGGCACTATTATAAACGCGACGTGCTGGATCGAAACACTTGTGTTACAATATCTTCTAAAACAGGGCTGGCCAAATTCAACCCACTGGAGGGCCACATATTTCGTGAGGACTCACCCGAAGGTCGCACTTATGTATACTTATGTACCGAGGGGGGGTGGGGGGTGGGATTGATTTCACTGGAAGGCCGTTATAAAAAAAGACTTGTGTATCATTGCTATTTCTTAAAGTTGCCGTATTACGTTCTGTACACATATTGTATCATGTTTGTTAAATTGTATTATTGAAAATATTTAGGTGACTTAGGGCCGCAAATACTTTCTCGAGGGCCACGTGTTGGCCAGCCCTGTCTTACAACGTGGTGTATGGTAACTGCGCATGTGTCACACATTGCACTGTGTACATTTTTGAGGCAATGTTGTTGATAAGTCTTCCGCTGTGTTTGGATGGCGCCTACCTAAATTTTTAGACACATCTGATTTCGAAATATCCTAGACCCCTCGACTCTTTCTCATTTTGTGAATTGGGCAAGATTTTAAGGATATGTATGGTCTTTTTGGGGTTATTTCAAGAGTTATTTTTTTGTAAAAACTTAGCAGTCCCCCTGCACAGCTATAATGCCCTGGACAGATTGCGTCTCCTGCTGTCATGTGTCATCTTAATCTTACTTCCTCAAAATGCCAATATTCAAAGGCAAAATACTGAAGGGGTCACGGAGGCAGCAGCAGGACATAAGACACACTTCATAAACAGTTACACCAAATGAAATGTCCCTGCTAGGCGCATGTCTACTTTATAATACTCGTATGCCCGCAACTTTCAATTTATCAGAGGATGACAAGAGCAATAAAAGGATGTGAAATAAAACCGGAGCTGAAGTTTGGTAGATTTGAAAATACTCTTTCAGAAGAGATGGGCGCATAATTGGTTGTTAGTCTGTTTAAAAAACTAGTCATCTCTTTTTGCCTTTTTCAAGGAAGTAATTCTTGCAACTGGCAAATAACTTGACTGAAGTTGTACGTATCCATCATAGGCGCCTTAAAGGAAAGAAGTCTGGTGGAAAATTGAATGACTTATGTCTACACGTTATCGTGTAAGTCCGCAAGCCTGAGGAGAGGACATTTCTCAGCCTGCAAGCATGTGCAATGCTGAAGATAGAGTGAATAACACTCCTGCCTTATCAACAAGCTGTGATCGTCACGTGGCAGAAGTCCTGGAGAAAACATCACCTGACAACATCCTCTGGCGGAAGGCAACGTAGACTAAGTTGAGGAAGAAGAGGCAGTGCGAAACATGCAATACATCCAAGTCTTCTCAAGTATGATTTCGAGAAGAAACAAAAACGAAGAAAACAGCCAAACGAACACAGCAGCCAATAAAGAAAAAGGAAGTGAAACGAAACTGTGATTGGGAGGAAAACCCGCAGCTGAGGCAAAATAGAATCCATTCTGCACGTTTTGTTAAGAGACATTCACTGAGGAATGGGTTCAGTTTTTCCGATGTAAAGAGTGAGTTTACTTTAATGATGCTGAATTTGAAGGACCTGTTGATAACTAATAAAGCGACTGCTGTCAGAGCGCTGTGTTAGCTGTGCTAATTATAGACGGACAGATTTAATCTGTTTTGTCATGTCCCAGGGCTACCGGCCGAGAATGGAAGGTCAACAAAAATAGGCGTCTTATATTTTAATTTCTTTATGAATTCTAGTTGTCTTATCTGCCAACGTAGCCCCTATTTGTAATAATGTTTTTCCTCAGTAACATAGCTTTACATAAATACAAAATCAGGTTTCTTGAAATAAAGATATCCGGGGCTACTGGACATCCTCCTATGTACCAGAATAATAGAACAAATTTTTAGCTTATCAGCTGCACGTTGCGTGGACGGTTTGTGATGAAACGTTGATATCTGCTACTGAGATTAACATAGGAGCTTAATAGTCTGTTTTTGAAACAGGGATTCCTTTTGCCACAGGGCAGCGGAAACTTTTACGTTTGTGTCAGTAAGCAGGTCCACTGAAAAATATTAGTACAGAACCATTAATATAAGTGAATGTAATAACTATTAGATGTCACACACGTACGTGTATCTAAATATCTGTGACAGGTATAAATCACCCCCGTTTTGCAAAATTGGACAACCCACAAAATATCAATTTTACAGGAGAAGCAAGAAGGTGGCTCTGTTTTACATATGACAGATTTTAACCTCAAACAACAAAAACATGTTACCCTTTGAAATTGAAGGTGACTTCTAAAACTGAAGACCATCGTCTTAACTTTGGAACCATCACAATTAGCATTATTTTCTGAGGTTCGTAGCGTTATGTTTGGGCGTAGCTGCAATTTTCGCATAAGCGTAACCAACTATATAATGACAAGGACGTATCTAATAATGCTCACATGCCTGATGGTGGTACGGTCATACCAAAGAGCTTAGCCGTGAGTATGATGAAGAGATCTTTGAAAAGTCACTAAAACTTAGAGCGGAAATTGAATTCAGCAAATCTGTGGATGTAACCATTAGCACCTAGCTGTTAATTCATTTTTCAATATGTCTGTGTGTTTGTCGATATTTCCTTATTATTTTACATGGGACTTAAAACACTGTAAATTTAACAAAATGCATTTTTATATCTGGGATGGGACTTAATTTCAGAACTTTCATTGAAGAAAGCTGGTAAATATAGACTCTCCTATGCTTCTCTGAAACTTAACAAGGTTAGCATGGTCAACTAGAGATCGTATTGTACTTTTGTAGCGCCAATTATAAGATAAAATTAGGAGCTGCCTTGATAGAAAAGCAGCTCAATACGTGTAGCGTACTCGGTAATGATACGGGCTAGACAATTCAGGCAGGGCATGTGGCTCCGTTGAGGTAAGAGATTTCCCCTTTTCCAAAGTATCCAGAACTGCATTTCCTGAGTGGGTAAATTGGCCGGGGCGTGAGGCTGACCTGTTACTTCCCTCTAATGGCGACTTAAGGAATGATTGGAGCTATACATCTACTCGCCCGTACGCATTCATGGTATGCCCAGAGACGCCTTTACCTTAATTCGTTGTTTTTGTTTCATATGTTGAAAGATCAGTAATGTTCCAAACACTTATAACACATGGAAAATGCAATATTTACACCCATATTTAACAGCAACCGTACATGTGTACGTGACATTACTGAACATTTATATTTTGCTGTATTTCAGTATGGATTTCAGCAGGTGTGGTGGTTCAGCGTGCAGCATGTCAGATCACTGCAATAATATTGTAAATTATTAATTAGCAATGGAACCTCACAGCTGTGCGTATTTGTGATACACCACTGCCGTAACCATGGTAACGTATCTGGTAACTGTATTCATGATGGAGTTGTGGCTTTCGCAGTATTGGAGAGATGTCACGAAAACTCTGATTACGCTTTCTGACTGGGGAAACTCTCTTTTTGATAAAGCGCATGGCAGTAGGAGTTGAGATTATTGACAAGCGATGGAAGGTGAAGAACTTATAGAATTGGGGACCTCAGTTTTAAAAGGACTTATACCTCTTTGGAGAAGAATTGAATTTTAGTTACGCGGACTGATGGATAAACTGTTTTTAGGCGCGTTTGCAAAATTGCAAAAAGCGACTGTCAGCTTCGTCATATGTCTGTCCTTCCGTCAGGATGGAACAACTCGGCTCCTACTGGAAGGTACTTGAGTATTTTCCGAAAATCTGTCGACAGTATTCAAGTTTGATTAAACTCTGACAGAAATAAGGGATACTTTACATGAAGACCTACGCACATTTATGATAAGACCTCGCTCAGCTTTTCTTTAAATGACAAATGTTTCAGACAGAATTTGTAGATAAAAGCAAAACACTTTATGTTCCGTAAATTTTTCCGAAAATCGTGCCGTCTGTGAGTTAATGTGGATAAATATGGTAGAGCCAAAGAGGCCACACGACAATGTAATATGACGTATACGCATTGCATGCTGGATAAATAGGGCAAGAGTACAGAAACATGTTCAGAGTATTTAAATTTATTGCTTCAGAACTTACTAAGCTTGTCCGATCTCGCAAAGTGCTTTACGACAAAGCTTACAAAGACTGAGAATTTGCGCAAAGAGCAGCGGACTGTAATGAACAAGGTAATAAAATTTCAGGTTTCATAAATTTCTTCTTTAACTCAGAGATCATTAACTTCTGAAAGTGCACTGTGTTCCATGGAGCTGTTTCTTTGGGCAGTTAGTGTATCACTGAAGTGACATTTCTGAAGAGACGTAGATTTCCAAGTGGTCCTGCCGAGCACAGTAACTGACCGAACTTTGCTTTGTGTGTTGCTAGAACGCCAGAATTTGCGGCTAACGCACTGTCACCAAAAATCGTACATGTTGTTCTTGAAATAAAGGATTCAGTTCCAATAATTTTTTCCCATTCTCGTGACAAATTTATGTTCCTATTACGAGTGCCGAATTAGATAGCGTAAGGCAACTAATGGTGACTTGGGCACTAGTTGCGGATCAAACTGTCCACAGAGTTGATTTCTCAAGTTAACTTCAGATGCAGTTATAGTGCCATTTCTTACAGATTATGGCTTCTTCTGGCAGCAGCAGCTGTTGAGGGGCTCCATTGTGTTGGATTTGGCAATGTGTGTTACAAACAGTTATCTAAATTTCAACGGAAGATTAGGGCTTGCAAATGATAAACTCTGTAATGATTGACTGAGCGGACTTAGAGTGTTAAGATTCATTCAGAAGGAAGATATAAACGTGTTGTGCCAAGGAAAAAAAGTATTGTTCACAGGATGCATTCAGACATGCCCGTGGGTGGCCTGTTCCTGGTCATGTTCCACAACCATTTAGGACGCAACGCTGTCTCGATATGCGGGGATTTCAAACTGAGTTTCGAGTTCAGCTTCCCTAATGTATTGTTGTTGGCTGATTACATCAGAAATAAGTTTCATTATACGTGAGGAGATATTCTGTCGTGATGTTTATGGTTGATTTTACCAAGTTCTCTACTTTTAACGTACTTTTTTGTAGGCAGATAATAAAAATATCATGCATTATTAATGCGCATAAAATGTTCAGTTTGGTAATATTACGTAGGCATTCAATGTAAAAAGAATCAAATTTAAGGTAAAACTTCTCGCTTCAAGCCCTACTTATCATCTCATAACTTCACTGACAGGAATACTGAGCATTCTTCTGAGTTGTTCCTCCTTGATATACCAGTTCTAGATGGACAGAAACTATACAGAGGAAGACTTGGAGAGAACCGTAAGCGCTGTACGGGTTGGAGGTATTTCGATAAGAGAGGCGCACAGGACGTATGTAGTGGCATTCAACACGATTCGAAGACGAGTGCCTGGCTGTGTTGATACAGACCGCACGAGACCAGGCCCAAAACCTTTCTTGGGGACAGATTTTTAGAAATAATTTCACGAAGCAGTCACAGACTTGGAAAAAATGAAGCATGGTTTGAGTCGCAAAGAAATACTACAATTGGTTGGGAGATAGGTTATAAAAGAGTGACAGAAGTCTTCAAAAATGCCCTGATATTGAAATGATGGTATACAAGGTTCATGATGCGAAATAATTTGACTGTCCAGCAGCCGGAAAATTGGTCCATCGTGCGGAGCACTATGGCAACAGAAAAAATCAAGAAAGAATTCTTCAATAAATTAAGCAGTTTAGTCAATGGACTCAAAATTACTGCTGCGGATATAGTGTGTGTGTGTGCGCGTGCGTGTGCGTGCGTGCGTGTGTGCGTGTGTGCGTGTGCGTGCGTGTGTGGTGTGTGTGTGTGTGTGTGTGTGTGTGTGTGTGTGTGTGTGTAACGTTGACGAAACTGGTCAAGAAAAGCTGCATCATTACTGCTACAAAAGGATGCAAAAGGGTGATAATGAATAAAAAACGGGGACAGGAACGCAAATATAACACCCGTTGGGTGTAATTCAGTCGTCTTGTATCGGTTTCCCAGTACAGGTATTATGAAAATATGTCAGAAAGGATCTGATACGCAATTAGTCCCTGTCACTAGATGTGGATCATGTCGCTTACTTGCTTCGTTTGGTCCTATACACTCGAGCGCCACACATTTTCACTGCTCTGAAGTTCTGTACTGCTTGTACACAGTAGGAAAATGCTTTTCGTCCACTGATCCACAACTGGTACCTGGGGTCTAATTGCGAATCAGATGCTACATTTTATTTTTCCAAAAAAGACTAATCAAAATCCTCCTGAATCTGACAGTAAGTGACCACACTATCACGGGTCTAGATGAAATGTCCATCCACGATAGAACTTAGCACTTCCTTTCAACACGATTCGTGTTTTCAGAGTTTACCCTTAGGTATATTGAAAACTAGTTCCCTTACCCTACCTCATTTTCACATAGAAACTGAATGCTATTCTGAGAGTCCGATCGCAGTCTTACGGCACCAGTGTACGCGGGCAGCTTGCTTACAGAATGGCGTAGGAGAACAGTTGGGTTCGTAGGGCAGGCAGGTGGCGGGACCGTATGTCCTTACACCAAGTTCGCCTGTATTTCTAAAACTTTGGTTCGTGTCCTTTCCTCAGCATAATTGGCAATTTTAGAGTCTACCTCTGCTTTCTGTAGCTGAAAATGTTATTCCTGTGCACGCCATGGAGGCGCAGAAACATAGAAGTATAGCCCCAGTCATTTTAATCTCGGCACTGGATGCAGGTGAATTGTTAGATTCACGCCGCAACCGCTTTACGTCCTGAGAAAGAAGCCCTGGTACACATTCAACCAGTCTGTTTGGACGTTCTGTTTTTCTTAAAATTTCTTCATAAATTCCTCTGTAGCTCCAACAACATTCTTCCTCCTGGGCCGCTATTTTCTCAGCGCCGAGAAAAGCTTTCCATTTTCAATATCCTTTCTTTCCTTCTCCTTTCTTTCTTTCTTTGTTTCTTTCTTTCTTCCTTTCTTCCTTCCTTCCTTCCTTCCTTTCTTCCTTTCTTTCTTTCTTCCTTCCTTTCTTTCTTTCTTTCTTTCTTTCTTCCTTTCTTTCTTTCTTTCTTGCTTTCTTTCTTTCTTTCTTTCTTCCTTCCTTCCTTCCTTTCTTTCTTTCTTTCGTTCTTTCTTTCTTCATTTCTTTCTTTCTTTCTTTCTTTCGTTCTTTCTTTCTTTCTTTCTTTCTTTCTTTTCCAATTGACAGTGGCAGCCTGTAGTCTTGAACAAACACACTAAACTAGAATCTCCATTCTACCTCCTGCGTCTTGTGTTGTGAACTTCAATACATTGCACGCAATTTAACGACTTTGCCTACGAGCAACTCTGTTTTCTGGCTTAGTGCCATAGTGAAGTACAAATAATCTGTACAGAAATTTCCTTTTTTTCGATTAATAGCGGTTAAAACGGACCGATCTGCATTCTGTAGTTGCTCGTAAAATGTAAGCGGACACCCCTCCAATATGATTTGCGGACGAGTCCAAGTAAAGCCATTGAAACCAGATCCTTGTGTTGTGCCACCATATTGCGCTCCGACCCCAACATTTTGTACGTGTTACAGACAAGTAGTACTTAACATTCGCTCTGCATTCTATATGTGACTTTTAAGAAGAGACGAATGATAAAGAATAATAGTACCTTTATTGATATAGGCGTATTCCTTGTACCTCAAGATTCCAGGTGAACTTTAGATTACTAAAAAACCAAAATGGAACTGAGTACTCTAATGAATGTTATTGACTTTATCGTAATTACTGCTAATGATCGTGACTGAGCAAAGGAAATTTAACATAAGTTATGACAAACTTTATAATTATGCAACAAGAAAGTTTTACTACTAATGTTACAGTGAACTGTAATGACGACTGTGACATTATGCTTACAGCAGCTATTCAAAGACTTGTCCACTATGGCTAGCTATTAACTCCCGTTGTGTATCTGCATACTGTCTGCGACTGACGAGAAGAACTTTAACCTTCAATGTGTGAGTAGAAAATTTTATTTTTAGACTAAACTTGTGACGAAAGCACATAGTTCCTCTCAAAGACATGTCTCTAGGGCTGCATCTGTCACTTCTAACTGGCTGTTACTTGTTAGCTCATCAGCTTACGACAGATTTAAGTCAAATTTATGAGCGGCTTTAACCTCATAGAATGCAAGACGAAATTATAGTATTAACTTGGACGCCCAAGACACAACTGTTCTTAGTACATTTTAGTTGGAATACATTAGTTAAAGCTCATAAATGTCTGAAGTGCCTGACTCCCCCTGCTGTACCGCTGCCAAGGTCAGAGCTGCCCTCATGAGTCGAAGGCAGTACCCAAATTTATTTTATTGGAGCTTTCGTTTGGCAGTTAATGAAGACATGCTGTGATGTTAGCCAGTTGCTGTTGTTCACACATAAAGTCATGACGGAATATGCAATATTATAGAAGTGACCAAACAGACGCGTCTGGTGTAATTTCAATCATTTTCCGATCAGTCTGTTTTGAACAGTCGTTTAGAAACACGATGAGGAAGAGAGGGAACAAGGCGAACTTTGTTGGGTAATATTTATCCCGAGTATTTTTCTAGGACGTACTTACAGATAGCGCCCGAATAAATTGTTTCATATATTTAGGCCATACATATATTTACTGCTTTTCTTGAGATGTCCTGCGCAATCTCCGTTCTTTTTCCCACAAAATTCTGTTTATTTCATGATATCTTTTTTGGTTCAGAAAATATTCACTTTTTACATACAGGGTACAGGCTTAAACTTCTGTAAAGTTTCACAGTGTAACCTTGATTTCAGGCTTCCGCTACGATTTTGATGAGATGTGCACTCTTCTGGGATATTCCGCAGCGTAGAGCAGTAAATGTTTACCGGACGTTTACCGCACGTTTACCTCACTGCGCCTCCTAATATCCCAGCACAGCGCAGACCTCTTTGCAGTATATTTTTCTTCCTTATGCAGTGTGTGGTAAATAAAATCAGACGGTACAACTTGGGACAAGCGGGTAGGCTTACTGGAAGACGTGCAATGTAAAGGTGGCAGTTCACCTACAATCACCATTTTATTAAGAATGTGTGGAGTGGAGTCTTCCCTCCACATAAGTATTACTTATTGACGTACAGGAATTTCTTTGCTTTCTCTGCTTTCATATTATTATTATTATTATTATTATTATTATTATGCATTCTAACACCGCACGTGAATAAACACGGCTTAAATTTTCGTTGCCAATATCATTGTAGTCATACTTGCCAATGCTGATTCAGTATCGTCTGTATGGTAACTCATTAGCTACTGCTGCTGTTAAGCTGTGGTTAGTATACAAGTTGTAAATGGTTGGACAACGACATACAGTTGTAGGATTTCCACGGCAGGGGGAGAATGTTTTTCTGTTCTCCAAACCGTCATGTCCGGCTGTGGGGAGCAACGTTCCACTTCTTCAATAGGCAACGGACGCCCATTCGTGAGGAGTAAAGCGGCCGGGGCGTGAAGTTCACCACTCACATTAATCTGAGTGCCGACATTAAATTTGAGAGGATCTATAGTTACCCTGCCTCATGTGCCTTTATGACATGCACAGGGACAATTTAAGCTGTCTGTGTTTAATTTTTATATTAATATTTTCATAATTTTTGGGTAATAATGTAAACTGTATTTTAGGATTTACTATTTAATAGCATGTTTAAGTGTTCCTGCATAATGCACCAATCAGGCTGCACATTTATTGGCAGTATTTCTTTCTCTGTCCCTCGACACGCTATCCGTGCATGTCCGCAGCATTATGTAAATTCTACGTACAATTCCTGCCATACAAATGTAACAGAGAAGAGTGCGGTCACATCGTGATTAAAGCCAGTTTGAAATTATCACAAACGAAACAGAGCCTGCTGCAGAACGCACAAAAGCAGAGATGGATAAATGGATGGACAAATGGATAGATGGATGACTGGATCGACAGATATACACGTATATGGATATATGTATGGGTGGGTGGGTAGGTAGGTAGGTAGGTGGGTGGGTAGGTAGGTAAGTAGGTGGGAGGGTGGGTGGGTAGGTGGGTGGTTGGGTGAGTAGGTAGGTAGGTAGGTAGGTAAGGAAAAATTTCTTTGCCTTTAGTGATACAGAAACACACAGTGAAAGATTTATTTAAGTACATTTTAAGGGAAGTAGATGTAAAAGCATTATTCTACTTTCCTTCCATAATTTTACACTGACGTATTTGCACGAATAGCGTTTGCCAGATAATGTTAAATTTGTCTTAGAAAAGTAATTTATCCGTGACTTGGCTCCCTATAGGACGATTTAGGTAATGTTTTGGTTGATTTTACCCTTCGATTTCGATATTTAGTGATCCAGAAGGATGCTTGGTTGGTGTGTCATTGAATCAGTCGTTTATTCATTCACTGATATGTGACCTGCAACATATGTTCTGTGAACTGTCATTGCCCTGTATCTCACGTGTGCTGATTAATTTTAAGTGAGATAATTTTCAACGTTTATTCAAAAAAACGCTGCTCCTAAATTTCCTGTTCGCTGTTTGTTATGGGAAGGGCAAGTGTGGTCACACCATGCCGATTGCAAACGCAAGGGACTGGCGGTGTGTGTGTGTGTGTGTGTGTGTGTGTGTGTGTGTGTGTGTGCTTGCGCTCACGCGCATGTGTGGGAAGGTGGCCTGGTGAGGTGTTTATGTATGTATGTATGTATGTATGCATGTATGTATGTGTGTACATATGTATGTATGTATGTATGTATGTATGTATGTATGTATGTGTGTGTATGTATGTATGTATGTATGTATGTATGTATGTATGCATGTATGTATGTATGTATGTATGTATGCATGTATGTATGTGTGTACATATGTATGTATGTATGTATGTATGTACGTATGTATGTGTGTGTATGTATGTATGTATGTATGTATGTATGTATGTATGTATGTGTGTATGTATGTATGTGTGTGTATGTATGTGTGTGTGTATGTATGTATGTATGTATGTATGTATGTGTGTGTATGTATGTGTGTGTGTGTATGTATGTATGTATGTATGTATGTATGTATGTATGTATGTATGTATGTATGTATGTATGTATGCATTTATGTATGTGTGGGTGTATGTATATCTATATGCACGCACGCACGCATGCATGCATGTATGTGTATGTATGTATGTATATATGTAGGTATGTATGTGTACGTATGTATGTGTATATGTATGTATTGTGTATGTGTTTTTGCATGTACATATGTATGTACGTATGATGTATGTATGTATGTATTTATGTATGTATATATTATGTATGTATGATGTAGGTATGTATGCATGGTGTTTGTATGTGTGCATGTGTGTGTGTGTGTATACGTATGTATGTGTGTTTGTGGTTGTATTTATGCATCTATGTGCCCGTATGTATGTATGTATGTATGTATGTATGTATGTATGTGTGTTTATGTAATATAGAACTGAGAACTAAGCTCTGTTACAACAATTTCGCACTAATTTCCAGTAATTTCACAGTGAATGATGTACATGCCTTGACATAACAAAAACTAACAAGGCACACAACGTGCCTGTGACTTAACATTGAAGTGGGTTCGGCTTTTGCGTTCTGGACTCTTGTCAGATGGCCACACTTTTTACATCCAGTGGCGTCACACTTTGATGTGTTCACGATTGTACATATGCTGTAGAGTATAGTTACAGTTGTCAGGGTCTGTTAAATTGCTCCTTTTTATGTTAAATTTGTGGGTCGTATGTAACCCTCAAAATATCAGGCCCATGAAATATTTTATAGCTTATGAACAATGTATCCTACGCCGTTTATAGATACATTCATAATCTTAATTCATACCAAATTTCATATTCTCAGGTATCAACAATAAATATTAAATATTATAATTGCATGTGTTCATCACCCTTTACCATGCATCATGTGTCAGGAAGGAAAAGTCGTTAACGGCATGGGAACATGACGCAACAACAAGCACTTCACGTCACTGATTATGTCACATTACTTTACCATACGAGGTGCCAAACGCGGCCGGTGCGTATGGCTGACAACCTACCACCTTCATGTGCCGATTATCTAGAAATCTGGGAGCCTCGACCTCCTGGAACCCTCTGGGCCTGTTCAGGCCTGTAATGGGATTGCTTTACCTTTTTTACCTTTGTATAGTTTAGTGCGCATTATTTTAACATTCCGTGAACGTGAATTAGCAAGTGACGTAAGACCTGACGTCTCACAAACCAAAAACACTGCCGTTGATTCCAGTAGGGAGATTGTGATCATTATGGTATTGGTTTCTGCAGGAAACCTAGCATTACAAGCCACATCAGTTCTCCTACACTTGGTTTTAACATTCATAAGCTTGTATATAAGGTTTTACTGTGTAGTGATCCTCAACTACAGTGTTTTAGTTTACTGCACATACAAGTGTTCTGGTAACTGGACTACGTAGCAATGACATGTAGCTGAAGAAAGTTATGGTAACTGGACTGCATAGCAATGACATATTGCTGAAGCAGCTGTTCTGATAACAGGACTACATAGCAATGACATAATGCTGAAGCAAATGTTCTGGTAATAGGACTACATAGCAATAATATATTGCTGTTATAAGTGTTCTGGGAACACAACGGCGTAGCAATGTCATGTTGCTCGTGCAGTTGTATAGACAGGAAGCTATCGCACTCTGAAGATTCACAGACTATGTCGCTAACAAGCTGAAGTTACACACTTTATCCAAATAAAGCCACTTTTGTGCCTCCCTCCGTGAAAGGCAAAGTATTGCTTATGTGAGACCAGAATTAGAAGAATCAGCACCGCCGGCATGAAGCTGGTCATTGGAAGCGACCATGACGCATGTATTCATTACATTGTATGTGATTTGCCAGCACGTAAGAACACCGATTTTAAGCGGCCCTGTAAGTCCTGCGTTTTCACTAACTCACTTCAAATATTGTTCATGGTATGCAGTAAGTAATAGCAGGTAGAAGTCATGTTTGGTAGAATGAATGTCTCAAGTTCCACGAATATGCAGCAGTTGCTGTACAGTGTAGAGGAGGAACAAGCCTTATGTAGGTATGAAAAGCATGACGTCATAAGCTTGTTTTCTGTGGTACTGAGCAAGACGGGCAGTGTGCGTATACCGTAACATACTGTATTCTGAGCATGTGTCTGTAGCCTTAGTTATCTAGCATCCAAAGCGCATGAAGCATGTTTTATTGCCATCTGTGGCCCGTCTGTTCTACCATATTTTTCCTCATTATCTCATAAACGGCACGATTTTAGGGAAAAACAGTTGTAGAACACAAAATGTGTGTTTGGCTTTCCATAAAAGTATTCTGTAAAATATTTCTCATTCTAAAAATATTATATATGTTTATTATAAACGTACATAAGTCATCACGTAAAGTAGTCGTTATTCTTATCAGAATTTAATAAAACTTGAATTTTCTCGACGCAATTTTCGAAAAAATACTCAAATACCATATTTCGTGAAAATCAGTCCAATGAGAGAGGAGCTGTTCCATGCGGACGGACGAACAGACATCATGAAGCTAATAGTCGCTTTTCGCGCTGTTGCGAAAGCACCTGATAATGCGTCTTGTCCGTTTCTTACCGGCTGTTCCGTCTGTCAGTTTATAGGAGACTATGAATGTTATAACGCATTGGCATCAATACATATTTCAGGGTATGAAGTAATCTGTTTAATATTTAAATCGTTTATAACAGTGTGTTGGTACAACAGTTTTGAGAATACATATCGTGTTCTAAGGTTTATGCTTTATAACGTGAAATTAATAAGTGACGTCAGTTCTGTGTTACTTCTTAGATGACTTTCCTGTGAGCCTACAGAATGTGTCGTGTTATTTTAGTATAGCTTACTTTAAGGAAAGTTCAGGTAAAGAACGTGTAATTCAGCTACTTTGCTATAAAATGAGGATACATAGCTGTAGTTCGCGATAAGGAGAGGGTTGGTACAGGTCTGGGTGTCTGCAGAACGTCGGGCGTTGTCCTAGCAACAAGAATATGGCGTCCTGTTTCTGTGGTGTTCAGTGATATTAGCAGAATTTATACAGCAAAATGGTGTCAGATAATGTCGGCCCGCTTCCGCGGTATTCATTACGCGCTTCTGCTACCGCTGCCGGCTGGTAGTGTGCCTGGATCCATAGAGCGCGGCGCCACTGTAGCTGCATGAGGGCCGTGGAATGTATACTCCTCAGTCACTCCAATGAACGCCACATCTCGTCACCATTCAAATACAGAGTACGTACGAAAGGAGCAGATTAACCTTTTAAAGCCTAGCGGTAACTTTACATACGACCAGGTTTAACATTAAAAAATTCTACGTGGTGCCCACATTGCGTTTATGTGTTTTGTACGGATCTCAGAACAAACAGCAACTTTTGCCTTATAAAACATTAAGAGACTGGTTTTTATAACCGAAGTGGAGAGTGTTTACAGCGCAGTACGCACTGAGTCCTTATATAAAACAGATACGCTTCGTCTTTAAAGGGTTAATGTGGCGGTAATGACTAAGCGAAATAGTGTCAACATGATATGAGGAGATGGTGCAAAAAAGGGGACGGTACAAAGCCGCAATTGCCCCAGTAGTGTACCACGCGCTGTTACCAAACACGTATAAAGTAACCAGTGATAGCTCGTGGGCATAGATTATTGCATGCGTACAGGCCTAGAAAGTCATATGTAATTAGTTAAAATTATAAATTTGAAAAATGCTGTTGGAATTCAGGGTATCCCTGCACTGTTCAAAGCAACATGGTATTCACGACGGACAACTCTGTCTAAGTCGAGATCCACCTCTGTCCCTGTTTTCTAAGTGGTCTTCCCATAGGCGTAACTTTGGCTAACAACATTGGAAGGGGGGAAGGAAAAATCAACAATGCCTGTATTCTGTGTCCCGTAAAACGAAGGTTTTTCATTTTTTGTCTTCACACCACTCAAATAATCGTTTAGAAAATATTTGTATTTCTTTTTCGCCCCGCTTCAACTCAGTAGCCAAAAAATTATTCTTAGGCATAAAACTCATTGGATGGGCATTTGCCCATCTTGCACTCACCATGTTAAGCCTATAGGTCTTCCCACCCAGCTCTGTATGCATTTTTCCCTCCCCTAGTCACATACCCAGTACACCATGGCCCTCCCAGACTTCACATTCGCAACACCGAGCTACTTGTTTAAGTCACAAAATTCCTATTACGTATTGTGCTGAGTTTCTCGCTTATTTCTTATTATATAGGCAGAAATATATTATATATTTACGCTTGAATTCACCCATAAAATTGATCGCTAACGTGACCATAAAGACGTAAGGGGAACTAGAAGCAACTCTCCGCCGATTCAGTTTAGTGCTTAAGCCCTCAGTATAGCATAAGCATGCACCCATACTGTTGGACTGCTGTTTAAGCCACACATACGCAAGGCTGACAAGAGGGGCGCACACCAATAAGCTGCACCGTGTGCATATTTTGTGTTCAGTGCTTTAAGATGTTGCAGGGAAGGTAGCTGAAGAAGCCTCTTTCAGTAAGTCAGGAATCCTTCCATAAAGCAGCACATCTAAGTCCATCACATTGTGAGGGCTTAGCTTCTCTCCAACGCATATTAACTCACAAAATATAGCGTGTGTGTCGTCATGAATTTCACTTAAAAGGGAGGACACGGTCTTGAGGTTCGGGCAAAACAAATTTTGCTAATGGGACCAAATTGATGTGACTATGAATACGTGAACAGAGAAGCAATGCGTTTTTGAATAGCTGTTTGGGGTTGGGGGTTTCGGAAATTACCCTCTGAGAGCCGGGAGATATATGGTTTTGTGTTGCACAGAGGCGCATTAGCAGCAAGAGGATAGTGCCACGAATATTGTCAGGTGGCCGTGTAATGACCGTGTGTTGTGTAACACACAAAGCGTACAGCATACTTCCTGTCACTGTGCCGCTCCAAGGCAGTAAGGAAAGCAAAGAGATATGTAACATATATCTTCATAACATGAATTTCATTAGAACTGTAAGTGTTTCTTTATTGCAATGCAGAATATTTCGCATGTCAGTTAAAATGTTTAAAAGCTACATTGTAGGCTTAATGTGTGATGTCACCACGTGTAATGGAGATATCACTCACTTTAATGCTCATTCAAAGTGTGATGTCAGGCCTTGTAATGTTTTATTGACAATTTGTGATGACGGGCCTTGTAATAGTGTACTAACATGTGTGATGTCAAGTCTTGTTATGGTTTATTCACAATGTGTGATGCCAGGCCTTGTAAGGTTTCATTAACCATGTGTGATATCAGGCCTCGTTATGGTTTATTAACAATGTGATAACAGGCCTTGTGATGGTTTATTAACAATGTGTAATGTCAGGCCTTGTGATGGTTTATTAACAAAGTGTGACTTCAGGCCTTGTGATGGATTATTAACAACGAGTAATGTGAGGCCTTGTGATTGTTTATTAACAATGTGTTCTGTCAAACCCTGTGATGGTTTATTGACAATGTGGTGTCAGGCCTTGTTATGTTTTATTAACAATGTGTGATGTCAGGCCTTGTGATGGTTTATTAACAATGTGTGATGTCAGGCCTTGTGTTGGTTTATTAACAATATGTGATGTCAGGCCTTGTGTTGGTTTATTAACAATGTGTCATGGCAGGCCTTGTGATGGTTTATTAACAATGTGTCATGGCAGGCCTTGTGTTGGTTTATTAACAATGTGTCATGGCAGGCCTTGTGATGGTTTATTAACAATGTGTCATGGCAGGCCTTGTGTTGGTTTATTAACAATGTGTGATGTCAGGCCTTCCTGGCAAGGAAATGAGCGACTAGAAAATAAAGAACCTGCAAAAAACAATTAAAATGGTAGACCGAGAGAGGGTTTTTTTGGGAGAATTGAATGAATTTATCAGCATTAGAACTCAAATAAGCAAAAGCAACTGAATATCGCAGTCGAGCAGTTGGCATTCCTGGTTTATATTTCGAAGGGCTCGGGTTTAAATCTCGGCCTGGAAGCCAGGTACATTGACTGGGACTTTTCATGCATTCCGTTAGTTTCTTAAGGCAAATATCAGAGTCGCATCTCAAGTCAGTACACCATAGCTTCTTCTACGTTCCAAAATTCAGTATTCCCTCTTCATTTTAACATTTTAGCATGATATACTGTATAACATCAGCGACTGAAAATTGGGTTGTGTAAATCAGCTACGAGTAAATAAATGCACAGACACGCACAAACACAACTGCGGTACGCACGTCAGCTTCAGACGGCCTCTAATAAACCTTCTCCATGTTTCGAACGGTATGTATCATCGGTAGGAAGTCGTGCACGTGTCACAAAGTGCTACTCTCCAGCCTTAGGGCTGTCGGTAGTTTGGGGTAAACCGATATGCCCCGTTCATCGTACTGAAACGCATTTTATTGCTTTCAGGTGGATGCTGCTAATATGACCTGTCACAGCTGTGCTTTGATTTTGCCGACACGATGTGACGTATGCAGCTTGAACAGTAACTGTAAGTTGATACTCAGTGACAATTTCTGATTCACTGCTAACATAATCATGCCTAGCTTTACGTATTGACATATCTTTTTAAGCACATTAATGGATAAATGTTTTAACAGCATAATATTTGGGTTTCATTAGATTCGTAGGCATTGCTTCACCGTACGTGTACAAAATCAGCCTTATTACTTGTGAAGTAGGCCTCGAGACTGAAATAAATGCACCAAACTGTTTCGTGTATTTGTGCAGACGCATGCTGACATCAGTAGACTACGTGTGGAATAGAGTATCGGTGTCTGCTGGATTAAACTGGCTCAGGAAACGATCAGTAAAAATAATGGGATAAAGTCGCCTAATATGCGGTAGTGTTTGTTTTTTGGTAACACTGACAATACAGTTTTTACTAAGCGAAAACTTTTAATGAACTTTGAAGCTCAAAAATCCATCATGAAGCACAATGTTCGTTAGTCAATTAAAGTAATTCATTATAGCGAGAATCTCAATTTTACGAAAGAACATAAATCGACACATAATATGCGGCGACTGCTACTATGGGGTACTAGGGTCTTCTTACACTTACAGCAAAAAAACAATTTAGGGAGGTCAAAAAGAGGAAGTTTTATTTATTAATAAAGCAATGAAGTTTTAGTAACATTAAATGGCCACAATACATGTCTCTCATGTCTTACACCTGCTGCACACAAAAGCCCTTTTCAGACAGTTCGTACAGACACTGCGTGCCCACTTTGGACATATTTATCATCGAAACCATTCTTCGCCGTCGCGGTCTTCAGAGAGCAAACCTGCACAGTATAAATATTTGGCATCAGCTTCGTCCTCACTTTCCCCCCTACATCTTCTTGTGACCCTGAGGAAACACCTAACTAGTTGGCGAAATGGTGGTTTCACTTCACTTCTTCCTGTATTCACCACGGATTTGATAGACCTACTTTTCCACTGGAAAGGGATTATCTTTTGCTATTTTCCGTTTGTTTCTTACTGCGTTTCTCGCAAAGGGCTTTACGACAGTTTAGTTTCTGCCTGTGTCAGTAGACATCATCCCTCTTTTCTTCTCCAAATCCGCCTTTTATGAAGAGGCGGTTATAATCTTCGTGCAACCACGTTTAGAAGATCTAGCACCCCTTGGCCCTGTTTTGAAATTGATGGCAGTGGATTCAGACATGCAGCCTTGAACATTCTATCTGTTGAAGCTGCCGGTGTAGCCGAAATGTATGGTGTTGTTTCATGAGACAAGACAGTGGGAAAATCAGAAGATCCACTGTAGATTGAGTTGACGAATTGGATTATTTTGTTTGAAAATCGCTGATCTCCGTGGGCTGAGTGCCTGGCTCTATGTTAAAACGCACAGTTGGTTCTTGTGCACTTTCTTAAAAATCTCCCAATTTGGGGTACCCCACAGTGGGGACAACAGAGGACTCCATATTAGGAGCTTGCCTTGTGTGAATTCAACAATAACCCGTAAAATCGCATAAACGAAATCTTTTTAACTAGTACTAGCATCTAAATAATTGTTGAGTTAAAATCAGTAACTTTGAGCAATGGCGAAGCGTACGAAAAGAGACTCTGCAAAACTTCGACGAGCACGAAAAAGAATAAAAATTCGTGACTCGAACAAGCCTCCTCCGACAATCCAGTCCTCCTTCCAGATGGCGTTCCTAGGCACCTGCTACACCGTCACGTACTCACCACTGTATGGCGGAAGCATACAGGGAAGATACAGCGGTACCCCACGTTAGGAACTCCCGTCGTATTAGGTGACATTACCCTAGGGCTGGACTTAGTTATAACATTACTAAAGGGACTGAATATTTTATGTCGTTATAAATGAGTGTCGTTATAACCGAGGAGTACAGTGTTATGGTTAACGGTGCGGAATTAATTGGCACGACACAATATCTGACGTTAGAGGCGAGGTGTCGTAGAAACCGATGTCGTTATAACCGGGTTCGGCTGTAGTTCTTGGCTGGCTTTGCGACTCACGCTTCTTAACAAAAACTCGGCAGTTAGTTTATTAGTTCAGCTGAACTGAAATGCACTGCCGCAAGAAAATGTGTAAAGTGATGCTGTTGTGCTCGTTTTGAACATATTTTGCCTTAAGACCAGTATAAATCTGGAGCAGACGAAGTGTTGCGATTGCTCTGCAAGTCGCCGTAACAAGGAGTCACCTACTGCGTCGGTAATTTAATTCGTCAGTCAGGTGGTTAGAAAGGCGTGGTGCTGTTTGGTTGGTAGTCACTCAGTCTGTCTGTTGTCTGTCTGTCTGTCTTCTGTTTGTTTGTTTGTTTGTTTGTTTGTTTGTTTGTTTGTTTGTTTGTTTGTTTGTTTGTTACTTGGACTAGGAAGCTGTGTGATTAATCTTTAATGACTGTCACTGGCTTTAGTAAACAGCACATAAAAATACGTCACTTTTATTAGTTAAGTGGGCTCGACACTATGGAAGGCAAAAGTGCTGCAATATAGGCACACTTCTGTTTCTGACGCACAGAAGGAATCGTATTAAGCATAGCGTTAGCAAGCTCTAATATCGAGCGGACCGGAACACTGTTAGCTTTTACATAAATAACACTACGTACTCCGTCTGACACAACCTGTATTCATTATTACTTTTTTTAAATACTGGTTTAAATAATGGACCCGAAAACGTAAAAGGAAGAGAAGTTTCATCATAATTTCGATACTTAATTAGGAACTAGCACCCTAAATTCTAAAATTTGTTTAAATTATTTAAATTCGAACTTTTGCGTTGTGCACCACACCGTTAGCGTTTAGTGACACCACCAAGATTACAAGTCGACTGTAATTTGTAACTTATACTTATATTTTACACATTTTACATCTTTTTTGAGATCTCGTAAAATTTTGCCTTTGACTTTGAGTTTTAAGTTTTTGTATAAACAAACACCTGGTTATGACGGGCTTGATCGACCCAGGTAGTGTCTGAAAAATAATAATAAGTACAGTTTGTGTCAGACGGAATGCACAGTGTTATTTACGTAAGTCTATACACACAAGGGGAGGGATAGCGTGAAATTGACTGTAGGTTTTGATTTAGAAACTTCAACAGCCCTATGCCACTTCACACTACAAATAATGCCATATGTGGGTTGTCAAAATTTATCGCTTGCAAAAAAGAAAGTTACGTACTCTATCAGCAACTAAATGTAAAGTTATAAATCTCTACTTAAACACTTTGCCATGAAGACGTATTGGGTATTTGAGGAACATGTTCATGTGTTCTTAAACTTGGCACGACAAAGAAGGGATTGATCAGGTTAATTTATCCGCTGCTTTAACTACTATATTTACTGTGTAACAGTCGTGTGCCAGAGACGGTTTAAATGCTATTGCTAGAAGAAATATAGTATTTCAACTGCTCCAGGGAACTTAACCTCGGTCTATCGACCCCTAGCTTAGTTCAGATAAGCAAATACAATATATAAATACATTAAGGAGGCGGGTTATCTCAGTTGGTGCAATGACTAGACAACGGATGTGTCAAAGTTGTGCTCGATTCCTGACATGGCAAGAGACCGTCTTGTCCTAGAAGTTCCAGTCTGATTTTGGCGTCCACCCAGCGTCCGGTTGAATGAGAACTGGGATCTAATTTCTGGTAATAAAGCGGCCGGGTCGTGAAGCTAATACCGAGGTCAGTATCTCGACTCACCCTCTGCCCTAAGCCTTCATGGCGTGAACGAGCAAAACTGTACGTTTTGTGAATGTAGTTAAATAATCAGGAGTGAGTATGTCATATCTGTACCGAAAGCACACGCAGTGTAGGCGTCTTAACATTGTTGTACAGTTTGCCAAGCAGACAAATATGCGCGGTGGTATGCTGTGTGCCGTTGGTTAGAAACCTTTCTCTTTTCGTCACAATTCCGGCTTTATGGGTTAAGGGTGATCATTTTTCTACCGGAAAAGATGTGAAATCTGAATGCTTCATTTTATATTTGGCAAAGCTCAACAATGAGAAAACATAGTGAATCAAAGCAAATTGTATTTTCTAACTGACTATAAACATTTTTACTTGCAGATTACTGAATATTGGCGAGAGAAAAATTAATATTCTGAAATGTGAACGTTAACAACAAGGCTTCACGACTTTTAATTTTATTTGTACCGATATTGCTGCACTTTAATTTTCTCTTAGAAATATTAAATTTGAGATGTATATCCCTTATTGCAGCCACCTGTCCAAATCGTTCAGTCAGTTTAAAAGGCCGTTACTTCTTACGTTTACCGAGTCAGACAAGGCTGTCAGTAATGTGAAAGCTGCTCGTTGGTAATGCCAACCTAATATTCCTCTTCTAATCTGTCCCTAAATTATGAATTTTTTTTGTTTTGAATGCCGAATTTATTTTCGAATCACAGTGAAATTCAAGCAGTTCCTCTTCGTTTAAATTTGGCAGAGTGAAGTTTAACGGGTTTGCTGGTACATGTGGATATTTGCGTGATTTCAGGCTTCCGCCGCGGTGTAGATAAGACCCGCGCTCCCCTGGGACATTACGCAGCCTTTACTGGCAGTTCTTTACCGATGTTTTGGGACAACCTATCGATCCCGTCTTCGAGCGTCAAGAAGTCCCAGATTTTGCCGTTTTCGCCTGAGATGCGGTAGTTCAAATAAAAAAATGGAAAAATTACAAGGAATTCCAATATTTAAAAATAAACATCTAGTTTTCATTTGAACTCCGGTCTCTTTTATGTGTGTGGCTGTAATTTAACAAGTTTTTTTGTATTGACTAATTGGCTTTTAGGCACTTTCATTTGACATACGCTTTGTGAGGTCAACATAAGCGTCATCTTCAGTAACAAATTTTACCGCACTGATTTATTTTATGTTTTGATTTTTTGATATTTCTGTTACAATTTCAAATTATTTTGTGCACTGTCAAATTTACCTAGGCCACGAATGCAAGATTGGAAATTATTGAGTTAAAATGTACGAATTTAATTGAAATTCCAATTTAATCTCTGTAAATGAAACACCATTAGAGACGCATGTAGGGCTAAATACATTTAAAATCGTATTTTATATTTTCAGTCTCTTTCAGTTGACAGTCATTCAGTAATAATTTACGAGTAGTAAGGAAGTGGTACAAACTTGTGAAGGCAATAGAGTTATGTACTAACGTGTAAATAAATGTACAGGTTCTATAATTATGTGGGTATTATTCGTTTTAAGTGATGGCACTTCAGTTAATCATTGCTTCATTTTACGTTGTTGCGCTTCAATTAATAATTGCTTCATTTTGCCTTCGGCATAAGCTACTGGACTTCAATTAATCATTGCTTAATACTTAGGGAAATGTTCGAAACGATTACATTGCTTCTATGAAAATAGCTTTCGGAAAGTCTTTAGAATTCTGTTATTTTAAATCCACAAAGCTTGGCATTAACATTCACATTTACTCTTTACGTCAAAAATTTCCCCAGCTGTCCGGGTTAAATGGAAACTGCAGCATGTTAGACAAAGCATGACACTGTAAGACAGTATTCTGAAATGTGATTTAATTTTGCTTCAATTATTTTAATTTATAAATTCAATTTATTATATTAAATAGTAATTAGGGCCCAGTACTTTAAATCCTTAATATCTAAACTTACATAACTATTTCAAACCTTAACAAATCAAAAGTTAAATGAAAATCTAATATAAATATCGAGAAAGAAAACTCCGGCCGATCCCGGTGGCCGCGCGGTCTACGGCGTGGGTCTGCGGCTGCTCGCTTGCTGGGATTGTGGGTTCGAATTCCGCGGGGGGGGGGGGGGGGGGCATGGATGTCCGTCTCTTGTGAGTGGTGTGTGTCGTCAGGTATAGGTCTCTGCGATGGGCCGATTTCTCTTCCAGAGGGGTCCAGCTGAGTGTGTGTATGCGTCATTGAATGTGATCAAGTGCAACAATAAACCTCTACACCTGCAATGATTAAGTATAAGAGGTCAGACTAAGAAATAAACAAATAAATAAAAATTTGTAAACCTCCATATAACAGTCAGACACTGCAAATGACGTTTACATAGGCGTTGTCAATTTCAGATGAATATAAATTCATATTTGAAGTAGTCACAGTGTCTGCGCGGGGGGCTGTGTGCTACCTGTGCACCAGTACACACTACCCATCCCGCAAGACGCAAATTCACACGTGTTCTCTACTCGACTTGGTAGCAATGGAACTTCTGATTGACGCTCGCTAAACTGATACAAGCCCTTGAAATATTGTACTTGCTACATTATCAGACGCTAACAGTCGCTAAGTTACCCACCATTATTGGAACCGAGAACTCGCTGTCACCTGTGTGCATCTCTGGCTGAGTCTGTTATTTGAAACGCAAGCATAAGCAAGGCCTGTGTCAGGTTGCAAGTTGCTGTTCCGATGTCGGATAATGTGACAGGTGCCACACTGTGGCGCAGTAATTAGAAACATGTACGTCGCAATGAGGCGCGGTGCGAGGGGTTCGTGTTTGTGTCATGCTCTGTGACATCGTGGCATGTCGCATGCCTTTGCTACAACTTGTTTAATGCTATGTTACGTCATTTGTGCTCTCTTTGGCTTTATGCTATTGTTTTATTCTGGTGTTAGTACCTTTTGTTCTGTCGCTGTGTTTTCTTAGTCTTCCCGCATATTTTGTTCGCCCCGTACGTCCGTGTTTTTACGCTTTGGCTTGAAATATTCTTGTGTTTCTTTACACACTGCGTTTTTTTTGTTTGTTCTTCGAATTGTTTACATTTGTTTGTACATACATTATAATTTATCCACATAAGTAGGTCTCAGTAGTCAATTTGAATTTCATTTGTAAATAAGCAATCAGACAGGCAGACAGTGATGTTGCTGGTAGATTGATTGCTGGCTGAGTTAACAAGCGTCAATAAGCACCCTTCTATCCCAGTTCCACAATAAGGAAGTAGAAGTTATCCTGCCATTTGTCACATTAATCGACAATAACAACAAATATTACGTTTAAAAACAAAAGATACTTGCATTTTCACATGTTAGTTTCATAAAATCGGTGTATAAACTTACTCTTTTACTTACCCAGCAAAGTATTACGTATAGTACACATATAGGAAAACCTCTCTATGAATTCAGCTACCTCTTGGCCTTGCAGTCCTTTGTTCTGAATAACTCCCTGATGATGACATCCCGGTGCCAAAACATGTAGGAGTTTTATACTTGCTTCTGAACGTATTTTATTAAGTGAGCAAGTTGGTTGATACACATTTTATGCACAAATTAGAAGCTCATAGACTAAGTCACTTCGGAGTTTCCAGGTTGATTGTCTGGTTAGTTTGTTGGTTAGTTTTTAGTAGATTAATTATTTGTTTTGTTGACTGGTTAGCATTTTCATTGTTCGGAGACGCATTGATTTCGTAAACCCGTAGGAGGCAGTGGTAACAATGTACACCACCTGCTCTAAAGGTGAATAACTCGAGTGTTCGCCAGATAATACGTTTATGGCCTTTGTATGTTTATCAGAATAAACGTAATTAAACGCTGACACTCTTAGTGTGTTGCTGTAGGCCCGTGTCTTCTTGAATGTAGAAGCCGAGATTTCAAAGTCCGTTTACGTAAGCTTTGCAGTTTTTAAGCTTTAACGCAGCCCTAGACAAGTGTCTCACAGTGCTTTTTGCTGCTCTGTGACCCGTTACAATCATAACGTGACCCTTAGGCTCAGGACGAGGAATGTTAATGCGTTTACGAGTTATTCCGTGAAGTGCGTGTGTTTTTAAAGGCCTACTAGGTCGAGAAAGTAAATTATATTTGAACTCTGGCGTAACAACTTCAAAAGGAGCGCTTTCGTTCCTGCGCCACATACCTGCACACTCCTCTTCATATTAATTGTGCAGACGTTCAAAGATGTAAAAGTACCTTTGAAAGGCTCTGTACAAGCTCATGCGATAACCAGCACAATATACTAAAAGAAATGGCGAGCACTGGATTTCGAATGTTATACTATTTATTATAGTACTTTATTTCAAAGCAAATTATTTATAAGGGCTTTACTGAGGCTGCTCTACTAAAATTATAGTTGGTTTTGAATTACAGCACACGCAAGATGTTTTTATGGAAGGCTGCACAAATTTTATCGAATTTTACAATTATTTTATGCATGTCTACTTTTAACAGGCGTACACGTGTCGTGAATTCAGGCACGTGGTTTTGATTTCCCTGTGTCCTGATTGCCTTTCGTCCTAGATTCAAGCCACCGACTGGTAGTCTAATTGTTCCGTCTATAGGCCTATTGCTGCGGAGGTTTGTTGGGCTAATCCCGCCTGAGCGGCAGACCGATTGGCTGGCTAGGGAACCATGTTGTTACAAGTGACATGTGCGATCCTCACAGCGGTGTTGCTCGGTCTTCAGGTCTTCTGAACCCTTGCGCTGGGTCCATGGGTATAATGTTACCGACGTTTAGTGCACAGTACCCTCCTCCGATACGACGGTGCCCAGTATAAAGACACTGACACAGTGACCACATCTACAATTCAAAGTCATTAACAGTTTTTTCTCATCGCTAACCTCATATTATTTGCAGCTCGTCACATTCTTCACCTCAGTTTCTGTTGGCTGTTGATGAAGCAACGCTATGATATTGGTCAGTTATTTTTGGTTTCTTTTAATGTCATGATGGAACGTACGAAAATAAAGTCCGCATGCGGAGGTTTTTGACAATCTTTCATCAATCATATTGGGCCCATCAATCACTTGTAATTTTTACTTCATGCAGACAGGCAGGTAACAGCACGATAGATAGAGCGCTGCAGACATTTTGTTACTGCTTTTTCCGAGTGAGTCCGCTCTATTCCGCGTATTAAGTGCATAGTCTGTGTGTGTGTAAGAAGGGAGGAAATGTACGTATATACGTAACATTGAGGCTCATTCACGTAACCGTTTTTACCGTTGTGAAGCAATAAGAATTACATATTCTTAGCGTGTGTCTGTAGCCTTAGTTATCTGGCATGGAAAGTGCATAGGCCGTATTATGTTGTCGTCTGTGGCCTGTCTGGCTTTACCATATTTTCCACATTATCTCGCAAATGGCATAATTTAAAAAAAAAAGTTATTCATCGAAAAATGTGTGTTTTGATTTTCTCTACAACTTTTGTCTGAAACATTTCTCATCCGCGAAGAATTCGCTGAGATATTATGATAAATGTGCGTATGTGCTTCGTGTAAAGTACTCGTTCTTATCAGGTTTTAATGGAACTTGAATTTTCTCTACAGATTTTGCGACAAATAATCAGATGTGAAATTTAATGAAAATCCGTCCAGTGGGAGCCGAGATGTTGCATGTGGACGGACGGATGGACAGACATGACGAAGGTAATAATCGCTTTTCGCAATTTAGCGACCGGATCTAAAAATGAGATTCGCTGGTTTTTTGGTTTCTACCTGTTTACATTAAGCGTTCTTAAGATGATACAGCGCCTGTTACTGACTCACTAGTGTCAAAGAATGAGTCTATAAACAGTCGTTGCTAGTTCATGTATTTCCCGCAAGAGAGCGTATTGTATTTTCGCGTTTACTTTGTGTAAAGTGTTTGCTGCTGGATAGTCCGTATTACGTGCCTTCTGACCCTAGTGACCATCTGCACAGACCGGTCCCCCTGGGATCTGTGGAGAACAAAGCGCGCTGGGACTGCTTTTCTGCGTGTACTTGCGTGTTCCCTTTTACTGTCATTCCACCGATATGCCAGTCACCTGCATTTATCTCTCACCAACGCTATAGGATCTTAACATTTTATAGCGTGGTAAAATGACGCAATTAAAAATAAAAATACATATTTTCAAGACTATATCTTCCTCATGGAAGTGGCTAGCGTCTGGAAAATGTGATAGGCTAGATAAATGCAGAGTAAGATTGTCAACTACAACTGTTTCTTTACCGTGTTTACCCTGTGATTGCGATATGTTTCGGCTTTAATTATAAGCCATCGTGAAGCACAGATACAAACATGTCAGAGAATAACACTTACAACACATTATTAATAAACCGATTTAGCTGCCGACCTTGCAATATTTGCTGATTCTTTTATTGTTTAAAAGCCGAAATTCTACGAGTTCAAACTCCATGTATTGAATTACATTAAAATGTTCCTGCTTTGCTTCTATTATACATTTGGCTGAAGTTACCTCTTTACGTGTGCAAATAATACGAAGCGATGCGGGGCCTTCGAAGGACGATAATCACAAATATGTATACTGATGTTCCTAACATGCACATAATTAAAGTCATAGAAGGACTTCAAGGATTTTGAAATGAGAAAACAAAATGCCTGACTAAATTTTTTCCAGTTTATTAGAGCAAAATTATTTTATTATAACATAAGTTATGTACGCACAGGGACCCGTATCAATGGGGCCTTTATTCTACATCTTGTTTCCGGAATTTTCTTGCAGTGTATTTAATTTAAGACTGTGTTACCTTTATTAGTGCAGTATCGTATCCTAAGCTATTCGAGACGTATCGATGGCATACTCATCGTCCTTAATCGTGGTTTTTTTAATATAAAGAAAAGCCGATCCCAGTGGTCGCGCGGTCTAAAGCGTAGGTCTGCGGCCGAGCGCTTGCTGGGATTGTGGGTTCGAATCCCGCCTGGGGCGTTGATGTTTGTCTTCTGAAGTGTTTGTGTTGTCAGATAGAGGTCTTTGCGACGGGCCGGTCCCTCGTCCAGAGGAGTCCTTCCGACTGTGCTGTGTGCTTGAGTGTGATCAAATGAAATCACAAAAACCCCTCGACACCTGCTGTGAACAAGTAGGCAGAAGAGGGAAGGTCTACTAAAACTAAAGGGAAAAAATGACAAGAATCTAAACACATTTGGCCCTAATGCAACCTCTGACGTCATCACAGAGAAAATAGCCATACCTTGACCGGTACCACAACTCATGATGCCTGTCATTGCTTCACCGACACGAATAAGTGAAAGTTGTCCGCTGTTATGCACGGGGTGGGTAAATCTTTTGTATGTTATTTACGTAAGTAAAAGGTGTCTTTACACTTCCCATTTGTCATTAATATTCCACATATTCTTCAGTTTACTAACGTCTATTCCTGCAGTTAACAAGCGCGGCCTAAGAACAGGAAACCAAAGAAGAATAAAGAATATAACACGCGTGTATAAGCTGTGATTATGATCCTCATCACCAACAAGTAGAATGTCTCTTCTTGTATTAATTAACATCCCCATTAATTAAACACACAAAAATGTTCAGCAGATGAATTCTGATCACAGGCTTATTATTATTTGTACATATGCAAAGAGGAAGAGCGACCAAATGTGTAATATACCTACTGAAACAACATTTATTTTAATGTGTTTCAATATATATAGATTTTTAACTTTGATAGTTTCGGCTTTTAATAAATAAAAACATTTTTCAACATTATAAGTTGAATGTCTCAGTCGGTGTAATAATAATGTGTTGCATGTAATTATTTTCTACCCACATATTTTTGTCTGTGCCTGCGGATGGCTTACAATTAAATCCGAAACATGTTTCCCATTGTAAATTAAGCATTGTCTAAGTACAATTGTGACTGGCCGTCTTTGTGTTCGTTTATCTATTTTACGCATCACAGTGATATGTCTCAACCAAAGAAAGTGACGGGCTTTTGCAGTGACCTTACGGGTTTTTAAGGAGAAGACATTTCTTGAAAATCTGAATTACTCCTATAGTGGTTGGACTGATACACTGTACCGACACTCTATATGCATTTTCCTTTGTGCGTTGGAAAAGCCTCCGTCCGAATTTCAAAACCCCATGCTTGTGAGTTCAGTTTTTATTGTAACAAGACACTAACGGATAGCGTGTGGACTCTTCTGAATCAGAGTGCATTATAATTCATCCCGTGGGCACTTCCAGCTGTGCTTGAGAGCCAGTATTGTGCGTCGTCCATATGTTACGTATTTCACTTCCACAGAAGTGCCATGAAACACGCAGATGTAAAATTGAGATGTACCAATGGCGACGGGGAAAAAACATGTAGATGTGAAGGATATTTGCCGCGCATGGGTAGAAAATAGATACTTTTGGTTGCGGTGCCTGAGTGGAAAATGTCACTTGGCAGGACAGATATGGAGGGAAAGATAATATTTAAAATGTTCTTAAAAATAATGAACGGTTAGAATGTGAACTGTACTGAACTGCTTCAGGGGACTTACCAGAGCGTAACGGGATTCTACAAAAGGCGGGAATTTCTTGAGTAGCTGAGTGATTATCAGGTGTTGAAAGTGCAGTGCTCGTCTGTTTGCATTCAGTGAACTAAGAAGACTCGGCATTTCACTGTGAGGCCAGCAACACATCAGTGATTTGGTTTACATTATCAGAAATATATACGCAAATACATTAAAAGCTACGCTGTGTCGCTACATTATTAATTAGCGAATTTAAAACGGCTGCGGTTAATTTCAAATCCCTGTACTAAAATATGAAGTGAAAACTGACGCATAGTTGTGGTAATTCACGTGATATTGTGACCTGACGTGTAGTTCTAAAAATTTGTGTTTTCCAGATCATGGAGTTTGTGTGACGATTACAACGGAGACGATGTGCTGAGGTCATTATGCAACTTGAGAACAAAATTTCGCGTTGAAATATTTTGCCTTCTTTCATGTTCTGGAGGTAGTCAATTTCAGTGTCAAGAGCAGGCAGAGTGCCCTGCATGTTTTGAGTAGCAACCGGGGTGTAGAATGTCCTGGATGTTTACATATCAGACGTGAGGTAGAGTGCCCTGGATGTTTAAATATCAGCTTGGAGGTAGGTTGTCCTGGATGTTTAAATATCAGCTTAGACGTAGGTTGTCCTGGATGTTTAAATATCAGCTTGGATGTAGGTTGTCCTGGATGTTTAAATATCAGCTTTGATGTAGGTTGTCCTGGATGTTTAAATATCAGCTTGGATGTAGGTTGTCCTGCATGTTTAAATATCAGCTTGGATGTAGATTGTCCCGGATGTTTAAATATTAGCCGGGAGGTAGTCTGTCCTGGCTGCCTTTCTAATTTTAAAACTCAAAATATGCCACAATCATTTTAAGCCATCCTTCAAATTCCGTCACTTATTGTGACCCCGTTGCGGAGTATTCTACCTGAGTACAGAGGACATTCTTCCGTATCGTATTTCAGAATGTTGTTCCTTCCGCTCAGACACGCTGCATTTGTACCAGAGTATTTTGTCAGTCCAAAGAAGTTTGAGAAACAGTCATTCTGCGCTCTGAGAAATGAACCGAATTTATTAATCATTGTTACAAACATATAGGCTTGTTGATGTAGTACACAAATAATTACGTCAGAGTTAGCACATGTGAGTGGTGGAACATAGACTGGTGGAAAGAACAGCTCTGTGACAGGTGAAGGCATAACTACTTAACACTGGGATCCTGCAGACACTGCGGGGCTCACCTTCTTCCGAAGCGGTTGTGCCACAGGAATTCAGTCTACGTTAAACCTAATAAATGCGAGTAATGTTTCGGACATTCCACATCGTTTGCGTTTATTAAAACACAACCTTTGAAACCCCTAGACTATAGACAATGCCCAGAATTTTCGTCAAGTTTGTTACAGACTGTTATCATCAGAATATTTCAAAATAGTTTTGGGTTAACACTTTAGGATTTAATACGAATCAAAAATTGGTTTGTGAAGAACCCGTTCTTATGGAATGTGGTGCCTTTTAGATTGGTATATGGATAGCAGCGTTTACGGGGGTTTGCTGCTCTTCTTGAGCTACCCTGAAGAAAGAAGATCAAGGAATCTGTGTCTTGTATGAGCCACGGAATAGGCGTCTCGTACTGTAGACTACACTAAAAACTGAGGGTTAGCTTCAGGTTTCTGTCGCTTTAACCCCAAGAAAATAACTTCCGACGAGATACTGGGTGGGCCTTGGAGACTGTCAGCAAGTTACGGCTAGGGGATGATACCTGGCCGAAGCAGAAGTCAGTTTCCTTCCTCGCATCCTGCAGCCAAGCAAAAGCAGAATGTCATCAGGGTGAAACCATTCGGGAAATGAAAGAGATTGAATGTTACTTCGCCTGCCTGGATTATTGGGTTATTTAAGCGTTTTTTATCTGCGGAGGTAACATGGCATCATGTGGGGTGGGGCGGTACGCTGTGGTTGTGCCCGCACCTGCACCCGACAAGTTGCTTCCATTTTTATATTTTATTTCGGTGCCTGATGGATTACAGAGGTACAGCATGTATTTCTTATCTATTGCGTAGGGTAAGGGAAATTGGACGTAAAAAGTGATATGCGTTACTTCCAGTAGTTTGTCATGTTCTTAAATGAACAATTTCATAGGCAATTCAAAGATTTAAGAAACTGTGAAGGACGAAACCTTGTTAGCCAGTTCAGAATCAGTATCGAACCTGTGTGTGCACCGTAAAGGGACAGAGTATACGTAAAGCTTCCCTCAATCTTAACCTCGTCCCTAGACTAAAGTGAGTGGCTAGATTCATGCTCCGACTGCCGATTGCCGAAGAAAGATTCCCCGGTACTCAGGCTCTGGACACAGGCATATATCTCCACAGGGACCCCGTCGGGGGGATAAGTAGAAGGGGCTCCTTTGCCGGGGCTTTGAGAGAAGGGTAAAAGAAGGCTCTGGAAATGGAGTATCTCTCACTATGGGGGCTGTGAAAGGGGAACATGGCGGAAGGGCTCCTATACTGAGAAGTACGGGAGACACGTATCAGAAGGCTCTGGAAACGGGGCATTTATGTTTATAGGAGTGTCATAATGGGAACCTAAAGGCATTTAGCAAGGGAGGTCTCGGCCAGTATGTTTATTGGGCCGGAACCGGTGCGTGACGTATTCTTCTGTTACGTATAGCTTTGCGGGCCTGTGGCCTTATGTTTGGCCACAGCACCCTAAGAAAACATCCGCATGTGAGGGACTTGTGATTAGATCACATGTAGGATTAGGAAAACTCCTCCAAGATTAATCCTGGCCTTTAGTAAGGCTGTAGGACTTGGATACGGTTCTTTCCTAGACAGAAACGTTTGGAGAATAAGGGGACAAAAAGGGCCTGTCATAAAAAGGCCTACATTCGTCGGGTCTTTAAGGGCTCGAACCCATTATATATTCTATCCTATTCCCCGGTACCCATTGAAGAGGAGGCTGTGTGGGTACAAAGGTACGTCTGACCACTTCGGAAAACAGAAAAACATCGTGCCCCTGCCGGGACTCGAAGCGAGACTTCCGTGTATTCTAGCCCGTGGCGTTGGCATCATATTGAAGCCGTCTCATAATGAACGTCGAGTGCTTGGATAATTTTTTGGTGCTTGTTGGGCTACGACTTGGGCACAGAAGCAATCAGTGCCATAGCAAGGAAGATTTGTTGCACCACTAAGCTATAAAACATTTATTTTTGGTATAATTTTATTTCATAGGGGGCCGCGGTGGCGCAGTTGGTTGAGGCACTGCGCTACAAACCGGCAGGTCGCGGGTTCGGTTCCCGATGGTGCCATAGGATTTTTTCATCGGCATAATCCTGTCGGTCGCACTATGGCCCTTGGGTAGACTCAGCCTCTAACAGAAATGAGTACCAGGAATATTTCCTGGGGGGTAAACGCGGCCGGTGCGTATGGCTGACAACCTTACCACCTTCAAGTGCCGATTGTCTAGAAATCTGGGAGCCTCAACCTCCTGGAACCCTAAGGGCCTGTCCAGGTCTGTAATGGGACTGCTTTACCTTTTTTTTTATAATTTTATTTCATACATTATATACCTTCAGTGTAAAGTACAAAACAAACAGAGGTTAAAACAGAATTTGTACGCAAAGTAAAAAGGAGAACAGAAACTGAGAATGTGACCATCCAGTGGTGCAGGGAAAGAGACGTCATTACATTAGTCTTCATGCAGCAGGGGATGTTTATGAGTGGGAATCGGATAGGGCTGTGGTGATAACCGTGAAACAGCTGTGGAAACACGTAGTTGTATTTGAGGATCGACGGACTAATTGAAGAAGAGTCTGGAGAAACATTCTGGATTGTGCATAGAAGTTGGTGGTTGAGTTTGTATGTTGAATACATAATAAAATTACGTGGATTCGTAGCATTATACTCTTTTGTGTGTGAAGTAGAACTGCCTGTCACTCTGTTGTTTCCAAAATGCTTAAACATAAGTGAAAATTTTTCTACACGTCACAGATTAACTTGTTTCTACTGTACAACTGATCCAATCTCGTATGTTTTAACTTCCCTTTCGCTATGCAAACAGGACCATAATTTTGCCTGTTTTTATTTGGGAGCGATATTTGATCTCCTCCATTAAGTGGAAAACATATATGGGAAATTCCAGAATGCGGTGCACAGGTAAGTAGTCGTTTTTGGGAAGGAGGCTGGGGAAACTTTTATAGCTTGGGGCTTCATGATTTGCAGTCATAGTCAAATGCTACGGGGGGGGGGTGGGAAGTGAAGTGGGTGGGGCCTGTGGTAAGTATCGGGGATAAGAGAAATGCTACCGAGTTTTGGTGGGGAAGTTTGAAAGTAAGAAGGAAATAAGAAGATCTAGGCATTGAGGGAAAGGCAGTATTAAAGTGAACTGCATTATGTCGGCTTAGGATACGGACAAGTGGCGGATTGTTGCAAACACAATAACGAACCTTCGACTTCCGAAAAATGCGGCGAATTTCCTAATTAGGCGATAATCTGTTAGCTCAACTGCACGGCGACCGGTGTGTTCACAGCCACAGGTAGGAAGCTTGCACTCAGTATCTGGTGCGTGCAGTCAGATGGACAAATGAGCGTTCTGTGATCACATGCATGGCTCTCGTAGCTTCGAGAACGGAATACGTAGCAACCGTACCTTTCCGCCTTGCCGTACAGCTGTATAAACTACTGTGTTTCATCCGTGCAGCTAAATATTGGCACAGCTGAATTTTCCATTGCTTGCGCAGTCGATTTTCACGTATTCCGCCTTTATTGGACTACAGCCTGAATGGATCATATTGAGCATACTTGTATATGGCATGGAAAGGCAGAAGGATTCAACACTAAGGAAGTGGCAATGTTGTACAAAGGAAGAGAACAGCCGGGGCTTTGTATGCAGAGTGATTCAGGAAGAAAGGTCAAGATTTTGGTAGGTGATAGTATCGGGTCGTTTTGAGAGGAAAATTCATATGAACATGTGCGTAATTGTGAATGATTACCGAGATACTGCTGTTTGAATCTACATATACAAAAGCATTGTGAATGGAAGTAGAGGAAGAGAAATTACTTACTGTTAATTTTATTTTAATTTAATGTTTAAATGGCAAATTTGTTACAGAGAAATGAAAATTATGCTGGTTGATGGATTGGCCGTGGTGGTCCCACTCATTTTCCACCAACGTCTCCAGAAATAACTCCGTTAGGTTTTTTGTTTGTGGGAATGGATGAAGACCGAAGTTTACAAAAGAAAGGTAGATACACGAGACGGATTATTCCCTTGCATTTTGGATGCTGCTGCCCGCATAAAGAAACGTGAAGATCAACTCAGAAGAACAACACGCGACTTTCGCACGCCAGTTGCGGAGTGCACTGAGGTTGACGGTGGGGTTTTCGAACATTTATTGTGAACTGTAACAAATTTGTCATTTCTCTTTAATCATTTTGTCATTTACACTTTAAGCTGAATTACAGTTAAAATTAACAGTAAGTGATTTACCTTTATGACCATTCACAATTCTTTTGAATTTTTGGGTTCAAACAGCTCTGTCTCGGGAACCATTCAAAATTAGACACATGTTCAAATGATCTTTTCTTTCTGAGAGTAACCAGTACCGTTACCTCCCGAAATACTGACCTTTGTTCCCGAATCATCCAATGTGTGCTAACCGTATTACTTACATGGAGACAGCAAGGGCACTGAAAGAGTCAGTAACGACAGCCGTTTATGGGCTGAGATTTGAACCCGTGTCCTTCCACATAAGAGGGAGGCATTTATGTTACCCAATCGGCCGCGAATCGGCGTTGAGACTTATTGTCTTTGTATCAATTTGGAGTCACCTTTGGGGAGATCCAACTGACAGCTCAGTTATCAGAGCCGACAACCAGCAGTTCCTCTGTCGGGGAGTGCAGCAAGGCTGAACATCAAACGGACAGAAAACACTACACTGCAGATTGCATTTTCGCTTGATGTTGAAGTGCATTTTGTTACCTGCCTTAGTTCATGTCCCCCCGATACATGCCATCGTCTGTTATAGCCGTTGTGAATGGCGAATATTTCAGAGTGACTGGCCGGTCTAGTTTATACTGTATAACCCGATTCGAAAGACATTGTGCAGTGCGCAAGAAGAAGCCACCAGCGTGGGACACACACGTTAAGTAGAGTGAATAATACAGCAGGCCGTCATATAGAGTTTGGTCGCAATCTGCTGGCACTGCGCAAACGACCGATTTTAGTCTCTCCACTTGGTATCGTCCGCAGGCGGTACTAGAGGGGTGTCAGTTTAGATAGTTACAAGACTTTATAGAGTGGAGATCGTTCCGTGCTGCCAGCTATTAGCCGAACAAAAACATTACCCTTCTTAGAATACTAGTACTGTCCCCGGCAGATATGAAATATTAATTTTTAAAAATAGTATATGCGTGATTTACCACACACGTGCTATTCACTACGCATCGAATCAATCACAAATATTTTATCTATATTTTAATATTTAAAGTATATTTTAAACCACATATTTTTAAAATTTAATACTTTACATTTATGCTTCGGTTCAATTAACGTCTGTAGTATTTCGATGTATGTATGCTTTGTAATGCACCTCCCTGGAGATGGCCACTTTAGTGGCCGAAACATGTAGGAGGTGTACAGTGTGTATAACCTTTTAAAGCCTAGCGGTAACTTTACGTACGACCAGGTTTAACATTAAAAAATTCTACGTGGTGCCCACATTGCGTTTATGTGTTTTGTACGTATCTCAGAAGAAACAGCAACTTTTGCCTTATAAAACATTAAGAGATTGGTCTTTATAACCGAAGTGGAGAGTGTTTACAGCGCGGTACGCACTGAGTCCTTATATAAAACAGATACACTTCGTCTTTAAAGGGATAATACACTTTCATACACTTATGTGCTTTTGTTTGTTTCGATATCATACCTTATTGTCGGCTACTTATTTCTTACTTGAAGTTAACTTCACTGTTTAACTATCAGTATCTCGAATGTCTATATAAAAGGGCACATGGGAAAATTTGTTGGATGATAAAGTACATTTTTGGTAGAGCAGGTCATCGACCGTGAACTCTGGATAGTCATCTCTCTGCCCCCACTCGCCCGCTGGTCTATATCGTGAAGTATGATGTGGACTGCCGGGTGAGGGAGGGCGCACTCTCAGCCACGCCTGCCCAGCGCAGACGTGTCGATGAATGACCTATATAGCAGACAGCTTAGGGAGCGTGTCGACAATAATGACGGCCTGCAGTCACTCCCGTGTTAATGACAGCTGGTATTGACTACTCGGCAGAACATATGAGTGAGGCACGGCACCCACAAATACAACAGTAAGACCTTGAAAGCAGGGACAGAAAGCTACACCTACAGGCAGTTCGGAAGTCTACGTTGTTCGTCACCGCGGGAGCAAAATCCAGACTTTGTATTTCAGCATCTGTAAATGAATAAATAATTGATATAGTAAGTTTCTTATTTTTGCAATTCTTTTCTGTGTTTTACCCCTCTTTTCTGGCGTTAAAAGACTTCCTTTTTATCTCAGCCTTCGATTAAAATGAACCGAATGAATATGTTTTTATGTTCGGATCATGTAGTCACACCCGAACACCTCCCTATGTATTTGTCCCGTGTTTGAAGGTTTCTTGCAGTCGGTATCACCGTTCTCGCTGACGTACTTCCGGCCTGTGGCCTGCGGAGCGGGACGGTGCAGTCAGTGTGGTGACTAGCCTACGGGTTGGATGTCATCGGGTTCGATTCCCGCCAGGATTAAATATTTGTCTCGTCTCTAAAACAACCAGACCGGCTTTGGGTTCCACCCAGCGTCCTAACGGGAGTTTTTCTTCAGGGAAGGGCTGGATAGGCGTGAAGTTTAGCTCTCTTTCATCTGGTGTGAAGTTTGAGAAAGGGTGGATCTGTACACGCACCCCCCCCCCCCCATAACTATAGGAAACTTTACTTTTATTTCCTTCTTCTAAACCTTTGTCAATATAAAGGCATATCTCCCTTTGCGTAAAATTACAGCATTTTCATTCACTGTACGAGTAATTAAGCATTTAGTGTTGAGTGTCTGTGACAAAGTTTTATCGCACTTCCTTATCAAAACAAAAACGTCACTTTCTTGAGAAGCAGAAGACTTCAGATATTTACAGTCTAGTAAGTGCTGTTGCGTGCTTCAACACTGACCAACTAAACGCTGGTTCCATTTGTTAAATAAGTGATCCTTCCGTGATTTATAGCCATAGAACACCGTAACGTAGTCTGTCTTACGACAGGTCCATAGGCTCTTCCCAAGCGAGTTCTCCACAGCGTGCGATCTAGTGCTTCCTCTTTCCGTTTCCAGTAACTTCCCTTTTCCTTAGGTCATCCTATAGCTGTTTACGTCTTCTTCCTCGTCTTCCCGTCACGTCTATCCTTCCCTCTATCTTTCCTTCAATAACGTGTTTTGAAAAGCAGTTCCTAAGCAAGACATGGTCAATCCAGTTAGCTTTCCTTCTTTTTATTGTTTAAAGAATATTTACTTCCTCCTTGATTCTTCATTCTACTTCTTCATTTGTCATACGATTGGTCAAACTGATCTTCTCCACCCTTCCCAGCACCACGTTTGAAGATTTTGAAGCTTACTTCTGATCTGCGAAGTGTGGCCAAGAAGTTCCGACACTGGTTCTGGAACCCTGCTGGTGGGAGGAACTGTGTCGCGCCTCTTTGCTGAACTGTGGCCTTGGGTGTCCTCTTTCCACAGTACAAAGGACTGCCCGATATCATTAGGCAATGCCTCTCCAGCTGTGGTCAAACGAACACATCTAACTGTGCCTTGTAGCGTTTCGGGCCGCGCTCAAAATGTCGGGACGGAAGGAACAGCTTTTGTACAGCAAGTTTTGCGTTGAAATTGGGAAAAACTTTGAGAAGACTTTTGAAATGTTCAAAACTGCTGTTGATGATGAGTGCTTGAGTCGTGCTCTCACCTTTGAATGGATTCAGAGGTTTAAAGAAGGTCGAACCTCGGCCTATGAAGATCCGCAATTCGGGCGACCGTCAGTTAACCAGAAGTGGCGATCTATGAAAAGTGTGCATATAGGTGATCAACAGTGCGTGAAATATATACTTCTGTGCACGCACAATATTAAATAATATGCTTCATATACGTCAATGTACAGAGTACACGCTACATGACCCTGCGTAAGTACAGCTAACTGCTGGACAGCTACCGACCTGCTCTCCTTTACAAGCCTTTTCATAGCGCCATAATTTGAATGCCCCGCATTATACATTTACGTTAAATTTTAAACTGCAGCACATCATGGTAGGACGTCCAGGTGTGTATTTGTCTTAAAGAAAGAAATAAAATACAGCATTTGTTCTTTTTCAGTCTGTATTCCCTCGCAATGCGGCGCGGTGTGCTACCACCTATGGAGCACTCGGTGAACTAGGAGCCTGAGTAACCACTGCGGCCTTGTTATGCGCTCCGAAACCAGCAGAATGAAAATCAGAATCGATACCCAATCGCATAGAAAGTCCCTCTGGCATCCGATTTTCTTCGAATCATGCATTTCAATCAGCGAGATTACGTTTATGTTGAATAAGTACATACGTAGTACATTCATACATGCATACATACATACATACATACATACATACATACATACATACATACATGCACACATACATACATACATACATACATACATACATACATACATACATACATACATACATACATACATAAATTACGTAAGTGCACACACACACACACACACTACAATCAGGGCCGAAATAGCCAGCTATCCAGCCAGCAAGCTGTCCGGGGCGCCAACCTATAAGGGGCGATATGACGTCACTGGAATAATCGGAATATGGTGCTAGCAAATTCACGTTTCCATAAGCGAATGAATGTAACCGAAAATTAACCGCAACATGTGCTTGTACTCTCAAAAAGTTTCGCCAACACTGTCACAGGCGGAAAGTTTTAAAGAATATCGGATTCAAGGGGCGCCCATATGTCTCGGGCTGGCCGTGCTTACAAGAGTTGGACACAGAGACCCATCACGTGTCTGTGGCGGCATATTCAGTGTGTCTAGTTTGGCTGACGTTTATGATTATCGTGTTACTGGACCCCGTCCTCGTGACGTCAGGAGCATCGACTGGAGAGAAGGCGTGACTGTTGCTATGTTTAGCGGTTACTTTACGTACCACCAGCTTAACATTCAACGATTCTATATGGCGCTCACGTTGCATTAACGCGTTTTGTACGGATGTCAGAACAAACAGACACGCTTCGTCTTTAAACGGTTAATGCACTGCTTGGTAGGTCTCTCAGGGGCTGAAGGCAATAAGGTGGACACGTGTCTGCTCAGCATTCAAACAGATTAGTGTACAACGTGTTACCTCTAAGCTAACTTCTCTGACAATCCTGCTTGTCGTGTTTCAAAGTTGAGGCACGTAACAAATATACGGAGAAAAAATTACAATCATTCCATCTGTCATTCTGTCTGTCTCACAGCTCCAGAACAGTTACACGTATTTCCGTAAAATTTGACACAAGAAATTCTGCAAATGTACATCCACACATTATAGTTTTGTTTAAAATCGGACAACAATAATGAGCACTTTTCGCGAACACCTACATGCTTTTTTTTGCGCGCGTGTTGAGGGCAACAAGAAATGTTTATCACAGGGAAGGATCGTTCAGACCAAAGACTAAGCAAGAAACGAAACACATTACTGTGTGCGAGATGGCTAAAGAAGAATATTGAGCTGTGGGTAGGCTAGATGCCGTGACTTGTGTGTTAAAAGTATCAGCACCTCTTGTTTCTTACTGTCGATAAAAACAGCACAACTCTTCCCCAGAACTGAACTTACACGCTGACATCATAGGCATGTTTATGTAAATAAAATGTAATTACACTGTATATAGGAATATAAATACAGCTGACCCCGGTTATAAGGACATCACTTTATGCGACACCTCGTCTATAGCGTCAGATACTGTGTCGTATAAATTAATTCCTCATTGTTAACCATAACATTATACTCATCTATTAGAACACACGTTTATAACAACACAAAGTATTCGGTCCCCATCAGCTCGTTATAACCGAATTCGACTGTAGTTTTGAAGGTATCTGAGTCAGTATTTGAAACATTTTTTTTTATCGCATTGAATGGACCTGTCTAAATCTGAATGTTAATATGTTTATACCTGGTTTAGCCTAAAATTTGTAGGCTTATACTTTATACTTGCAAAATATAGTTTCATAGTATATAGCAATAGGCTGTACATATTTCATATTGCTCTGCAAGGACATTTGGTCGCACACACCCTTTACAAGAGAATAAGAAGAATTGCGTTTCGGAAATTTGATTTATTAAATTTAGGCTGATTGACAAACACATAACTCAAGCTGCAGAATGCCAGAATTATTGTCTTTAACCGTAGTAACCTTTATGAATTTTGAGCAACGTGTATACATTTAGAAATTTTACGCAACATAGTTACTGGATTCAAAGTTCTGAGTATTTTCTCAATGAATACGACGTGATCTACAGCAGACTGTACGAGGGGCTCAACTCACTTGCAGGAATTTCATTATTCGTAGGCTGAACACCAAGCAACTGCTGGCTCAACATAGTACACTCCTGTGTTATACATCGCTGCCCTCTCGTTTGCAGCTTCCGGATGGCTTCACGGAATCATCCTTTAGTGGTGTTGTGATGTCACTAGTGGAGAGCCGCCTGTGCAGTTGCCTTGCCACTGTTGAAGTTCCGTACCCAGTTGAACACAGTGCTGCGTGCATGTGCTTCCTCTCCACAAACTGCAGATAGCCGACGTTGAACATCTGACGGTTTAACGCCTTCTTTCCGCAGGAACCACGCGGTCTGTCTCTGCCCATGATAATCGCCTTCCATTTTGCGATTCTTGTCAACGCGCTCCGAACATTCGACTTGGTAATGACGCAGCAGTTTTTTACAGGCTTGCACGACCAGGGCCATCTGGTGACGGAATGCTGTACTAAGACTACACTACCCACTGATAATTATAATTGGATGGTGTTGTCTTAGACCACGCGAATGGTCTTACAGTTTGTTACTTGTTAAAAAAGCAGCCCCTGTCCAAATCATTTCCGCACACGATTCCTAGTGTAAAAGATTAAATACAATGCTAATGAGACTAAAATTACTTTAAAATACTTGTAATTAACAGGTGAAAGTCTGCATAGGTTTTCTCATCTTATAGGTTACTTTAAGTTTCTGCTTTAAATCCCGTACGTTTTGCAGGCAGTATCCTATAAAAAGGCTTTACAATTTATAACGTCGCAAGTCCGTAGACTTAATTACAATTACATGCGTTTCACCAAGGGGCGACGAACCTCCGGTTTCATTAAAGCGGTTTCATGTACGAGCTGTCGATATATTGATATATCGACTATTCAATTAGTCAGAAAATCCCAGCACATTTCATCCTCTTCACATGGACTTACTAACCTTCGTACCGCGAAATAGGAAGCCAGTGTTATGACATCACAAGTCAAAGTCCGTTACGACTGATGGTCAATCCGTGGGTCTGTTTTGGTGTCGGGCCCCACCTGGGGCTCAGGACCGCACAGAACGCTACGGACTTTCCGTCTTGCATCGCCACCTGTGAGGAAAGCTGGGCCTGTGTGTCAACATAGGGCATTGTGTCGCTCGTACGTACTCTGGTATATACCTACGTCTACTCTCACAATATGCAGGCCTAAGCTTTTTCCGTACCTAACATGACAGGCAATGTAAGTATAAATGTAAGATTGAGGCGCTTTGGCGTAAACATTGTTGCCGTGGAAAAGCAATTATGGGTGTGTGTGTGTGTCTATACCCTTAATTATCCAGCATGCAAAGCGCATGCACATCTCTGGCCATTCTGTCTCTACCACATTTTTTCACATTATCTGATAAAAGCGCGATTTTCGAAAAAGAAAAGGTTATTGAAAGTAAAATATATATTTTGATTTTCTCTACAACTTTTGTCTGAAACATTTCTCATTCTAAGAACTGAGCGAGATACCATCTTAAATATAAAGTATTCGTTATTTTTGTCAGATTTTAATGAAACTTGAACTTTTCGACAGATTTTCGGGAAATTTTCAACGATCAAATTCAGTGACAGTTTGTCCCTTGGGATCCGAGTTGTTCCATGCAGACGTTCGGACAGACGTGACCTAACTGCGGGTCACTTTTCGCAATTTTGCGAACGCGCGTAAAAGCAGCGAAAAATATGCAGTGTATACATGGCCTCTGTCAGTCGCTGACTTACACAACAGATCGTGCCTTGTATTTTTGTCTTAGCCACTTAAGCGGTCGTATGCTTCACCGGTGTCACATACCCGTATAGACGTCTTATATTTCATGTGTTGGTCTTCGTCTTGTCCAGTGTTGCGAGTGCTTCTAGTCACAAGATTTAATGTGATGTTATGACTTTCTGCTGGCTGCTTGCATCACACTTGACCGGAATTTTGAATGACTTACATCTTAACTCTTATTTTTTTTTTTGAGATTAATGTTCTTGAGCAGAAAGACCTGGGGCTGTCGTCCGGCTTCCTGTGTACATGGCCCTCTGGTAACAGTGGCCTGTGTGGTATTACAAGTATCTAATGTAAATTTCCTGGTGTTTTGGAGGCTTCACCTACCTACATATGTGGCTGGTGTTTTGTAAGCATCAACTAGGTATTGTGTGCCTGGCGTTTTTGTAGGCATCACCTACGCACCTATGTGCATGGTGTTTTCGAGGCGTCACCTACGTACATACGTGCCGTTGTTTTGGAGGCGTCACCTACGTACATATGTGTCTGGTGTTTTGCAAGCATCAACTACGTATTTATGTCTGGTGTTTTGGAGGCATCACCTGCGTACGTATGTGCCTGGAGTTTTGTAGGCATCATCTACGTACATTTTATACAAAGTTCGGAAAAGGACGAAACCTTTCGGCACTCGTGTCATATTGAATGGGAACCACAAAGGCTTCGTTTGAAGAAAAGCGCTGAAAAGCTTCGTTGCACTAACTGGAAATTTTACTTTCGATACTTGATACAAAATTTACCGATCTGTGGCGGCAAGGTATAAGACTTGGGTCTGCGACCCTTCATTTGCTGGGATTGCGGGTTCGAATTGCGCCGGGGACATGGATGGCTGTCTCTTGTAAGTACTATGTGTTTTCAGTTAGAGGTCTCTGCTTCGGGCTGATCACTCGTCCAGAGGAGTCCTACCGAATGTGGTGTGCCTGAGTGTGATCGTGAAGCGTTGATAATGAGGAGGCCCTGGCCCACTCGGGGCTGTTGTGCCATTGGAAGAAGAAGAAGAAGAAGAAGAAGAAGAAGAAGAAGAAGAAGAAGAAGAAGAAGAAGAAGAAGAAGAAGAAGAAGAAGAAGAAGAAGAAGACTCTGATACAAAAACCTAGGGTGCCTTTTCGTTTCGAAGTTTCTCTCGATACCCATGAATACCGAAGCTGGATATATTATTGTTGCAATAAAAGGTCACGCACTTTGGGAGTTTTCTGCACTAAAACATCGCGAAGTGACGTGCATGGAAACCGAGCTGACTTGCACTGATCAAGTTCCTTTCCTCTGTGTGCTTTTGGACTGTTATTAGAAAAGATTTCTCGAACAGTTCGACAGTAGTGGACAAGAGGTTCACCGGACCTGCATTTTTAGGAAATTTAAAGCCTCCGCCGGGTTTGGGTATGGTTATTTATTTTGCTGTCTTCCAAGGCAATGGAATATGAACAGCCGAAGTCGGTGATTAAATAAATGTTTTAAATGTTCCATATATCCTCTGAGTGATGCCTGACTAATTCGCTTGATATGCGATGTTTCCCCTAAACTACGCGTCATGTAAATCACATGTAGAAATAAGACAAATTAATGCCATCTCCTATCGATAAGTATCGATTATTATCGATTAGTATTGCTATTGATTTCTATATACAGCAACCACGGTAATGCTATTAACCAAAGCAGAAAATGTACATATGTCTTGACGTAAAGTGCCTGTTATTTTTGTCTGATTTTAACGGAACTTGAATTTTATAGACAGCTTTTAGTGAAATCCTACTAATGCAAAGTTTAATGAAAGTCCGTCCAATAATAGTTAAATAAATCATGTTTCAGTAGAGCAAGAGAAGCTATAGAGAAGAAATAGATACTTTATCTCGTCTTCAAATGCGTATTTTCTGTGTGCCTAATATTGCTAATAGAAATTACGAATTCATGACTATAAAATTCGGTTTGTCATGTAGCGCAAAAACAAAAATACGAAAACTTCGTAAAATAATTAAGGAGAGAACCAACAGGCACAAAATAACCGTGCAGGTATAAGCCTGAGGGAGGACAATTGAATTTTACACACGTCGTGTACTGAATTCAAGTGGCTGAGGTGCGGTCTATCGGCGAAGTCACGTAGTTCCAGTAAACACATTTGCGCTGTGCCTGTGTTTATCACCTGTCGTTGGTTTAGCTCTGTTCGTAGTGCAGTAGTTTAGAGACAGGCCGTGTGGCCTTTAGTTAAGTAGAAGTGACCCTAACACGTACAATACCCACGGCCCTACTGTGGCACAGTGACAGGTATTCAGAAACTGTCGCCACATTTACCGCTTTCTGCAATTTTAACGTAATATAATGCTGATTTAGGCTACAGTGAGATGACGCGATTTAAGGACAAGTGGTCACCGTCTTTTTGTTGAGGTTAGTCTCGTCTGGTGACGGACTACTTTCGTCCTCGTAGACCCTTTCGGATGTTTTTAATGCAGTGTCCCGTGCCTCCACATAAAAGGAGGACAAATTTTACGTGAAATAGGAAAGTGTTTGCCGACATATTCGTGACGCTAACTAGTGTTATGTTAACGTGTAAGCGAGTCTAACATTTTGAGAAAATATAAATGGGCAGGCGATAAAGCTGTTAATTTTGTTTCAAAATTCTGTTGTTATTTTACGGGATCTAAAAACCTGTTCGTACTATTGTTCAAGTAGTAATTTGAAGTCCATCACACCGCATACGAAAACACAGACAAACACACTAGATATTGTCGGCTTCTTATATCGGAGTGCTGATTATGATTTTATAGTATTTCTGTGAGTTTAGTGGCAGTAACATTTTGTATTATATCTGTGAGTTTAGGGGCGCTAAGATTTTGTGGTATATCTGTGATGTTAGTGGCACTAAGATTTTGTGGTATATCTGTGAGTTTAGGGGCGCTAAGATTTTGTGGTATATCTGTGGTGTTAGTGGCACTAAGATTTTGTATTATATCTGTGAGTTTAGGGGCGCTAAGATTTTGTGGTATATCTGTGATGTTAGTGACACTAAGATTTTGTGGTATATCTGTGAGTGTAGGGGTGCTAAGATCTTTTAATATATTTGTAAGTTTATTGCCACTAAGATTTTGTATTATATCTGTGAGTTTAGGGGCGCTAAGATTTTGTGGTATATCTGTGATGTTAGTGGCACTAAGATTTTGTGGTATATCTGTGAGTTTAGGGGTGCTAAGATCTTTTAATATATTTGTAAGTTTATTGCCACTAAGATTTTGTGGTATATCTGTGAGTTTAGGGGTGCTAAGATCTTTTAATATATTTTTAAGTTTATTGGCACTAAGATTTTGTGGTGTATCTGTGAGTTTATGGGTGCTAAGAACTTTTAATATATTTGTAAGTTTATTGGCACTAAGATTTTGTGGTGTATCTGTGAGTTTATGGGTGCTAAGAACTTTTAACATATTTGTAAGTTTATTGGCACTAAGATTTTGTGGTATATCTGTGAATTCTGGGGCACTAAGGTACGAAATATAGACATTCCTGTCACCTTAAAAGAGAAAAATTTTCATACATATATTTTGTCCAAAACAAATTCTTTAAAACTTGTCACATGTAGACGCTATGTGTCGCAGGCAACATTTTATTTCTTTACTACACTGCAATATTCAACTATTTGGGTAACATGATAACAAATGATGCAAGATGCACGCGTGAAATTAAATCCGGGATTGCCGTAGCAAAAGCAACATTCCGTAACAAGACTCTTGCCACTAACAAATTTAAGGAATAATCTAGTATAAGTGCTACCTTTGTAGCATAGCTCTGCATGGTGCTGAAACTTGGACACTTCGGAAAGTAAATCAGAAATACGTAGAACGTTTTGCAATTTAGTTTTCGAAAAGGATGGAAACGATCAGTTGGACCGATCGTGTGAGAAATGAAAAAGTGTTATATGGAGTCAGTGAGGACGTTAATATCATACATAAAATAAAGGGAAGAAATGCTGAATCTATTGGTCACAACCTGCTTAGCAGCCGCCTTCTCAAACACGTCATTGAGGGAAGGATAGAAGTGAAGGGAAGACGAGGAAGAAGACATAAGCAGTTACTGCATGACCTTAAGGAAAGGATAAGATATTGTAAATTGAAGGAGGAAGCACTGGATCGCTCTGTCTGGAGAACTCGCTTTGTAACGGACGTTGGAGCTGTTGTAATGAACGAATGCACTCCAACCCTTTTGAAGTAGGCCTAACATACTTCTAGTTCCTGTTGCCCTGTGTGCAAGTGCATCGCTGCTTTGCAAGATGTGCGAGAAATAATACCATATGTGCAGGAATACCGTTCGATAAAGGAAAAAGTCGAAGAAGAGGAAGGCTTTGTGTTCGCTTGTTTTTCCAGTGCGATCTTAAGACTCAACAGGAATTTCAAACATTTAAAGCCCAGCTGTTACTTTATGTACCATCAGGTTTAAAATTAATGAATTGTACGTTTTCCACACAGAATGGGCTTGGTTGTCTTTTATGGATCTCAGAATGAACTGCGATTTTACAAATTTAACTTATTTGTTATAACCCAGAAGGGACTTGTTTCCTGCGCGTTACTAACTGCATTTTGTTAATTATATTTCACGCTAATTTGCGTCTTCGGATGTTTAAATTGGCTGAAGCGGGCAGATTTTATGTACTTAAATACGTACGGATCACGATTTTGTAAGTGAATATTATGCTTAAAATTTACATAATCATTGGATTTGTAAAGCATTGGTTATATCCCGTACGCAGTTTACATCAGACCGTTTGACGTACTTGTTTCCATTCACTGATACCATCCATCATTTTCTATCTTTCATCTTCGCAACTCGTGTAGTGTTAACCCACAAACAACTGTGACTTCGTCATTTAGGGGGGCCATCTCGATTTCTGGGAACGAGCCAACCGCATGCTATGCATAAAAGCGGATTTTCTTTCGGTTTAACGCCAGACAGCATTCGACAGATAGCGAGACTAGTATCACTTTGTGTACAGGGCTTAAATGTAGGCCTCGGGATTGTAAATTACTGTAGCACGAGCGACCTGTCTGGTTAAGTCAGCAGAGACATGTGGAAATAGCAATAGCCATCATAAGCCTAAGAACAAGTACAGAGCACTCTGTGCTACAGACACAGATTTACCGTCCTGTTTGTACACGGGCGTGAATAGCTTCCCACTTGAAGTTCACTTTCGTTAGTAAAAACCATTTGTAAACTCAGTCATTAAAGGCATTTAAAAACAAGAATATTTTAATGAAATTTAACGTATATTAAATTCATTTAATGACCTTATTTTATCTGATAATTATCGTTTGTCATCGCCGTTACTTCACCACGTGTGTAGGCGATAGTTCGAGAGGATTACGTTAATACTTAATATAGAACATCACCGTTGGTGTGTATCAAGTGTACATTTTGTTACTTCGTCAGTCACACTCAGCAAGCTGCAATGTGCACGTTGTTACTTTGGCAGCTAGTTTCGGTTCAGTAAAGGGCCATCACCAGTCCATCAACAAAAAATTTAAAAGTAGAAACCCTGTGTTTTATATGAAAGAAATCTTCTTCCTACATCGTGAATACATTGTACATGTATGTAAAACCAGTAGGTATATTTTACATATATGGCCTAAGCAATATGTTAAAAATTGAAGTGAATGTTAAAAATGCCAGTGTTGTTATAAACAATAAAAAGACTTTTAGAAATGATTTTAAAAAGTAATTTAAAAAAGTGAGATAAAGAGTCAACCGTGAAGGTTTACTAATACATATAAAGGCTACAAGAATAAAATATAAACATGATGCCGGTAGCATGTGTATGTTTTAGTTTAAAGAAACTAACGAAACATGTATGATACAGGTTGTTGTGTGTGACTGATGAACTACTAAAATATACGCGTTAATACGATGAATGACCGGACACCAAGTATCAAACTACAGTTACCATTTAAAATGATGACCCTGTACCAACCCCTACTCTGTGTCGTCAAGTCGCTTAGGTTCTGAATGGTGAACGTGCCGGACGAGCTGTGTGATCTCACAACGATTCGTCATAAAATAGAAATGCTTGTGTTAAAATGTTTTAACTGTGTTTGTTGTATTACAGAGGATATAGAATATCCTTTGGGTGTTTTAATGAGCAGTGGTTTTGGCGCCTGTCTTCCTTCCACCTAACAAGTGTGGGTGCCCTGGCTGAACCGTGTCTCGCGTTGCGTAGCAACCTGGCCCCCTACTTCGGGTTACCACACTAATTCAATCTGCAGTGCATATATACAGTTCACTGGTTAAGGTGCGTTGGGTTAGTGTCTTCCCTCTCTCACTGTGGGGTAACGAATACAGTATGACGTGATATAGGTGAACCCTGACCTCTCTCCCCTGTTCCCACACCTCATATCGTCATCGCCAGACGTCATATGCTGAACAGACGTGTGTACTCATACACTGGAACGCCTGCTACTTCATCAACACAAATACAGTACGTAACAGTCAAGTGTATGCTAGAAACGGCAGACGGTGACATGAAAATGCCGACTGTAACATGACAACACAGCTGCAAGTGCATGTTGTGTATTACTTGCGACAGGTGTTAACAGTGGCAAGACCAGGCAGGCTGCACGTGTGCTGCACTCTGTGTGGTGATAACTAATTCTGACGCCATGAAATTGAAAGCAGTGTTAGCATTATGCTGATTATACACACGTAATCCAATAATCAGTTGTTTCTTCTTCTCTATCGCAATGCCGCCATTTCGGCTTAATATAAATCAATTTATTTTTTAAGTTATTTACATTTTCGTTGCTACAAATTCTACGTTAGCTGGTCAAGAGCCTCTCTTGAGAAGCCAATAGTTTTTCAGACAAACAGGTAAATCCCCTCCTTTGATGGGACCTGAACGACCACAAGAGTCCGCCACATGTCCCTAACCCGATCCAAAGTAAGCCAATCCACGCCGTCGCATCCTATTGGTTATTATAAACCTGCATCAGTAAATGATCCATTTTAGTTCATACCGTTTAATCTATGGCCAAGTTGCTTAATCAATGGGAGAGAGTGAGACAAAGAATAACCTTAATGGATGAGGTTAGAAATGGGAATGGAGTTTCACCTTTTAAGAACGAAACAAAATCTGTTTTTTTTAAAGAACCTTTATGCACCGAGCAGTAAACACTTCCCGTCTCGCTTATAAAAACCAATCACTTAATGTTTCAGACGGCAAAAGTCGCTGCTTGTTCCGAGATGAATATAAAATACATAAACACACGCTGTGGGCAAAACGTAGAATTTTTTAATGTTAAACCTGGTTGTGCACACAGTGGCCGCTATTCTTTAAAAGGTTAAGTGAATTACTGAGTATATTAGTGACAGGACTGACTTCTTTATTACAAACTTAACAGACTGATACAGCAGTTTGAGTTACACTGTCTAAGGATAGTACTATATAATAACTGCAGAGTGCAATATTTTTCTCGTCAGTGACCCTGTGAAAGAGGAGTCCTGTGTCTGTCCCGCTGCGTCTTTTGTTACACACATCATCTCCCTTTGCCTTCAGTTTCCTCAAGTTTTATTTGTTTAGTAAATCCAAATTAAGTTGCATTTTGACGCAGGCCTTTGTGAAGCGCTAAGAGGCTGCCTAAGAGGGTTTGTACGTACAATTTCTGTGTAAAATATAATGGTAAAGTTGCACCTGTCAAAGACATGAAGATATGTAGAGAGAGTAGAGGTGCAGCTCCACTCATTCTTAATATCGGCGCTGGATCGAGGTCAGTTTTTAACGTCACGCCCCTGCTGGTTTATCCCCGAGGACACAAGCCCCTGTACCCACTGAATACGCGGCTGGGTGAGTCGCAGAGCCGGTCAGCACGAGTTGGAAGAAAATCTCTTTTCTTAGCTTGGAACCAAAATCCTGATCACTTGTTTTGGTCCAGTAAATTGTACACGTTTACGAATTTGTTCAGTCTTTACACACTGAAATTTCGTCAGAACTAAATAATTCTTATATTACTTCAACAGTTTTTTTATGGTGTGGGGTCATATGTACACTAGTGTACACCTGTCAAATGTTTGCCTGGTCCTTAAGATCGTGTTCCCGCGATTCCTGTACTTTGCCACTAGACGTGCTGAATGATGCTGACTGTCCGACACCCAAGTCACTTGTGTGATTTTAGTCTTCAGCCGCGATGTTGATGAGATCTGCGATTGGACTTCTTGACCCTTCAATATGGGACCGATAGGTTTTCCCGAAATATCGGTAAAAAGTTACCACTCGACGCTGCATAATATTGCAGAAGAGCGGAAATGTCAAGTCACTTGTGGGTTTGCCAAGTCGTGGGAAAGCAACAGCATAGCGATTCGTTCGATTTGTGTCCTATTTTGGCCTACAGACTGTTGGTGGTAAAGACACAAGTGGCGAACATTTGTATAAGTGCACTGTTCCATCTACGTGGCCAGTATCAACAAGTGACAAATATTTGTTAACCTTTATCCTGCTAACGTGGAATATATGGTGAGCTGCTAATAATGCCAGCACCACTAATGTGTAATATTTGGTGACCTACATTTGGCAACGCTGAAAGTAGCCTCTTTGTTTCTCTCTCTCTCTCTCTGCACAATGTCTCAACACGGAATCAATCGTGAAAGACGTCCTATGCCATATGTGTGCACACACAAGGGCCTAGTTGGTAGCCGAGTAAGTTCCAGGCCAGGGTCCAATGCCGAGTAAGTGTGCGCGCACAGATATGACATAGGACGTCTTTCACGATTGATTCAGTGTTGAGGCATTGTGCAGAGAGAGAGAGAGAGAGAGAGAGAGAGAGAGAGAGAGAGAGACAAAGAGGCTACTTTCAGCGTTGCCAAATGTAGGTCACCAAATATTACACATTAGTGGTGCTGGCATTATTAGCAGCTCACAATATATTCCACATTAGCAGGATAAAGGTTAAACATGCCAGTCGTTGGAACGTGAATTTGGCCTGACCCACTGCCTTGCCGAGAGGAGGCTCCAGCTCCTCTCGGCAAGGCGGATGTGCTTGATCTAACTGTAATATCAATTTTGCCTCTTCCGGTTTCAAGTCTTTTTCTTAGCGTTAGACGAAAACAGCTTACTTCCCCGCTGTTCTAAAGTAGTCTAGTTGTATAATGACTGGTACAATGCATACAAATAGGGGACAACATCTAGCTTTGAAATATTCGGACTGTTTTTCACAAAAAGTGTACTAATTGCTTTAAACGTATCATTTATTGACACACACACACACACACACACACACACACACAATGCAGGGACATGATGACGCCGTACGCCTCATTTTTCATTGACTATAAGGGAATATCACCCCGTAAGCCTCCTCCCGCATAACACTGCCGCCGGCTGCTTTCCTTTCGGCTGTTCCAGTTGGATGGAGTGATTGCTCGTTTCCTGGCAACGTTCAGAAATGTGATTAGCGCCGGTAACCACGGCTGCGGAAATAGAAACGACGGGACTGGGCCGCAACCTGGCGGGCGCGACTTGTACCACATAATGCGTGTTAGGTTTGTTAAAGAAATTTTGGTTGACTGCCTCTGAAGCGGGAGTAACTGAATTTAAAATGCTGCATCATTCATTACACCTCACTGCTGCGGTACACGTGAACCGTGACGTGATATTCGGAAGTGGACATCCTTTTGCGAGGTCAGTGACGTTTATAATGACAATTTTCGAAAAACATTCTGTCATATTTAATTTAAATTATGTTTATTTTATCACAACTAATATACGCTGTCCTTATGTGCTTCACATGTTCCGATTTTGAGGTTTTTACTACATAAGAAGAAAACGCCCTATGTGGAGTCCACGTTCATCCGTGTATCTATCATCTACTCACCCATCCATCCATCCATCCATCCATCCACCCCTCCGTCCATCCATCCATCCATCTCTGTGTAACATGTGTCAGCGATTTAAATGTTTGGCGGATTTTCATACAGTTCATTGTAGGAGTCACGAGTTTCGTGAAAATCAGCTTTGTGAAATCCACAGTTTATTTACGAGGGTAATAAATTCCTTTCCGAAATTTTCACATTTATTGTCCGGTTTGTCTGAAACCCTGTGTAAGAGATGTGCATATAATGCTGTCAAAATCTGAGTGATTTTTAGGGGTATAATTAAAATCACATCTACACTTTGAAAGCAAGGAGTGCCTTGGTGTGGGTTGCCTACTTAGCGTCCACACAAGGTCAAATACAAAACTTCCATGCATCTTTGAATCGTCGATGGGTCTGTGAACGCGCTAGTAAGTTTTTGGATTTCATGAATGTGAAGTAAGTGTGTTACAAACTGGAATCAACTCTGCGTCTGGGGAAAGATGCTGCTACCTGGAGTAATACCAGAATGGGAAATGTAGAAACTGTTTGTGTGAGACAGAAAGGAAGAGACCACTTGGGAGACCCATAAGTAAGGGGGGACATAATTTAAAGCGAAACTTTACGACATGGAATAAGCTATGGACTGGATTTAGAAGCCTATGGGTAAAGATAAGGACCAGTATGAAATTCGCGTCAACATAGTTATCACTTTGGATCCCCTAACACTGTCGAATTCATTGACTAGCTGAATTATTGCCAGTCGCTCAAGGTGAAGCCTGCTTCTTGGAGTTACATTGCCTAATATAATATGTTCTTTCTAAATTCGATTACGTAAGTTCATCACAAGAAGTAAGTCTGCAAAGAGCGCCCACCGATGCCTCATTGCAATGCTACATGAAGTGTCACTGTTAATCATTATATTCGAGCCGTCCTGTGACGTCATCCACACTTGTTACCGTCTTTATGTGCATGGTCGAAATAGCAAATTCTAAAGACTTTTAAAACTAAACTTGTTCCTTGCTGCATGAAGAAAACGTCGTCTAATCGCACTACGGAGTAGAAGCTCTATATTCTTAATGCGGTTCCTAGAATGGGGGTGGTCAGTGTGCTTCACTACGTACCTCGTGTTTGCTACAACGTGTCCTTTGTACTCCGCTTATAGCCGACTTCTTATCTACGTGTACTTATTGTACGTAACAATCCCTGTGGTTACGTATTGCAGAAGTCAGATTTGACTAAGTGAATTTTGTTTCTTAACTTTTGGATTCTGCACGTAAATCGCATGGCTTGTCATGCACCAAGAATAATATTCTGTCTTTTTCTGTTCATGTGTTCGACTCCCATCTGTTTGTTGCAACAGGCCGTTCTTGTAAGTAGCCTCTTGAAATTCCCTGCTCGTAAAGCATGACGTTCAACTAGGCCATTCAAATTAAAAGATCTAGTTCCAGCGTAACTCACTTTGCAGACACACAGAAGCAGTTTCATTGAAATCCATCTCAGTACTCTCCTCAGATCTCTCACTAAGCTTTCCAAAAGCTTTTGCAGACGCAATTTGACAGTCAGCTGTTCTGTTCACATTTCGTCTGGTGTTCTCGCAGTCATAACCTTATTAATTTCAGTGCTGAAGAGGCGCAGCGTGGCGTATGTTAATCACAAGCTATCGTACTTCGATATTTAAATAGCCGCTTACGTCGTCCTTCGTAGGTCCATGTATTATTCTGAACACGTAAAGCCTGTACCTTTATTTTGAATTACATGCCAAGTCGCACACCCATAAAATGAAACTGTTGAAGTTTTTTAAATGTGTAATTTATCAGTCAGTAATTTGTTTATTGAAGCGACAACAAAAGAGTGCAATGTATCCAATAAAACATATACCCCAATTTGTTCACTATTTAGGCTATTGCCACAGAAAGTCTAAGTTATCCACTTTGCCCGGCTTTCCTCTACGAGACAGCAGTAAGAAAACAGATTTGATGTATCTTGAAGTATTAGTCGCGAAATATTATTCGCCATTGTTCAGCGGAGAATTGGATAATTTTAAAAAATATTCTGCTTTTGGTGTGATTCTAGTTTGTAGAGAAGTGCTTATCAAACAGCCGGACGCGTACCACTGTTGGTATGCGGACGATAGCCTGGAGGTACGCGAAGAAATTTACGAATTATTTTTTCGACAACTAACATCTAGAAACGTCAATTGCTCCCTTAAAATTGTTTTAAATGTGTTGAAATTTAGAGAAGTACATAAAATTCGTACCAAGGTACGATTAGGTTTTTCTTATATATATATATATATATAAGTAACCTCTGCGGTATGAGAAGTTTCCACGGCGGTGCTGTTTCCCTGGTTGGCAGGTTTGAAGACTGTAAACCTGCCAACCAGCGAAACATCCCGGAAGACCAGTATGCGATGAAAGTAAACATTAATATTTTCAGTACTTGGTGGTACGTGTGCTTGATTTGTATTGCGACAGTGGTAGGTGTACATGTTTTGTGTTGTGACAGTGGTACACGTACATGTTTTGTATCGTGACAGTGGTACGCGTACATGTTTAGTATCGTGACAGTGGTACGTGTACATGTTTTGTATGGCAATAGTGGTACGCGTACATGTTTAGTATCGTGACAGTCGTACGTGTACATGTTTTGTATCGCAATAGTGGTACGTGTACATGATTAGTAGCGTGACAGTGTTACGCGTACGTGTTTAGTATTGTGACAGTTGTACGTGTACGTGTTTTGTATTATGACAGTGGTACGTCTTCGTGATTTCTTTTGTGACAGTGGTCCGGGTACATGACTTCTGTTGTGACAGTGGTACGGGTACGTGATTTGCAATGTGTTAGTTGTATGCGAGAAAAAAGTTTGAAAAGCACTGGTGTAGAGCTTCTGGATCCACGATAACCTTACTGAGCACCATTCACAGCGTGTCTTACTGGTCTAGTATCCTGTCAGACATTTTGAGAAGAAGTCTAGAAGTTACAAGCAGTTAGAAGCTGCAATTTTAATTCTATTTACTTTGCTTTTACTTTACTGCACTTTCATAAGCTCAACGCGAACAACGTCGAATGAAAAGCTTATTAGTCAAGTAAGAACTGTGAAGCGTATGAGAGGATGCAGTCCTACCGTAATATGTTGTATTGTCCTGGCCTTGCCTAGAGGAACGGTGGTTAGCCTCGGAGCCCCTCGGTCAGAATAGCCGGTCCCGTTGTTGGGAATGAACCACGGAAATCAAAGATCAGAATTTTAGGCCTCATTTGTCAGACTTCTGCTTTGCCGCACCGCTGTAGATAGATGACGTCGTATCAGCCTCTCGAACTTCCTAATCCAATATAGCTGACGAATCAAATTCCTACTGAAGCTGAACGTCTTACTGCTAACAGCTGAGCGGAGCAGCCCTTTCCCCCCTCCCTCCCCTGCTCATCACAAGACGTCTTTAAGTGACTTGGTCCTCACCCAACGCGGGCAGTTGGACTCACCTGTTCTTGCTTCTAATGATATTGCTGCGTGCTGCCTGGACTTGAGTCCCAGAACTCCGACCCGTCAGGCGTTTTCTGAGAATCTGTTTTCACTCACAAAACTGCATAACCTTTTCTACTTTCACGCTGCACGCTGAGCTGACCTTGTCCTCCTTTGTTAATTATTCCAAGAACTTCAAATCTTGATATGACACATTTGTCACGCATTGATGCACGTCATTGGCGCACCTAAGGGTGGGATGGCTGCCGGGGTTGCAGTCCCCACCCTCGCCAAAGCAAAATCTGAAAAACACGGATTTTGTAGACACGATCTTATCAAAGGTTTACGTGATTTACGCTTCAGCCTAAATCAGCTACTGAAATCGGCTGATGACTGGTGCATTGGACTATTGAAAAATATAAATAAAACTTACAAACAGTTTCTTTTCTTTTTCGGTTAGCTTTAATTTTCCCTGTAACGGAACCAGATATCGGCTCGGAGATTTTGACATGGTTTTTGTAACTTAGTTTTTAATATAATACATAAATCATATATAGCCTCAGGTTCAGCCCCCACCAAAGGAAAATCCTGGGTGCGCGTGTGATGCACGTTGTGTTGGTGTAGTTTGTGCCACACATATTAAATGTATGGCAAGGACCCTATTAATTTTTACGATTCACAGATTGTTATAAGGAGTCCGTCTTAAAGCGATGCTGTATGCGCGTAACTGCAGTCGAAGAACGTTAAGTATGAACTTCTGCATAGATAGAGGGTAAACCCAAGCCTGTGGGCAGTGGGTTGCAAGTTGGTGCCATGCACCCGCTACAAATCTGGCTGCACCCACTAGGAATTTGCAAAATATCAAACACAAACATGCTGATATGAACTGAGCTCCGTGAAGCCAATCCACGGAAAAAGTACAGATGTGATTGGCAGAAAGCGCGAGCAGGGAACGATAGTCGTCCAATAGGTTTACACGTACTAAAGAATGCGGTATCATTCTAGTTACAGTACTAGCATATAGCGAAAGTGTGGGTGCGTTGGCTAGAGTGCTACAGTGCATTGCACTGCTGGGAACCTTTCCGTCTGCAGTGGTCCAGCAGCTTCCATTAACGTCGTGACTGTTATACATACCGAGGTGTGTGTCTGGCACCTCCGGGTGCACTTTGGCAAGCTGGCGCCGCACCGTATCATCCACGAAGTAGACTACTGTAATACGTAAGCTCGCTCATTCTCAAAAATGCCGGTACATGCAAGACGATTTGTGCAGTTACACAGCGCACTGCGTAATTAACCCTTTAAAGACGAAACATATCTGTTTTATATAAGGACTCAGTGCGTACCGCGCTGTAAACACTCTCCCCTTCGGTTACAAAAACCAGTCTCTTATGTTTTATAACGCAATTTAATGTTAAACCTGGTCGTATGTAAAGTTACCGAGAGGCTTTAAAAGGTTAAAATGTTGATTTCGTGGTCCTGACAAAGGCGCTTTTTACGCTTATGCATACATAATATATATGTATATATACAGAATATATGTATAATGGAACATTACATACGTATACAAACGTGTGTACGTATATGCACCTGCACTGGAAGCCGCTGAACGCACTGTGTTCATGGTCTGGCTACTGGGCTGTGTAAACTTGAAAGGAATCTGAAATGTTGAGGGTTCAGGCATGATTCAGCGAGCTCAAGATAGGTTCTAGTGGCGTACTTTTGTAAAAGTGGTCATGAACAATCAGGTTAAATAAATGGGGGTGGGAATTTATGATCCGAGTGGCTGTTAGCTGCTTAAGAAAGGCTCTGCTGTTATCGTTTCATGTAAATTTTAAATCAGTACGACACTGTACGCTGTGAATGACACTTCTGTGTGTACAACACAAGTATTTATAAACACCGTATATACGGTTTACTCCACATCTTGATTTAGAAATTTATACACGCATATCTTGGCCCCGAAAATGGCGATAGAAAATACTATGTAAGATTTTGGTACACACGTACGAACCCGCACTGTGTCGTTACCCAGAAAAAAACAGTCAAATCCTAAACTGTTGTAGCATGACTTTGCCCGTTGTTGCTTCCACAAAATGGCAGACTCTACTGTGTTTTCAAGCAACACTGACGTAGCCTGTTGTTCAACAGTGCTAAGGTGGCGAAGTTTAATCTCGTGTCTGGTATTTCTTAATGTCACCCGAGTCCGCGTTTTTCTTCTCTTTCCGCCCTTCCTTTGGGAAAGTTTGTTAAGAGAGCTGGATGTGGCTGGATCCGTTTTGACGTCCAGGAAAACGGTGATTTAAATTCAACGGATAAATTTCCTGTTGACCCAGCGGAATACCAATACGATCGATTCTTCTTCCCCTTCCAATTTTGAAAGGTCACAGAGCTAAGAGGAACACAGTGAAAGTAAACCGATATATTTGCCGAAAATGTACAGAATGGAGGCACCAACAATGCTGTCAAGCGTTCATTGCCCACCATGTAATAAAAAATAAGTTGGCAAAACTTATTTTTTCTCAAATATATGTCTTTAATACACGCATATTAACCCTCTAACGCTACGTGATTACGTTCGTTCCACAAGGCTTTACGTTCACACAGAGTTCATTCATTTCTTCTGCGCATCTCATAAATAAAGACGATGATTTTTGTGTACTGCAGTAACTGATTCCCTTTTATGGCCGAGACGGAGTGGTTACTGCTTGGTACGAACTAAACCGTTAAATATAATTCAGTTTAAATTGCTTCTTACCGTAACGTTTGGGTTCGGTCTCAAGTCAGTTCATGTGTGCATTGTGGTGCACAGAGAAGCATTAGGGCAGGTTTGTGTACGAGTACGTCGCTTTTCCCCTGTCAGTATTATTCCACAATTGTTCCATGCTCTTGTTCATCATAAGACTGCTCTTACCAGAAAGACAAAGAGGCGAAGCCTGGGAACCTTTTGGAAATTGTGCAGCATTAGGCAGAAAAGTACTTCCGCTCTATTGTGTCTAAAGGGCTATTGAAGTTCTTATCAGCATTTCGTGACCTGAACTTCCAAAATAACACTTTAAATCATGTTTTGCTGCCAGATGTTAAAAATGCTGCTTTGTCTTCAGGAAACCGCTCGCTCGAATCTGGACCACAAATTTGGTTACTTGACTGATTATTTTGTGCTTTTTTTCGATACGTGTCACAAACTGATTATTTTGTGCCCTTATCTTACCGGTACGCTGCAGTGACTAGTTATGTTCTGCCCTTATCTTACCGGTACGCTGCAGTGACTAGTTATGTTGTGCCTTTATCTTACCGGTACGCTGCAGTGACTACTTATGTTGTGCCTTTATCTTACCGGTACGCTGCAGTGACTAATTGTTTTGTGCCTTTACCTTACCGGCACGCAATAACTGATTATTTTTTGCCTTTATCTTACCGGTACGCTGCAGTGACTAATTTTTTGTGCCTTTACCTTACCGGCACGCAATAACTGATTATTTTTTGCCTTTATCTTACCGGTACGCTGCAGTGACTAATTTTTTGTGCCTTTATCTTACCGGTACGCTGCAGTGAGTAATTGTTTTGTGCCTTTATCTTACCGGTACGCTGATGTGACAAATTGTTTTGTGTCCTTATCTTACCGGTACGCAGCAATGCCTGTTTAATTCCAAAGAAGTAACAACATGTTGCAGAGTCCTATTTTGAGTCCCTAACAGCTTCTTAGCCATTCAAGAAATTACCCATATTTTATGAAACCCCTATGTTCATTATCGTGTTCACAACAATTGTACGTAACCCCTGTTCTGAGCCACATTAATTTATTCTAAACCTCTTAATATATTTCATTATAGTTGTTACGTAGTTGACTTATCGTGAGTCCTTACATACTTCAAGCCTTTTTCGTTTCTTCACCTTTTCCCAACAAATTCCTATATGCACATATCTTCCCTCGTATATCTGCTGTATTTTTCTCCGGTCTTATCATCCGTGATTTGATAATCCTAACAGTATTTTAGGAGTGCAGTTTATGAAATGTTCTGTAGCCTCCAGATCCTGCCTCCATTCCCGGTTCATGTAGCCTCCAGATCCTGCCTCCATTCCCGGTTCATGTAGCCACCTCACCACAGTTTTTCTCAAGCACTGCCCATCTGTGTTATTCTTTTCATACAACATAATAAGGATGGCTCCCACACAAACTAAAAACAAAATTCTGGTTTTATGTATTTTAATCTTTGTGTTTTTAAGCTTCATGTTTTACGCCTTCCCCTAGGCAGTGAACGAAAAATGTAACCAGCATGACAAACACATTGTCGGCGAGGGACCAAAGGCACTGAAAATGACCTAGGAAACGGCCATAGCTCGTATGCTTCCAACACAGATAGTAGCTGAATAAAGACAGTTTTATCGCTGCAACAACATGCTTCCGTTTTTAGATAGCAAGAGGGAAGATAAAATATTCTGAAAGGGATTTTGGCAGGCACTCGCTTAATTTCTTATCCTTTTAATTTATTTTGGAATGTAATTTTGATTTTTTAGTGTTGTTAGCAAAATTTAAAATAATATTAGCCTATCTCCTGGAACAATTCTTAATGGAGGACCTAGTAGTCAGGTGGTATTTATGCAGATGTTACTACATATTTCATTTAAAAAGATTTTAATTAATCTAACTAGTTCCTAGGTATCCCGGTGGTGTCACTGGGATCTTTCATTGACATAATCTTTCCGGCCGCACTGTGGCCCTGGAGTCGACTCCACCTCCGACAGAAATGAGTACAGCTTATTTTCTGGGGGCTAGAGGCGACCGGTGCGTAGGGCTGACAACCTAATCTTCTTCACGTGCCGACTCTCTAGAAATTCTGAGAGCCTGAACGTCCTGGAACCTTCAGGGCCTGTCTAGCCCTGTGTAGGAATTGCTATGCCCTAAACTGTAGTTCCTAGGGATGCAGAAATCAACGAATCTCTAACTTGAACCATACGCCTACTTGGCGTCCGTTAAGTCTCTGATTTGCTACTGCACATTTTCCGTTTTCTTAAAGTGTAAGACAAGACGAAATTGTCTGGCCAGCAGCTAATAAAGCACATCGAAATCCACACTTGTTATTCCCAATACCTTCTTGTACTTACGGAGTTAACCATGACAGAAGAACTGAAGATTTTCACTTGAATATATTCTGTTCAAAGAACCGACTTTCCTTCTGTTTTGTTTATGCAGAATACATGGCAAAACACACTGTTTCTTTCCAGTAATGAATCTTCTGGTTCTATAAACGGCAGTGAACTGCTTGTCCAGTTTAGAAACTATAAACTGAAGACAATCCTCCATCATGTCCGGTGTACGTTACTAACGTTTGTTCAGAGTCAGGATATGTTTTTATATTTTGGGAAAAGAGCTACGAAGAGAACTGAGTTACCCCAGTTTTGCTTACAAGCTAATAAGACAATCGAACTTTGTACAAAGAAATGACCTCACAATTGTGCTTTCAGTACTGTTATTTCATGTTTTAGTTTGCGATATTCCGACATCATACACAACACGACCTTTTGAGAACGCAGTTTTAAGGAAGACTTTTATGATGCAACCCGGATTTCCTGTTGCCCCTCTCCGTACGGTTGTGCCAGTAGCCGCCCGTATTGTGCTAGACCCTTGTTCGGCCAACGAAGCCGCCCTTATGCCTTCCGTGTTCCTGTCGCGGTACGACTGATTCAGTATTCATCTCTTTGAACTTCTCCTGTTGTCTCCCAGTTGGAACTCATGTTCCTGTTGTTCGGCCGACGGCCAGTTCGTGTTGTGCGAAGTTTTGGAGCTGGTGGACACACTGTGTTTTCAGAACTCCAGAGAAGGAACGGACATGACGGGAATAGGCGAACCAATAGCAATCCGAGCTCATTCCACAAATGAGATGGTGTTACTGAAATAGCATACAAAAAGGAGATTAACTGGCCCGGAATAGGGGCGCTGGCTGGCCCCTCTGAACACCGTAATTATTTTTTTTTTATATACAGTTAGTTGTTGTGGGTTCGCTCTGAAGATATCCATAATGGATCGAAACATGCTGGAAACACGATCTTTTAAATATAATATTTTATATTAAAATACTTGTGCATTTTTTGTTACATTTTATAGAATTTTTTATTAATGCACGGAAACAAACAATATTAAAATTTTGGTGTCCATTGTAACTGGAAAATTGTCCCTGTGCACACCATATAGGCGTATGGGAGAAGTAAAGGTGTAACTCCACTGATCCTTAACCTTGACACTAGATTGGCTGCATATTCGGCACCACGCCTCAACCGCCTTATCACTGGGGAAAGAGCCAGGCGCAGGGGCCCCGCATATAGGAAGCTGGGTGAGCCCCGCAGCCGGTCTGGACGCTTTGGAGAAGAGAAAATGAGAAAATATTCTTGTCCCGTCTGGCCATAAATTGGACTATTATTCTTCGGACGTCCAGTGCTTAGCCTAGTCACTTTACCGACTGAGCTATGACAAAAGAAGAGAATATTTTACCATCTGACCGAATATCGGCTTGTTAAAGGGGGCTTTTCTGCATGGGGTGAGTGAGTTAGTTGGTTCGTTGTTAGCTGTGACGGACGTCCCCATTCTCCTAACACAGCACTGTAATTCCTATTCGGTGTCCAACATTTTGACATTTTGTTCAGGAGTGTCCATTTTTGGCACAGACTGTCGCGCCAAGGACGGCCCCCACTGTAAGACAGAGCAGTACAAAGCTCTCGTTTTCCATTTCCTCGTCTTTATGCTAGTATCATTGTTTGTTGTTTATCGCAAACACAACTGAATCGATAATTCGTGCCTTTTTTAATGCAGCCATTTGTTTTGCGACGTGGATTATTGATTAATATAGCATTCAGCTTTTCGGAAATAAAAAATTCATATTCCTTTGGTTGGTGCAATCTTGATTTCTGCCATTTATTTTTACCAATTTTTGTCTAAAACCTTGTATTGTTAGGGGGGCCCATTGTCCCCATTTCTCATTAAGTGAAACCCTTTCTGCTTTACCTGCCGGGTCCTATTGAACTGCATGCGCGTTCCTATTCCCTTTGTGCTCGGTGTGTGTTCGAATTTTTCCCGTGACGACTATACACGTCCACTGAAAGATAAATTCCTGCTGGAGCGAACGTTTCATTTAGTTCATTTCTGTGCTGGCGGTTGCACAAATTAATAACATCTCTGTACGCTTTACTAAAAGAAGGTATTTAGCGTTACCTGGATAAAGGTTTCAGTGCTATACCGACATGTGCATAAATATAGTTCACTTTCAGATCGCCATCAAATTACACGGAAAGGAGTACCACATAAATCTTTAACAATTGCACCCAGATAATTTTGGTTTTACTAGGCTTTACAGTGCTATATTTTGTGTTTGCCTTGTCCTTGAATTAGCGCTGTTCTATAAGATTAACAAACTCAAAAAACATTTCTATCACAATTTCTTAGACAGTATGAAGTTAAAGATCCTAGAAATGTTTCTATTAATCGCCATTTTGAGTTAGGTGGTGCCCTAAACCTTCTAGAGTGTTTATGTATTCTGACGTTGTATCTTTGGTGATTGTTTTCCGCCATTTTGAGGGTCAAACAGTCCAGGAAGAACCATCCGAGCAGACCTGCGTCCTGAATAGTACCTCTGTGACAACGTCAAGTCTCTGATAAAATACTTTTTCGTTGGGCTTTCTCCCATCGGAAGAAGCGTACGTGGTTTGAAACAGAGTAGTGGCTTTTATGTAGCGCCGAGATTAGGAACGCATGGCGCCATATTTGTGCCATTTGCCTTACTGAAGCAAAAGAGTTTCGAATTTTATCATCTCAGACTGACAGTTACCGCTAAATCACAAACATAAATACCGTAAAAACACAGCACTACAGCGAGACGAAATAACTGGCAAAACATTTCAAGTTTTGTTGTGAAAAGTTTAGAGATATGCTGTGGCACTAATGATATACTGGCAAAGACTGCATCTGAAGATTATTCTACTAATGAAAACAGAAAACGTTAGTCGGGGGTAAGTTTTGGCAGTGTTACCGCGCTTATCCCAAATTACGTGATGAGAAATAAGAAAAGTTAACCATTAGAAGAGCCTGGAAGAGTGTGGACTAACCATGTAACATCGAAGATGTTAGTCTTTCCTTTCAGTGGTGCTGACACATGGTTTCAAGGTTTGATTCACCTTACGTCACTACTCCGTTAAATACAACCATAAACGTAAGTTATAATAGGAAATAACAATTGCCTCGGAACACAACAGATATTATTTGGCAGCTAGATACATCAGAACCAACATATGAACGCTTGCGTGCATTTGTTGGTTTTGATACCACATCTAAATGCTCAATGCACAGTTACGGTTATTTAAAATTGATTATGTGATAGCGTTCTGCATCTCCTGAATGAGTGCAGACATAAACTCTCGACTTCCTAATTTCTAGGCTAATGGAGACAAACTTACCTCACATGCCGAAGTTGCCTCGTCCTCCCCTACCACCAGGTTCTACTTTGAAAACCCCTATATTCAAATCACAGAATGCATTCATGTGTTGTGTGTGGTTCTAAGAACAAATTATTAACCTACTGGTTTTTGTAATGAAAAGGAATTTTTTTCACTGCGCGGTACGAAGCGAATCTTGAACTGGAATTTCAGTTGAATGTTTTCTCCGAAGTGGCAAGAAAGTCGGGGTTAAGCTACTGTGCACCACCCTATTAGTAAAGGCCCCGCTATGTTGGAAATCACGGTGCTCATAATGGCAAAAGATTCACCTGGAGATCTGCACATCGGTCTGTGCCGTCATGCCTCCAGCACTGTATTTTTAGATTCCTGATTGATTGACGTGCACGGAACTCTGTTTACGCCTGCGAGTTCTATGTTTAGTCCACCCACCACGCTCAAGTGCACTGAAAGTTTCCCAGCATTGCCAGTCTTGTTGACGGTGGGATATCAGATCTGCTGACGTGCCCTGTCCTTTACTAACACGAGAATTATTTCTTATTAGCTTATTGAACCAAACAGTGTCAGAGGGAGAATGACTGTAAAAGTAACCTGGATAGCAAGTGGAAGGAACCGGCTACAATCAACTATAAGAACTCTGACACTAAATATATCTAGTACCTACGTTAATAATGGCCGATCCCAGTGGCCGCGCGGTCTAAGGCGTGGGTCTGCGGCCGTTTGCTTGCTGGGATTGTAGGTTCGAATCCTTTTATATTGAACATTTGTGAGGAACCTGGACTCAAGGAGAACGTATCATATTGGCTTGGTTAGACCACTGCTTTTTGTTGGCAACGTTCTGTGCCATATGTGTATTTAGTTTATTAAGGGAAATAAACAGAAGAATATTAAAAAAATCCCGCCGGGGGCACGGATGTCTGTCTCTTATGTTTTTTATTGTCAGGTAGATGTCCCTGCGTCCGGCCGATCACTCTTCCAGAGGAGTTCTACCGAGTGTGGTATGTCTAAATGAGTGTGACCGTGAAGCGCCGATAATGAAGAGGCCCTGGCCCACTGGGGCGGTCAAGTCATTGGAAGAATGAGTGGAGCTTTACCTCCAGTCCCTTGTGCCTTTATGGCCTGGACAGGACAACTTTATTTTCTTGGAAATGAGAGGCTGAATGAACACAAACTGTCTCAATAAGGGCAAATGCCCAAAGGGCCAAAATTATAAATCATCATGTCCCAAATAACCACGCGAATATAAACAGCTGCCAAATCCTGCCACAGATAATGAATACATCAGAACTTTATGGTTTGAAAATATTCAATATGGCGACGATATTAATTTCTGAGTATGTCTTAAACTTTCAAGGCAGGGAAGATCATACTAGCCGAATACATGGAGAAAAATGAAGGTGAAAGTTGTTTGTGTATTAATTTTTAATGTCTGCTAGCTTGTTTACATGCATAAACGTGTCGGCCAATATGATTTGAGTATAATGGTACGTCTCACGTGAGGAAGTTGGAATATTTTCTGTACCCGAATTTGCTTTTGCGTACTGGAAATTTTTGTTAACCAGATGCGTTTCACAGACAACTAGTTGCTTCTGTATGCAATAAACATACCGCTACCGAATGTGGGAACAAGAGCTGTAATTTATATGCAGAAGAATTGCCCTAAATAATGCCCTCTTTCTGTTAAAGCACTGTTTTCCTTAAAACGCTGAGATTTCGTTTGTTTATCCTACACACAGTCACCAGTCGTCTCTGATATACTATACCACCAGCACATCAACAGGTACACTCGGGAGCGGCTTGACAAATTTTGCATTAACAGCTGTGTTATTTGGCGACACCGTCAGTTGATATATTTATGCAGCGTCGATGTTGGGGAACAAGCATTACTGGAATTATATGTGCAGGGGAAACCCCCAGGACTCGGAGAAAATTCTCTTTCAGCCCAACTTTGTCCACCGCAAATCCCAGGTGGACTGCCCTGGGATCGAACCCGTATCTCCTCGGTGATAGGTCGGCCAGTAACAGCCTCATTGTATTTGGAGCTGTCCATTCCGTTGTGTATATAGAATTACATAAATAACACTACATATTCTGACATAACATGTTTTTTTTATTATTGTCATCAACAACACTACATGTTTCTATCAAGCAGACCATCGTCAGGTGTTTGTTTATACAAAAAGTTAAAACGCAAGGTAATAGTGTAAATTTTTGCGAGATCTCGTATGTATATATTATATTCAGTTACATTTTTTAATTTGAGTTTTAAGGTTTGATCAGCTTGATCGAAATATGTAGTGTTTGAAAAATAATAATAAACGCAGGTTGTCAGACGGAATACACAGTGTTATTTATGTGCGCCTGACACATAGCATGACCACCTGTCGTAAATAACAGGTTTACAGTTTCCACTGTTCTCCTTGTAGAGTTACATGCTTATAAACAGGGCTACAAATGCCGTACTGCGTAACGTGTTACGGACACTTGACCTATTTCATACGGGTTTCCGGTACAGTCGTAAAGGTACTTCCATTTACGCCTCTAAGAGAAATACGACCTTCCGTCTCCCGCTATCACGAAAGTCACAAATGCATAACTACGTTGTGTTTAAATCACTTATACCGAATTTCACCAAAATCGAACCATATAAATGTGGAAAGTACGGACAGAAATTCACTTACGTCCCAAACTATATATGACTTGCGCTTCACCTATATTGAGTACCCTCACAGTCATTTCGGAAATGTGTGTGAACATGCATCCTGTATCAAATTATATCCAAATGGGATAAAAGTATGAAAAATGTCACAATATAATTTATGGCCTTACGTAAAGTACGTCTTTTCCTGCACCGATTTTTACAAAACTCTAAATTGCTCAATATTGTTACGTGAAGGTACTGTGGCCTATTGCCATCCATGTCGGTCAAGAATAATTCCACGGAGCAGAGTCCTTCCTGAGAAGCTAACAGGCCATCAGCTAGTCAATAAATTGTCCGAAATTCATTCAACGTGGAGGTTCATCACCGCATTCACAAGCGCTCGCCACCTGTCCGTATCCTCAGCCAGATCAATCCAGTCCGTGCCTCCCCATCCCACTTCTTGAGAATTCGTTTTAATATTATCTTCCCATCTAAGCATATTGGTCAAGAATGACAGTAATTAATCTGCATCCTTAAGTAAAATATGCGTGGCCATTGCTTTTCACGAAACTCATATTGCTAGATAGATTTTCGTAAAGAACTCCTGTACCAAATCGTTAAAATCCGACAGAGGGTTTAGCTGTGTCACAGATGGACGAATGGACGTACGTAAAGTCCTTCCTTTTCACCTCACAAAAACGCTTAAAATAAGGCGATGGCCAGAAATAAAGGCTGGAATTCCATGCAGCTGCTGCATTAACCATTCACGTGGCATGTCTTAACCCTTTAAAGACGAAGCTTATCTGTTTTATATAAGGACTCAGTGCGTACCGCGCTGTAAACACTCTCCACTTCGGTTATAAAAACCAGTCTCTTAATGTTTTATAAGGCAAAAGTTGCTGTTTGTTCTGAGATCCGTACAAAACACATAAAGGCAATGTGGGCACCACGTAGAATTTTTTAATGTTAAACCTGGTGGTACGTAAAGTTACCGCTAGGCTTTAAAAGGTTAAGTAGAAGGCGCGTGTGGCTGTGGGGGAAGCACGGCCCGTACAGTTCCTCTTGTTACATTGCTGCAAAGACTTTAACCTTGGTACTGCTCCGTTCATGGTAAAATGAGATTTTCCACTGCCCCAGATTCGTAGATTCTGTCAACTCACTCGTCCCGACAGATGGAACGTCACCTCACCAGAGAACATAAACTTGCTGATAGTTGTGTCATATTCATCATTATGGTCATCCAGGTTTTTCCGGAAGTTGTAACAGAAGTCACACCGGTTTGCTTTGTGCGTGGAGAGATATATAAGTAAGTAGGTTGTATTGTTACCGCGAAGCTTTCAGAATGTTGCCCTGCTTGTATTTTAACCCCTGACCTCTTCAATCACGGATCGTGTAGACATCTGTCTGTCTGTCTGTCCAGTGTGCAACTAACGAAACCCCCAAGGATCGTGGATGTAGGATGAAGGGCCCATACTGTGTTATGTAACTTGACAGCATAACAGCCGTTCTTGAAATTTCATACCATCGCATTTTGTCTGTTACAGTTTGCCGAAAAAGAAAACCAATAAATACGCTGGCATACCCACGTGGATCAGATCTGCGATCTTCTGGGATATTACGCAGCCTTGAGTGGTAGGTGTGCACCGACGTTTCGGGACAACCTATCGGTCCCATCTTCAAGGGTGAAGAAGTAAAAGAAAGAAGGATTGACTTCTTGACCCTTGAAGATGGGACGGATAGGTTGTCCTGAAACGTCGGTACACACCTACCACACAACGATGCGTAACTGAGCATGAAACATCGAGCGTGATGGATTTAAACGTGGAATATCGGCTTTTAAGATACATCGATTGTAAATCTGTTGCTAAAGTAGAAGCATATATGCAGTTCGTGTTGGTGCAGACGGTGATTTTCTTGCAAGTAACCACTATTTTAACATATAGGGAAAATAACAAAACGAACGCGCCAGAATTGTTACAGTAGCCAGTAAATAATATTGTGTAGCTGTTACGACGTGCAGTACCATAGATTTATATATCCACTTTAATATTATCCTTACATCCACTCATAGACGTTCCAAGTGGTCAGTTTCCTTGCGTGGTTTCAGGCTTCCGCCACCGGTGTAAATGAGATCTTCGCTCTCCTTTCTTGTTACGCAACGTAGTTTGGTAGTTATTTACCGACGTTTCGGGGCAATATGTCTCATCTTCAAAGATCAGGCAGTCAGTTTCCTTGTTTTCCCACAAGTTTTGCATGCCTTCAATTTCCGATTATCCTTATTTATGCTACAGGAGACTTGAACATCTCGCTTTGCTTGCTTAACTATTAGATGAGCGGTGCGCAACTTCTGGAGACAGAAGGTTGTGCTGATGATGATGATGACGATGACGACGACGACGACGGTGGTGGTGGTGGTGGTGATTTTGATGATGATGATGATGATGATGATGATGATGATGTTACAATGTGTGTTTGTGTGTGTGTGCGCGCGCGCGCGCGCGCGCGTACAATATGGTTTCTTACGGTATTGTCATAAGTGACGGTAGATTGTTAGAAACGTTTCGGAGGCAACTGTTGTCTCTGTTTTCACGGTGAAGATGGATCCGTCACATCCTGTTGTGTAGAAGTCTTCATAGTCATTGCTGTGAGAAACGAAAAGTAATGTCTTCAGGGCGTGTGACAATAAACTTTGAGGGTGTAAGGAAAGTGTTTGTTTGCAGCAATGCTGATTCGGCAACACATGAGGTACGAATTAAAAGGCGAATGTGAAAAGTCTCTGATGTGTATGTAGTGTTTTAAATATACAGGTTAAATGAAAGAGATGGGCCGGTCATTCATTCATTCATTCATTCATTCATTCATTCCTTTGTCTGCCTTACGACAGGTCCATAGCCTCTTCCAAAGCGAGTTCTTCACAGCGTGCGATCTAGTGCTTCCTCTTTCAATTTCCAGTGTCTTCTCTTTTCCTTAAGGTCATCCAGGAGCTGCTCACGTCGTCTTCCTCGTCTTCCCGTAATTTTTATCCTTCCCTATAACTTTCCTTCAATCATGTGTCTTAGAAGGCAGTTTCTACGCAAGACGTGACCAATCCAGTTAGCCAGGCATACGACAAAAAAACATAAACTGATTTTTTCGAATACCCGCCAAGAACTAATGCTACCCCGTAGACTGAAAAGTACGTGAGAAGACCATATAAAAGTTAAGACGTGTCTTAGAATAACAGTGTATTAGGGTGTTCGCTGGATTTATGTGGTACAGAATACACTTCGATGTGGTGACTTTTAAGCAAGGATCCAGCATCAAAGTTGGTAATTTGTTGAACTTCTGTTTAGGCCTATGAAAGTAAAGCAGTCCCTGTACAGGCCTGGACAGGCCCTGAGGGTTCCAGGAAGTTGAGGCCCCCAGATTTCAATACAGTGTCCGCCTTTACCCCCAGGTAATATTCCTGGTACTCATTTCTGCTAGAGGCTGAGTCAGCCCCAGGGCCATAATGCGGCCGGAATGATTAAGACAATTAAAAATTCCAATCGAACACGCCACCTTCCGGCTTGTAGCGCAGCGCCTCAACCAACTGCACCACCGCGTGCCAACCAGTTTAGACCTATAAGTATCCGTATCGTTGCGCTGTTTTCCCTGGAGTGTAATAAAGAGTAAAGTGTCGAGTACTGAGTTTTTAAATTCCCTGTCCATTCTACGTCACAGCTGGCACCACAGTCAATAGAGGCTTTTAATTCACGAACTCTGCTCTCGAGACATCTATTCCTTGTTTTTCCGGTGGCAGGGTGAAAAGTTTTTTCCCCATGGTGCATGCATCATTAGCCGGTCTTTTTGTGTTGGGTCCTGGTTTTTAAACCTCGATTGGTTCGAATTCTATTTTTACTATTTGCCGCGCTGCGAATCAGGAGCTGAAGTCATTATTAACAAACAAGTACTGTGGTTTTTTTAAGGTTGCCGCCAAACCCTGTCGTTACACAGAACGGGGCTTCTCTTCCTCGCGAATGTCGCTTGTTGTAACAAGTGCACAGCCATCTTGTGTGGGATTGATCGACTTCAGCCATTTGGATCTGCACAGTAATTATAACGAAATAGCAGGTTTAAGAGCGGTGCGACACGCAGCCACTGATGAAACTAGAATGTCAAACAGTTACAGGCAGAACGTAGAAGGCCTCTTGCACAGATTTCTTATATCCTCGAGCATTCTGTTTCTTTGAATGTTGAATGTAGGTATTGTAATATTGGACTGCAAAGTCCAACATTAAATTCTAGTGTAGTTTACTGTCAAACCTTCTAAACTGTTTGTACTTTTAATCAATACAGCTACCAAATTACGCACTTAATAAAATACGTTCGGAAGCAATAATAAATCTCCTGCATGTTTTGGCATAGGGGTGTCATCATCAGGGATTTATTCAGAACAGAGTACTTCAAGGGCAACACACTAATCCAGGTATTGTGTGTCCCGTCTTAAAGTGATTAAAATATTCAAGTGCTAAAATATATAAATTTTTTTGTACTTGGTCACAGAAAATTATCTGATGTGAGTCGGAATTTATTTTATTGGATGGGACTGTACTCAAGTAACAAAGAGTCATTGTTCTTTCCACTATTACGTTTTTGGGAACAGCTTATTTGTTAATTGATTATTTTACGTCTAAGTTAGTTTACTCGGAATACACAACAATATCTCCAAAGATTAATTTGGTGATATTGTGTTCATTATTATATATCTGGGAACCACTCGTTTATCAGTTGCTGATCCAATGGCAGGGATATATTTCCCTATAACGTCCCAGTACATTGTAAGTTATAGTTAATAACCAAATAATGTAAGCGCTTTGTGGGGTTCATGCAAGTTAGCCCAAATGGGTGATAGGAGTGAGATAATAAATGACAGCAACACGCCTTGTGGCCTGGGTCACTTTAACACAGAAGTCAGATAGGACCAGGCCAACACATTAACACAGGTCTTATGGCGCTTGTCAGTAGCGTAACGTATGAATTTGAACTGAGTCCATTTAACGTAGAGGTGTTAGAAGATTTGTTAAAAAAGTAAAGGCAGAGGTGTTACGGAAGTGGTTCAAAATTTATAGTAACACACTGTCAGGAAGTCATTTTTAGTTTTAAAAAGGCTTTTCGTTTATCCAGATGTCAGACTCCTACCCTCGGTTCACTTCGAACAGTCAGGATTCTGTTTAGGTTCTTATATCCCTAGGCTGTGATAACCGAATAGAGCGGCGATGGACTTCATGATCTGTCTGTCTGTCTGTCTGTCTGTCTGTCAGACACAGTCACCAACAAATTCACATAATGTAGCCTGATTACGAACTCTGCATAAGTTTTAATGACTCTTACATATTTCAGCGCCAAGGCGCCCATCTCAGGCAGTCTCAAATACAAAGCAGTGCAAGCACCATTACATCAATGTGGGAACTACAGCGCCAAGTACTGGGATATTTAAAATGTTAAAATTAAAAAATATGTATAATATGGTAAATATAAAAATACAGCGTTAGTGATACTGTGGTTATCATAATTCTGACAAGTTCCAGGCGAGAGTCTGTTTGCATTACGTTCAATGCATGCATACAAACAGATAAACGTCTTTGATTATAAAAATAATGCACGGAATGAATAATAGCAAAATTGATGTCCTGCATTGTTTCCAGAATTTGGCAGTCGTGATACTATCGCAATGGTTCTGAGACCCTCCTTGTTCCATGTTCAGTCTGAAGGGTGCTCCACTGCTCAGCCAGTCTATGGAGAGAAGCTGGAGGTGTAACTGTATTTCTCATCTCCCTATGGTCATTAGAGATGAGAGTAACTCGCCTCCTTAGGCAAACAATATTTCCCTGGCCACCAGACCATAAACACATGTGGCGGAGTGGAGGTATAGCTAGACGCGTTATTAGCGTCGGAATTAAAAGGCCAGCCTGAGGCGGCAGCGGCGGCGGCTGAATGTGTTTCATTGCACTGGGAACGTAGAACGAGACATACCTTCATTATGTTAAGAGTGTAAGTTTTTGTATGATGCTGCAATTTTTGTGCTGATCTTATTTTAATAAAATAAAAGAGACGGTAATAAAAGTCAGGTTATTTGTCGAAGTCAAAGGAAAAGCAATTGCAAGACGCAATGGAATTGTGGATCTATATTTTGCACCCCATAAGACACATGTAGGCCATTTCATAATACTTATTCCAACAACTGCACAACACTAAAAAGATAATGGTTTATATATATGACACTCCTTCTACATGTTTCGGCCTACAATGGCCATCTTCAGGGAGGTGGCTATCGAAGAAGAAACTAGATATGTCAAATTATATTAGAGATTTGCAGATATAAAGATTTGTATATAGATACAAAGCCATACAGCTGCGCGTCTCTAACACATTTAGCCATAACTACTTTTTTCTTTCATAACCACCTCTCTATAGGCCGAAACATGTAGGGGAGTGTCCTATATTTATAAACTATTATCTTTTTACTGTTGTGCAGTTGTTGTAATAAATATTAAGAAATAGTGTCCTGCACGGAACATGAATAATATTACACATATAATATATATATAATATGTGTATATATATATATATATTTCATTGTGAACCAAACAAGGCCGAGTGTGGAAATGTGACTCAAACATTATTTTGAACAGTCTGCGATGTCACATCTCTTACTATGCGTTGGCCTGTACGTGGTGTACCTAGAATAGTTGGACAAACTTCAGAAGTGAGTTTGTTACATCAAAACAAGAAAAGAAGTGCATACGAACAGATCAGCAAACAATGGGTGCTGGTGGAACAGCGCCCATATTAGCCCGAGCTCAGTCCTCCAGATTTTTGTGTATAGGAGCACTTAAAAATTTGGCATATTCAGCTCCAACAGAAAATAAAGAGGCACTTCACCTACGCATTTTTGTTGCCTGTAAAACCATTTGCAACTGCCCCGGGACCTTTGAAAATGTCGGACATTCCACGATGAGATGTGTCCGTACGTGCATTAACCCAAGTGGAGAACATTTCGAGCATTTGTGGTGAGTTGTGGCTTGATAGACAAGAAGAATTCAACAGTTATTGAATTGTGAACGTTTATCCTAAATTATTGTGTCAGCTATAATAAATGTTACATAGCTGACGTATTTATTGTTGACTGTAATCTTTCAATCAAAATCAAAAACCACTAATTTGCAGACACGTTTCTATAAACTTTTCTAATGTGAACATCTCACTCTTGAAGTTTGTCCGTACATTTTATATGCACCCTGTATAGTACATAAGGCAGCGAGAAAAGACTGTTCTTCGTTTTTCGTACGTAGTTTGCCCTTCACGCTCCTCGCATCTAGCAGACGCGCCATTCGGTTGGTACTGAAAACATCAACATGCGAAGCAGCCCCTACTGTGGCAAGCGAGTTTTAATTTTGTAGCTTTGGGTATTCTTGGCAATTCCATTGTCTATTTAGAAGTCAGATTCCTACCGCATTTTTGCCGCTCCATTGGGTCCATACACAGTGTTTTCTCCCACCACCTTGGAATAAAACACTGCAATTTTACTTTGGAATTCGAACTATGAACTATTCAAATTACAAAAATGCAAGCAGAATATATATACATAGGCACAAGGAAGACGGTAATAGGCCTTTGTATGTTACACCACTAAGTTCCACTGTGGTGGTGGTGGTGGTGGTGGTGGTGGTGGTGGTGGTGGTGGTGGTGGTGGTGGTGGTGGTGGTGGTGGTGGTGGTGGTAAAGCTACCTTCAGGAGACGATTTCAAAGCCAGTTGTAGTGCACCTTCGGCCAGAGTTTTTATGGACACTCAATTTGCTACCAAGTAAACACACAGCGACCTGCGTATGGCATGCTAGGCCATTCGTCAGTACACTTCGGAGACCAGGACATTAAAGGTGCTAACCATATCCTTCTTTTGTGTTTCTTATTTTATTTTCAAGTCAATTATTTCGTTTAATTTACAGAATGTAACGAACAATATGAAATTTTTTCTGGAGGTAAGTCTGTCTTTCACTGTCGGTCTGTCGCTCTCTGTCTGTATGTGTGTATCTATATATATATATATATATACACACACACACACACACAAGCACACACACATATATATATATATGTACACGTGTATGACAAAGACGAAAGAAGTGCGAAGTAACACTGAAGCAAATGCTTCAGGTGATGCTTACAAGACCGTGTAGACGGAAATTCAGAATGGTATCATCGCCTTCAGCGTCCTAGCTACCTCCGCTAGCAGAGCCATTCTCTCTCGAAAAAGCCAGAGTGCTCGCTGTCCGTCATTCCTTCTTGCGTTCTTTGAATAATTCCGAACACCAGTGAACCCGATATTGAGCCCCGTTCGGATAAAAAGAAAGAAGAGTCTTTGATCAAGCGATGGCAAATTCACTCATTTGTTTTTGGCAGTTCACATTTATTTCAAGAAAACAGCCTTCATTTATGATAATAGGACTTCGTGGCTTTCGTTCAGAGGTGATGCTATGTGAGTCAAACGAACAATGCTGACTTGGTGTTAGCGGGGGCATCGCTTAAATTCTGTGATATGACTCAGCAAAATAATTATTATTACAAAGAATGTGACAAACAGCGACAATTCACTCGCAATTATTTCTGCCGATATTTTGGAAAAGGACACATTTATAAGTTTTTTTCGAAAATATGTCACCTACCCAAACTCAAAACATTTATCTTGCAAAACAAATAATAATTAACATATACTGTACCACTTTACTATTTCTGAAGCATTAGTATACAGGATGTTCCTTTGTGAATAATAAAAGAGATGCTCTGTGTGAAGAACTGAAAGTATGGCGATAGACCACACATTTGTAACGTATCCGACAAATTTAACATAGTCCGAGTTTTTATCAATGATAATTATGAATAGAATGACAGGTCTGTTTTTTAAGTTGTCAGTGTATTGGAAAAAATCCGTAATGTAACGGAGTTAACATAATATCCACGTGGTGATTCACGGCATCTTTCATGGGCTGTTTCGTTTCTTATGATGAATGGCAAAGTCATTAATTCCATTCCGATTAATCCCATCTTCGTCATTACCAGGATTCATTATTGTTATTGTTATTATTATTTATTAATGAACATCTCTGAGATATTTTTAAACATTTATTAGTAATCATGCACTTATCAAAAATCACAAATTTGGAAACAATGATGATATTCAGTCAACAACAACAACAACAACAACAACAACAACCCCGTAAAACATAATAAATATATTTGTAACATTGTGTCTAGCTGCCTTATTACTCATGTGACGTTGTGAATAAATTCAGCAACATTTGAGATAAATGTGTTGTTAATAACGAGTGGGTGATATATATATATACACACACACACACACACACACACACACACACACACACACACACACACACACACACAAACATATACGTTTGTCTCGACACCTGAAATATCGATCATATCGCCCCTATTTTGTAAAACGGGAAACCAAATGTGTACCAGATGGGGAATTAGCCGCTTTTTACAAAACAGGGTCGATATTATCTTTGCACCTTAGCCCATACCCTTAACACTAGAGTGACTTCATTGGCAAAGCAAGCGTTCGATCGATCGTTCGTGCTTTCGTTCGTTATGCTCAAATAGTGACTTGCGTTTCACTTTTTCACCTGCAGATGGCATAGTTCAGAACAGCTGCCATCTGTGTAAGTATGCACAAACTACAGGTGGGGTAAAAAATTAAGGTCCACTGGAATCCTTCCCTCTGGCGTCAGTACCCAGACTGTAACATTTGAAAGAGAGAAGGCGTGTGAAGTTCTACACAGAACTTACAGTTTAATATTCTCCCAGTACTACGAAAAGGTCATATATGATTGCAGGAAAAGAGGAGCCACGTTGCTGTAGCTTATTTAGCTACCGTAGCAGACTCCATCCAATAAGCGACTGATTTTTTGTTCCTTTTGTGATTGGGCAGTCGGCAGCAGCCCCATGCATATTCAGCGATCCTCCCGTTTGTATTGCAGCAATAACTGCTCCGAGAGCACACAGCGAGGGCTTGAACATGCAGAACACGCGCCTAATTACGTCCAGCAGACCTGGCCGCACTCTGTCGCATGTTTGACTGCCGAGCGGTAATCGTCCGTGAAGGATGAAGCTTCTAAGGATGCGTGAGTGTACAGGTGAGTGGCGTAGACTGATAATCACTACAGCTGTGGGGACATGTCTGTATTGTAGCCAGTGTGAATGTGGTGGAAAGCTGGTTAGTGTAACTCTGAGTTTGGTAATATGCGTCCGTATTGTAGTTAACAGTGGCTGTGGAATTGGAGTTGCGAGTTAATGCGTAGTCCTCCAGATTGCAGTGACCTTGAGTGTCGTACAGGTAAATTACATCCACAAAGTTCTCGTTATTTTGCATGACAACCTTCAACGCGAGTCTCACGTCATTCACATGACTGCAGCTGCTACGCGAGCAGGCGAAAACTGGCACCGCCAACGCTCTGACTGCAGGAACACACCGATCTACGCGCACACAAATTCGAGCATTCTCCCGACTTGGGAGATCAGTTTATGTTCGCTAGCCTTACCTGCGTCCTGAAGCTGGAGACTTTGTGGAATTAATCCTGCCATACTAAATTGATGAGGGTCATCTCTATTTTGTTAATTTTCTTCCCAATTGTAGTGAGCATGAGTGTTGTAGTAAGTTTGTGAGTGTAATTTTACGTCTGTTTGTAGTAATATTATACACGTTCCGTTCAACGAGTCACAGAGATAACATTTACTGCAACTTATTGCACAGTCTATACTATATACCAGTCACTCCAAAGTGTTTTTATGTTGTCCAATCTGTGCATTTTTAGATCCAATTTATTCTATTCATTAAACTAATAAAATGCACATTGCTAGTTAGATACGATTTTTAAACCTGAAGTTCCGACATGTATGCTTCTACCCAAACATGTGGCAGCTACGTGTTCAACAGTGATGTGTATCTAGTAATGTGCATTTTGTTAGTATAATAAACTGAATACATTACTCCAGCATATTTTGGCTAACATATGTAGCCATCTTCAGGGGGTACACGCAAAAGTCATGTTTATTTAAAAATAGATACCACTGAGGAAGATAAAGTAAAATGTACATTTGAACGTTAACCTTTTAAAGCCTAGCGGTAACTTAACATACGACGAGGTTTAACATTAAAAAATTCTACGTTGTGCCCACATTGCCTTTATGTGTTTTGTACGGATCTCAGAACAAACAGCAACGCTTACCTTCTACATCAGTAATTGATTGGTTTTCATAACCGAGGTGGGGAGTGTTTACAGCGCGGTACGAGATGAGTCTTTATATAAAACAGATACGATTCTTCTCGAAAGGGTTAATTACAACGTGTTCACACAGTTACCTTAATCTTCGGCAGTGTACCATATTGTTACCCAAATATGACCTTCGTGTGTGCTTCCTGAAGATGGCTGTATGTGTTAGCCGAAACATGTAGAGTACCTTCTATATGGTATAAATTGTGCAATAATTCGGAACAAATCTTATCTGTTAATGTTGTTCCCGATTCAGTTAGCGCGAGTCTTGCAGTAATTTGGTAAGTGCAATTGCAAATTAGTGTATAGGTTTCGCCATTTTATTTAGTGTGAGTGTGCAAGAAGCCGAGCCCAGTGGCAACACGTTCTAAGGCGTAGGTCTGCAGCCGAACGCTTGCTGGGATCATGAGTTCGAATCCCACCGGGGCATGGATTTTTGTCTTGTAGAGTGTTTGTTTCGTCAGGCAGAGGTCTCTGCGACCGGCCGATCCCTCGTCCAGAGGAGTCTTACCGACTGTCGTGTGTGCTTGAGTATGATCAAATTAAACCACAAAACCCCTCGACACCTGCCGTGAACAAGTAGGTAGAAGAGGGAAGGACTAAGAAAGGAAGTGAGTGTGGAAGAAACCTGAAGAGCCTAAATTCGTGTTAGTGCATATGCCTAACACTGTATACACACTAACTGCTATTAAGTGAATTAGGGTGGGTGCAGGTTGGCATAAATAGTGGGGTTTGGACGAGGGCCCAACAATACCTCGCTGCAAAAAGTGAGTACGTCACAAAATGTTACGCATAATTCAGTGGACAATCTGAACTTGTTTGGTCTGGCACAGCACAGAAGTAACTAGCGGGCACTTTTGAACAAGAGAGTGCACGTCTATCGCACAAAGTCTGGGAAATTTCTTGACTATCTAAGGAAACATTAGCTGCTCAAGAATTAAATCCGTACCCTGGAGTGAGTTTGATAGTGTAAAACAAGTGTCCACAGTTATCTCAGACACTGTGAGTGTAACTGAAATTGAGCAAGAGTGATAAGTGAGTGTGTGTGTTCATTATATGAATTTACGTGACTCTCAGATACAGAAACCTCATTACTGGTGAGTGGTCCGTTTGGATGTGACCACACATGCTTGTGTCTTGCAGGAGAGTCTAATTGTATAATCGTATGAATTGATTTTGTATGCAGAAATGCTTGCAACACATATAATATTCAAACTCTATAGACACAGTTCTTCTTGAGAAATTTGCCTTGTCAGTAAGTTTACAGCCCTTTATTGACCCAGATGTACTCAACAGGGTTCATAACAACCCATCACTTCACCCTTACCCACAGGGGCGCACCCAAAGGGGGCTGCCAAGTTGCAGCCCCCTCTCAAACCCCACAAAACCGAAATTTAAAGAACACAGATTTTGCAGATATGATGTCAAAGGCTTCACATGATTTCCCCTTCAGTCGAAATCAGCCACTGAAATCAGCTGATTACTAGTAGAGTAGAATTTTTAAAACACATTAATAAAATTTAAAAAAGAAACAGAAAGACAGGACACTGTGATTGGGTCATAGAACATGTAGTTATATTCGTATGTATACACATGCAGTTGCAGTCAGCGTTATGTTGTACTTACGACTTGATTTCTATAACATAATATTTAAAATTAAAAATAAATTATACATAGCCTCAAGGTCAACCCCTCCCCAGTGAACTATTCTGGGTACGCACCTGCTTACCCGAGCCAATGTATTACATTTCACGCCTGCACGAATTATTGTATTAAGATCAGATTTAATATTACCCTGTCGCTGCATATACATTCCCAGCGCGTCTGTCAAAGTGTGGCATTACGTAGCGTGCTAATCTCTTTCCGCTGAGGTGCTCCTGTCACACTTTCAAATGCCAACTTGCATAACCATGCACTGTCGCTTTTCTTCATCCGACTGTTTTCACCCCACATCCGCATCTCTGATGCCCTGACATCCGTTAGCAATACTAGAACGCGTCATTCTATAGGGAAATCTACTTAACCTAGAAGTTTAATCCTTCGGGATCCTAAAAAGTTACACGCGAAAAATAAGGGAGTAAAACAGGTTGTGCAGCTTAGACAGTGCCTTCCGGTCAGCTGAATAGAGCGTCTGCAAGCTATAATGTTAAGGACTCGTAAATTCCAGTTGTGCGGTCTGAAGCTGCTACTCCCCGCGGTATCAAAGCTGTCAGACGCGGCGAGAGCTGTGCCGGTTGGCGCGGTGGGAACAAATGGCACTCCGCGTGACGTCGCCACACCAACATTTCCCACAGTCTGACACCAAGGGTTGCACCTCAACACATAAAAACAGCAAAAGTGATAAAAAAACCACAATAAGTTAAGACGATAGACTTCGAGGAAATACCGCAAAACAAATTTTCTGCAACGGTGGAATAGCAAAACACAAACACTCCCACCAAGCGATCTGGAAGATGGACAAAAGCGAACACCAACAAGGGTAAAGTAACAACAATGTGTGCACTTATACAGGACAGTCTGCAGGATGCCAATAAAGAATAAAACAACATCAAACTATTTCTGTTCTAGAGATCCTTTTATTAGGCGCGTTGGTAAAATTGCGAAAAGCTACTATTGGCTTCGTAATGTCTGTCTGTCTGTCTGTCCGTCCGCATGGAACAACTGGGCTTTCACTGGAAGAATTTTCGTGAAATTTGACATTTGAATATTTTCCGGAAACTGTCGAGAAATTTACAAGTTAGATTTAAATCTGACAAGATTAACGGGTACGTAACATGAAGACCTGTGTACATTAGGGATGAAATCTCGCTGAATTCTTCTTAGAATGAGAAGTGTTTCAGACTAATGCTGTAGAGAAAATTATGTCCAGTAATTTGTTTTCCGAAAATATGCTTTGTATGAGATAATGTGGAAAAATATGGTACAGCCAGACAGGCCACAGATGACAATATAAGACGCATGCGCATTGCATGCTGGATAACTAAGGCTACGACAAACACACATTCAGAATACGTAATACTTATAGTTTTTCTGCGGCAGCAATGGTTACGCGAACGCGTCTGAGTGTTACGTTTATACATTCATTGCCTATCTTATAAAATAATACTAATAGTAACAATGACGTATGTAAGTGTGTATGTCATTTATATATCCGTTAATTGTAACATTAAACCTCTAATCTGTCATTATGAATGAGATTTTTTTCAGCATAATTTTAAGATACTGTCTGTGCCTTCACGCCTGAAAATGTAAGGCCATAAGGAAATGCGTAACTAAGCAGGTTGTAAGAGTGCAAGAAGAGCTGCAACTGACGGAAAAATATGGCAAATTGAGTTATGTGGAAGAATGGACGCGCTCACTCTGTTCGTTGTTTAACACTATTTTCAATCCCATTATTTACTTTCCTTACAAAGCCAGGGTATGTACTCGCATGTTTTCCGTATCAATTTCCTGCTTAATATCTGTCGCTACATATCAAGGTTTTATGTAAAGGGAAGTATAAGTAATGAATTTTTTTTTAGGAGTCCCCGTCAATGAACACTGTGCAGTGAGCTTATTATCCCCCCCCCCCCCCACCTTGCAATAGAATGGTGCTCTACAAACCATGGCCACACTGTAATGAGTTCCTTTGATTCAATTTGCAGTAGACTGTATTCTACAAACCTGAGGCTTTAATTTTTCACCTTTATTTTAGCTCCTTCTTATGCTATAACGAACGTCGTGCTTCGTTCCCGAGATGTTTCGGGTTTCAAATCTCTGTCCGGTGTCCAGTGATCCTGACTGATGTTTGTCGTTCTTGTCCTAAAAAGCTCACGTAAAGTTCAGATGGAGTACCTCACGTTGGACTGTGACTGTTGTAATGTCCCCTCCAGTTCATTATTCCCTAATCGTTTAGTATTAGATGTTACATAATCGAGCCAACCCTTGAATAAACCATAAATAAATGAAAAATAAATAATAAACAAAGCCTAAATATTTAATAATTGCCGACACTTTCGAAAGAGGATTTAGGGAGGAAAATCGAAGCAGTGTTCGTGTTGTCCCTGAGGGCGCATTCCAAGTTTGATGGGACATCTGTCACAAACGTATTTTGTGTTTATGCTTGAGTAATGTAATGGCGCTTTCAGTTGTTATGGATATGTGATGTAGACTAATAGGATGGCTTGTGAGTAATTATTTGGAAATGATTTGGAAGTAAACCACGGTGTTATGACAAGAAGTGGTGGAAACATGTTCCTTCTAAACGCAAATTTATTCTTATAAATTACAAATTAGCTCGGTATCCATTATCAGGCTGAATACAAAGAACATAAAAGGGGAATATCTGCAGGTGTAATTACTGATTTGAGATCACAGATTCACAACAGTATTGTTACATAATACGTATAAACATATAAAGTCTACGCAGCTCCATGAATAGTAATAATGTAATGTACACAATAAATTATAAAGTGTAATATTAACCATCATAAATTTCAACTCCAAGCCTTACGTACATAGCTAACAACAATCTATCAATTGATACGATACCATCCGAGAAAATTTAACAAAGGCTGCGACAGGCTACCATCGACATAGAATGTACAAGCCCTAAAAGAGAGTATGTTACAAATCCGTGTCTGTGTAATATCGCGTAAGCTACCCAACCTTCAATTTATTTCAGCCAGTCCCTGTAACTGTAACCAACAAATGCATACAATTGTTATTAGATTCAAAATAATATTTTTAAAAACACTAACTTCTGCATGTTTCCGGCCTTGATGTTCCATCATCAGGGAGTAAGTTAATGTTGTTGTTTACAACAGTTAACAATATTTTTGTCTCTTGCATGTGTAGAAGAACTGATGGAAATTCTACCGTGTAGAATGAATGTATGTAGTGGATAGAATTGTTACACTGAAACTTAAATATAAAAATATAAAGAATATACAAATGTTTAAAATTTTTAGTTTTAGGTTATTTATAAAATTATTACATACATGAAAGAGAATGTAAATTATTTTTATATTTAACTTCCAGTGTAACAAATTCTGGTCGCTACATACATTCACTCTACACGGAAGAATTTCCATCAGTTCTTCTACGTATGCAAGAGACGGAAATATTTTTAAGTAATTGTTTCATGCAACTACTGATGTACTCCCTGACCATGGACCAGAAAGGTCCGAAACATGTGAGTGTAGTGTTTTTAAAATATTACATATATTGAATTTAGTGGCAGTTTTGTGCATTTTTTGGTTAAAATTACAGAAATTGAATTATAATGCACGGAATGGAAAATATAGACTCTACGTTTTCTTTAACACATAATTACAATCAACTGACCAATTAAATGTTTTGAGCTGTATAACTTATTACTCCTAGAGCTGAGTATATTTGTCTGTATCTGTACGTATTGTTTAACAATGCTGTTGTAAATCTGAGATATCAAATCAGTAATTACAGCTGTAAATATTCCCCTTTTTATGTTCTTGGTGTTGAGCCTGAAGTTGGCTACCTAGCTGTCCTAAACATACACCTGTCTGTAATTCTAATTTGTAAAAATAAAGTTGTCTTTAGACGGAAAATACAGTATTGGCACACCCTTGTGTTCCTATAAACACAACGGGGATGAATCACCTTTAAGGTCATGTCACGGCTGATGAAGTATCCTACAATTTCCTTCGCGGGACCGAGAAATGTCTTTAACTAAGTTCGCCACTTAGCAGGACACAGCAGCAAGATTCGAAACAGCTATTTTCGTTAAACAACCGGACGCAGCAGTTGGTGTACCGAAACTACCAACTTCGTGATTCGCTGCGACGTTTTTGCCTTTAACTCGTATTTTGAAGGCAGGGTTTCAAGTTTAGGCTAGTTTTTAGTATGTGTTGCCCTTGAGGCAAATACCAGATGCAATAACAAGCAAGAGTTTGGTGCACGCTTCTACGTGATTGCCTGACAACTTCTGCAACACAGAAGTCTTGAGAGATACCGGGACAAGTTAACGCAAAATGTAAGCGAATTGGAGAAGTTTGCAATTATGAGAAGCAGGTAGAAGGGGAGAGAGGATCCACCCTCACATTATGCACTTTCTGTGGATCCTAGTTTGAATGGTGTTGTATAAGGCAAAGTTTTCCCGTACCTGGAGTCCCTGAAATGGTGTACAGAGACTATGGAGGAAAAGTCACATACATTGTCTTCGCTTTCGGCTATATACACGGACGAGCAGTCAGTTTTCTTCCAGCGCTTCATTATCACCGCGCAAGGATTCACTGATAAACTTTGTATAACGGCTGGGTGGTCCCAGGTTCGAGCTACACACCATGAGTAATCTCTGTCTAACCTAATGAGCCTTCGTGCCGTAATTCTTGGCACTTGCTGTACTGACAGAGCTATCATGGAATGAACGAAAATGAAATTAGTGTTTGAGTGAAATTCGTCTGTCGTATGGAGGACATAAATCCCCATAAATCAGTACTTACAGTACTCAGAGTAGCACTGATGGAGATATATTAAGCAAGACTTATTGTGTAACAATATTACATGGAACACTGTCCATTGTCTGAAGACACTTAATATATACGACGTTTCGAATATGGTCTACATCCGTTAAAGGACGCAAGTAATTTACAAAACCTATTTTAATGCCCATAAAATCGAACCAACCTCCGTACTGGTATTCATACGGTGTCCAAAATAACATGTTCATAATGTGTCAGCCGTTATCAGGCACCTATAGACAATAATTACTTTCTTGTACCTCCTTTTGATGGTTCAGCTCACGCATTTATTATTTTGAAACACTGGAGATTGTAAGGCGTCGTGGAAAAATATTATTGAAATAAATCTAAATGTATGATTCCATATAAATGTACAGAATCTGGCATTGCTTTCAGTGCAGAGAACGTTACCATCGCCATATCAACAGGCCCTGAATAACGAAATATACAGTACCGTATGCCTTCTTTCTTTATGGCTTTTTCTATGTGCTGTGTGTTAAATCTAAATTACCTTGAAACTTAGCGTAGCTGGTGACTTATGAACTGGAACAGACTAGGAAGTAAGATTATGTGACAGAATTACGTGCTGGGAGACTGAGTAAAACCACGAGAATATCAGGTTAGACGGTGTAGTGATACAGCTACATACATATATTCATATATAGAGATACACACACGTACATACGTACGTGTATACATACATGCAAATATACATACATACATACACACACACACACACATACATACATACATACATACATACATACACACACATATATACATACATACATACATACATA